>JANQBM010000008.1:7044986-7081275 GCA_025594535.1 Erythroxylum domingense
CTTCACAGAATTTGAGATGAAAGATCTTGGAAGATTAAAGTACTTTCTTGGGATTGAGGTACTGAGATCGAAGAAGGGGATCTTTATTTCTCAAAGAAAATATGTTCTGGATTCGCTAGCAGAGGTGGGAATGATTGACTGTAAGCCAACAGAAACACCAATGATGGTAAACCACTTACTTCAGATGATAGAAGGGGCTGAGTTAGCAGACAGAGGACGGTACCAGAGATTGGTTGGGAAGCTTATATACTTGTCTCACACCAGACCTGATATTGCTTATGCCGTGGGGATAGTCAGTCAATTCATGCATAATCCACAGGTTGACCATATGGAAGTAGCACTCAGGATTGTACGCTACCTAAAGGGAACACCAGGGAGAGGAGTTTTATTCCAGAAATACGGGCACTTAGAAGTACAAGCATACACTGATGCAGACTAGGCTAGCAATCCAGTAGATAGGAGATCAACCTCCGGATACTTCACATTAGTTGGGGGAAATTTGGTAACGTGGAAAAGCAATAAGCAAAAAGTGGTAGCCCTATCAAGCGCTGAGGCAGAATTTCAAGGAGTTGCTCGAGGTTTGGTAGAAATACTTTGGCTTCGGAAGCTATTAGCAGAGATTGGCTTCCCAATTGATAACACGTGCCAGTTGATGTGTGACAACAAGGCAACAATCAGCATTTCGGAGAATTCGGTACAACATGACTGCACCAAGCACATAGAGGTGGATAGGCATTTCATCAAAGAGAAGCTCGAGGAAGGTATTGTAAGCTTGTCGTATGTTCATTCGGAGGATCAGCTTGCAGACATACTAACCAAGGCAGTTCCAGCTCGAGTCTTTAGCGAGGCATTGTGCAAGTTGGACATGACAGATCCTACGACCTAACTTGAGGGGGAGTGTTAAACAGGGAAAGTAAATCACGTAATTAACGTGATTGACCAAATCCCTGTGATCATGCCTTAAAAATAGAAACTGGATCAATCACTTTATCAATTGTAATGCCTATAAGATCACTGTAAAACAATCAATCAAAAGTATTAATAAAATACAGATTTTTCACAAAGTTAAGAATCAGAAGGCAATGTTTATATTAGTAAGTGATAATTATTAAGCATTAATATTAAACCATAAATTTCACATATATTGAGTTCTCTATAACGGCTGTTGACGAATGTCACATGGTCATGTTTGTTAGTGTGAGTGTGCAAGAAGAGCTGATGGGGTGTAGGTCTTATGCTCATGGACTTTTCCTGTATAAGAATAAAATATTATAAGTGAATTAGACTTTTCTGATGACGGGGTGAAGGAAGATGGGGCTCTCAAAAGCTCTCAAATGTGACAGGAAGGAGTCTCGAAAAAATTGTGAAAAATGAAAGTAATTCTACCTTGATTTCCTTAAATAGGAAACATCAACAATTAACGTCATCTTCTTAACTTAATAGTTTGGATTGAGAGACTTGTCATCTCCTTACAAGAAGCCCAGAGGTCTCATGTAAGTGTGAAACAACTCGAATCGATTGGGCAGAAGTAATATATATTTACATTAAGTACCATCTAAAGAGGTGTGTGCTTTGTTGCTATATGGCCCGTCACATTTATATTTGATTACTTGATAATCTCTCATCTGCTACATTATGGACAAAAGGGAGTCAAAGGTAAATGATACATGTTAAGAATATATTAAGACTGTCAACAATAAAATAAAGGCAGAAGGCAAATCGATAAGTCTATTGAGTCCCTAATTACGGCAAAGTGGCAGGCTATTGTGTCCTAGGATATGGGCCAAAGTTACAGAAAAGTACAAAAGGATAATACGATGCTTTACATAAGCATGGCAAAAATAGTTTGACCTAGGTTGAAATCAACGGGCTCAACCCAAATTAACTAGACTTTAGGTTGGGTTTATTTTTTAAAAAATTTAAATTCTTGATCGAACTCAAACTTCACAGCTCTTACCTAAAGCCTGAGCTTGAAACCTAATCCCTCCCATATATCAGAATGACATTGCTTTGTTAATGCAACAAATCGTTATCTACGCGTCTCAATAAAGTCTCCCTAGCCAAGTCTCCCCTTGACTCTCTTGTCTCTCTCTCCCCCTTGGCCTCCACTATTTGCATAGTCGCCACCGCTTGCGTAGTTGTGGCCGTTTTGCTTGTTTCACCTCTAGTTGAACGAAAGTAAACTCTCCACCTAGTTTTTTTTTTTCATGGGACTGTTTGATTTTGTTCTTTGTTGGTGTTGACTTCTTGGAAATAACTAGCCTAGATAGCGTTGAGATGAACCGCCTTCGGGGTTAATGAACCCGACCCGATATCTAATGAACTTTTGTGATTGCCCCTGCAGGACCCTTTTTATTTCAAGAGAAGACAAGTACAAACGGCATCGTCAAAAGCTTCTCGTGCGTTATCACTCTTCTGCTCATGGCGGTTTTCATCGGCACGTTTCTCTAACCTCGACGCAGTTCTCTCCGCAGTCTTCTGGACGTGAACCGCCCCCGACCAGTTCAAGGCTGTGACCTTACACTGCTTCATCACTTTTTAAAGGTAATTTAATTGAAAGTTTAAAAAAGAAACTGATGATCCTCTTAAGTGTACGTATGCGTTTGTCCTTTCTTTGTTATTAATATTGTTATTATTTTTCTCTAAAGATCAATACAGACTTCTGGTTAGCTTAAGTTAAAGTTAACTCTTTTATGTATACTTTCACATCGTCTTTTTGAAAAAGTTTTCAGGAGGAAAGCTGCTTTTGGTTTGTAAATGTCTTAATTGATTCGTTCTCATAAAAAAATTGGATTGTTAATTTGTGCATTCTTCTTCAGACTTGAATGAATAATCATTTCGCTGCATATTTATCACGCTTTTGGGTTTTCCTTTTCTTTTGTGTTTTAATCAAATTCTGGGGGAAGCAAGTTGTTTTCTTCTCATCTTTCTTGTGTTGCATGGTAATTGAGAATTGACAGATGGGACATGTCATGCAACATTCTCAAGGAGGTGATTTTATGTTTTGCGACTTGTGTGGGACAATGCTATCTTTGATTTCAGCCAATTGTGCTAAATGTCCTTTGTGCAAGTTCCAGAAGAGTGCCAAAGGTAAAACTCATGAGACGCTTACACGCTGGAATAATATATACATCATCATCAGTTTAAGAGTCTTAATACATTCTGGTACATCATCATCAGTTTGTATATATTTCCTACTTAATCTTCCTTGGTGGTTGAGTTGGCGAGATAAAGAGAGGGACAGAGAAAAGAAAGAAGACTCGGGGTTCTGCTTGATGGTCTAGGTAGTTGATTTGAGGAGACAGAGAGAGGGATAGAGAGAAGAAAGAAAACTCTGGGTGAGGGTGTGTGGTTCATGGGTGGGAGAATCTCAATTGTAGTTGGTTAACCTCTGTGAATAAATTGTAGTTGCATAGTAATGATTTGACCCCTTTTAGTGCTCTTAGAATTGTGTTCAGTTTCCTCTCAATATTTACCATAAATGAGTCTCTGAAAACCTTGCATGGAATATTTTATCTCTTACTTGATGGTATTCGCTGTTATTCCTTAGGAATAGGAATTACTTTTATTAACTATTTGTCTGATCCTTATCTTTATACTGAATCTGTTTCCATTGTCTTCAGAGATATCTGGAAAGGAAATATGCTATAAAGTCTCTGCTGAGGTATGTCTAAAACTGTAAACTGGGGGTGATGATTTTTCAAATATCTTCTACTATATTGCTGTGTCACGCATATGGATAAAAGATTTTTATCATGAACAATATGTAATTTTTGGAGCATTGACATGTTAAAGGATTATTGTTACCTAACAGTAATGCTTTTTAGGACCATAAACCTAGGTTTTGATATGTTTTGTCAGCTTATGGAAGCTGTGATAAACGATATACGGATACCGAATGGACCAATAATGCATGACAGGGTAACTGGAGCCTATTTCCAGTGAAAAGAAGCTCCATTGTATCAAGTGTATCTGTCTCCTCAGTTATTAACCATCAAGGATTGTATCCCACAACATTCACAATTTTAAATATCATTGCATTTTTACCTTCTTAGCATTGGCCTACCATGTTTATGGTTTATTTGGTCTATGTTTGGAACATTGATCTTAAACTTACTATATACTTTTGAACTTGTATCCTATATCTAAATTACTGGCATAAAATACTTGTGTATGGACTTGTATCCTAGAACAGAAGGATATGGTGTAGACTTGTTCATTTGAGTTTAATCTTGTTATATGCTGAGTTTTCAATTTAGGTGTTGATAGTTTCACTAATATTCAATGTGAGAATCCATTCTCTTTTGATGCAGGATATGAGAAGGGATTTGGGCATTTCACATTTTGAAGGAAAAATTGAGGTGAAGGACATGGAGGTAAATGCTTCTGAAAGAATAACAAAGACCTGACATTTTCTTGGAACATGCTTCTAGTCCTAAAACCAGTTCTATTGTTACAGATAAACAAGAAGTGTGAAAGATGCAGCAATACAAAGCTTAGATTTTATTCCAGACAAGTAAATTTCCCATTCCATAATCTTACAGCTACCATGATCCTCGACTTTTAATTCCGTCTCTAAATCTTTCCTATTTGCCAACTTTCTACAGATGCGATCAGCAGATGAGGGCCAGACTACCTTCTTCCATTGCCCTGTTTGTTCATACAAATTTTCTGAGAATTGAGTCTATAGATAGGGAAGCTTTTGTAATGCACCTACATTGGGCACCAATCATAGTGGAGTTGTTCGTTGATACATACTCCCCCCCAAGCAGGCATTAAGCTAAATGAATGTTGTCATTGTAGATTGCCAAGAAAATGCTCAAAAATCGATCCTACTTTTGGAATTTTCAATTTCCTATATCTGTACCTCCATCAAGTTATTTAGATTACACAAGGGATGCCATTTTGTTTGGCCTGAATAACTGGTTCCCATTGATACTTGTTTCTATTATTTGATTTTTGAACCTTTTCTCCAAGCATCTAAATAGACTCCTTAATTACTTGGCATTTTCTAATATTTACTCTTTAATGATTTTGAAATTATATTCTTAGTATGTGAATGTACCAATCACTTGTATCAAGTTTAAGTTACTCAAAGATGTGATATTATCATGCAATATTAGTCTTCCAGAAGCTAAATTTTCTTTAACCTTAAACTGAAAGATATTAAAACCAATTTTGGAATAGATTAGGACAATTGCAGAATGATTTTCTCTTATTTTTCCCTTCGAATTCTTCTCCTCTTCTTAATTGCATGATAATGTCTTTCAATATCCCATTTATTAATAGAATCAAAATGGTAAGAAAATGATGTTACCAACAAAACAGATGAATAAATAAATGCATTCTTTGAAACATGGTAGTTGATTACAATAGTTGTATGACCGAATTGAAATTTAAACGAGAAGTTTAAGCTTTTAAAAGTTCAATTAGTATTAAACCGTCATAAAATTAGTTAAAGATTGAATAAAATTGAAAATTTTGGTGAATAATTGAAAAATAATATTCTTATTTATTGAAAATTTTAAAATTTAACTATAAAAACTACTAAATGAAAATTAATTGATTTATTTGGGTTTATAAAAACTGATTAGTTTGAAGAAAATTGATTGATTAATTAATAAACGGATTGATTTTTAACTACAAATATTAAATCAAGTGTGAGTGAAAAATGAGAATCTCGCATTGAAAAAAAAAATAAAAGACATATAAATAAAAATGATTCATAAATCTAATGTCTTAAAGTTTTAAATTAAAATGTGATATCAAAATTTACAAGGAAAATCTCCTAAGTAAATGGGCTCTTTAGTGCCGACAAATACTTCGAACCTCTTAAAGTAGGACCAAATCTTTTCAGCCTACCTTGTGTATTTTAGACAAAAATTATCCAAGGGATCGTGCTATATGAACTCTTAATGACAACTTTGGTGGAGGAGAGAGTATAATTGCAAGTACATGTGTAAAATGCAAATCACGCAACTACAACCTCCGACACTCACGATCTCAGCTGTAATCTAAAGTATTTAACATCAGCCACATATTGAAAAAACAAGTTGGACCGTAATATGAATGCCTACCTTATGCATATCCGACTCAATGTTCATTATTTATTCATAGCCCTTCTACTTGACTATTTACACAGTGCTAGCTAGTTCATGCACTGGACCCTTACATGTGTATATCTGGCAGCCTGTAATTTTTCCTTTGTCTTATTTATTAAATATCAATTGAATGACAAGTATTAGTGTCCGTCCTTTTTTGTTTTATTTTAATAATAATTATACCATTTTTTGTTGACCCGGAAATGCTGTTTAGTCAAGAAGATCAATTAAGAAGAAAGTGATAAATGTAATTTCATAAAAGGTTTTAAATGGTGAAAAGAAAAGGGTTATAAATTATTAGGAAATAATAACACAATTTTCTAAAAGGTCATTTATAATTATGCATAGTAGAGTTTGTACGACTAGGGTCGGAGTTTTATATTTCTGTTAGGTATTTTAATTTTATGCTATTTAATTTGGTCTACACATTTATATAAATTTTGTATAAATATATGAATAAAATTTAATATAATAAAATATTAACTATTTAACTGAAAGATTTGGGAAAAATAATTCCATGTCCAAAGAGTCAACAATCTCTGCTTGTTTTATCTCTTCTCAACACTATGCACTAAAGTATAAGCACTCTCTTACAAAAAAAAAAAAAACTGCATAAGCTCTCTCTCTTGAGGATATGAACGATGTGAAAGAGATACGTGTAGTACTCTTAATTGAATTTGTCAACATTGAAGACGTAGGGTCCATAATCATATTCATATGACCTTTCACTCTGTACCCACATTCTCAAACGTATCATTTTGGGGTGATTATTAGTTAGACAACTGTTCTGTATCTATATCTAAGTGGACCAAATCAAATTTGTAATGTGGCAAGAAAGATACGCATATCTCAAACTTGAAAACCATTTTAAACTCATTCTCCCAACCCAACTTTTTTTACTCTTAACCCAAAACTCTTCTTAATCTCATTTGGCAACCTTTCTGGAATCGAATTTCTTTTTCTATGAATATATCCTTGCGGTCTACAGTGGACCAATTGGGCCTATCTATCAATCTGATTATTTTGCTTTGGTCCTCCCTACCCTTTTACTTTTTAAGAAAAAGAGATGATTGTCTGATTGAGTAGAACATACTCCAACATTCATTGCAGAACTAAAGGAGTGAGGCAGCGAATAAACAAAGAAGAGAGGCAATATAAAACGACAGAAAGGGACACATTCTTTCATTTACCTCTGACCAGGAATCTTTTCACCCACTTCCCAACAAAATAATTACCATATAAAATTACTAGTTAGGAAAATTACAGACACAAAAAGAACACTCATGTCATGTGTCTCCAACTAGCATTTCCTGCTTTTTATGATCCTCAAAAAGTGACAGAGAGACCAGTCAGTAGTCACCAACTAACATCAGCTTTTTTATGCCCCACCACCATTTCTAATCATCTTTTCTGCAATTTAAAATAACAAATAACATTTAATCAATGGTTATTATATCATAATCCAGTACTAGCTACATCTATCTTCTCCCGTTACAAACCCAAGGCTTGTTATCAGTATCAACCCACTCACCCACCATGTAGAGGATTATTTATCAATTTTCAGAATCTTAAAAGGAAGTTTGTGATTATCCTATGTATATTACAATGGCAAAACAAATGAAAGTTATAGTTTAATGAAGAACTGGCGTGTCAGCCAACCTAACCATATAAAAAAACTTCCTGAAACAACAAGAAAAGGATAGAAAACGCAGAAGCAGACTTGAATCGAGAGACGTTTTGTTCTTCTCCACCCTCTGGCTTCATAAACAATAGAGATGTTAGTTGTGTCGCATAAAGACAACAAGAACCAATAATTTCTTTTCTTGTTCCTCAAAGAATGTAATGTCGAATTTTGAGAGAAGATGAAATCTTTTGGCTGTATTATTACCCTAAATGCTAGGATTATATAGGTGCATCTTGAACCCACTTGCATGGCACAGAAACCATAAGGGTTTAGAGGATGGACTCGAGACAATGCAAACTGCAGTTGGTCCCCGGCAATGCTACACCCAATGAAGAGAAAGATCAAAGGAGCCAGCCATTGGCTTTCAAACCCTACTTTTCTCTACATATATAAAACCCACAAGCATATTAATTAAGGTTATCCGTAACAAGCCATCCAGAAAAAGATTGAATCCAGTTACACTTTGAGATTTATATTTGTTGATCGTTTGGTAAGCTCGTGATTCGAGCTCTGAAAATAAATGTATTCAAAGTTGGTATTAGCAGAAACACAGCTGAGGGCTGTGTAATTGGAAGCCAACCACTTTCTAGGGAGTGGTAACAACAACAAAAGTTTTAGCGATGGTGTAGCATAGAAAGTAGGAATCTTTTTATGCTTCATTGGCCTGTGGTGTTGTGGGTGAAAAATGGTTTACAGACATTTGAAAACGTTGGTGTTTCGGTGTCTCCAGCATATCAATCAATTATACCAGACAGGCCAAGAGTTATGTTGGGACTTGGAACTTTGAGGCTCACTGTTCTTGTTTCTTTTTCTCAAGTACAAGAAGAGCTCTTATAGTACTTTGTAATAAAAGATGATTCTACTGTGGTAATATTCAGAAGTATTTAAATTCTGAATTGATTCAGGACCGTGTGTTTCAGCGGCAGTCTCACTGTCAAGGAGAGTAGAGAAAGTGACTTTAACAAAGGGTTGTTGCTGAGACAGGTAATGTGGTTTCGGCTCAGAAATGTTCAAAACTGATTATCAAATTAAGTTCCTATCGTTCAATACAACACGATTTAAGGAATGTAGAATAAACCAAGCCAAGCAACTTAACATACATTGCGTATTCAGCTCTTTTTGGTAGACTAAAATGCTCCAGAAATTCAGTTCTTCGTATAGTTGACATGATCTTTAATCTTTTTCTCCTGAATTTTCAAAATGAAGTGGTCAATTTTGTTAGACGATGACAGTTGAAACGACAAATCGAAGTCGTTACAAGCTTATAATAACATTATTTCATCAATTATTAATATACTTTTGTTGGTCCAAGCGGGCTATGGTTGGAAAAGGCACAAGAGGTCAAATTCACTCTCATCATTACCTTTCCTCTCTTGCATCACTAACATTCCTTCAGTCCTCTCGCCCACCGCCACCACAACTTTTCCTGCATCTTAAAATTTACAAAACCCAACTTTGTAAATTTATGGTTTAAGTCGAACCCGTTTTGGTAATTTCACATAAAGCCGAGGAACAGACAATCCTACACTAATCTGACGTTAGCACGACAGCAACCCCCACTTCTCTTATTTCAATCTCACAGTGGCATCCGGTGTAATTTCGTGAAAATTGGCGCCCACTTTTCAAAGTTCAAGTTCGGAGATTCCCACAATCTCTCTCACTTAAAGGAGAAACAAAGGTTGGGAGGGAATGAAAAAGACGCACACATACAGAGAACACAGAGCCTAAAGCCTACGACTTCTCTTTTCTCACTCATCTTCAGAGCTCAATCAAACCCTTCACCACTTCCGCTAACTACTAAGAATCCCAAAACCCATTTCTGCTTGCTCTTCTTTTCACATATTAAAGCCGGCTTCTTCCTTTGACTTTGGTTAGGTAGTAATCTTTTGTTTGTCTGAACATGGAGCAACTCATGGCCACTTTCAAGTTAGAAGCTTGTGGAATAATCTAGCCGAACACTACCACGATTACTACTACTACTACTACTCTTTGCTTGGTCTTCTCTGCTTTGTAGTTAGGTGGGTGTGGCGGTGATGGGTTGCCGAAGGAGGACGTTGGCGGCTGGAAACTTGGATCCGGATAGGAAGAGAAGCGGCGGTCTGAGGACGAAGCAGGCGGGGAGAGGATCGTGTCGTGGAAGTTAGCGTGTGGAAATGTGCAGAGTCTTTCTTGATTTGGAGTAGCGCTTCCTTTTTTTTCAGTACTGTTCTGTATTTAGTTGTTCTTGTTGCTGCTTGATTGAAAGAAGGTGGGGTTCTTGAGAAGTGATCAGAGATGGGCAATTTGTTGAGAGAAGTGTTAAAGACTTTGTGCGGTGTTAACCAGTGGTGTTACGCTGTTTTCTGGAAGCGCGGTTGCCAAAATCCTAAGTAACTTCTCTTCCTCTTCATCAAATAGTCTTTTGTTTGTGTCTTTTTTTTTGTTGGGTTTGGTTGCTGGGAGTTACATACATCTGGTCCAAGATGGCTGGCTTTGTTTTTGATTGTTTAGTTTGTTGCTTTGGCGCTTCTCTGAAGATGTAACTGTTCGGTTGACCGGAAAATGGGGCGAATATGAACTAAAGAAAATGAATCTTATTCTTTGATGGTGCTTTTTTCCCCTTGCCTTGCTTTTTTCGGGGGCTGGAATCTCCAGCATCATATCTAAATAAGGTTTCAAACGGATCAGATCGTTTAGACTGATAGGCTTTTTCATTTTGATTGTCTGTTTTATTATTAGATGGTGCATCGAAGAAAAAAGTTTCCGTTTTTGACTTTGGTGTTACGGTGTTTATTTTCGTGGAAGCGGAAAACGAAGTTCTTTAAATATTACTTTTCTCATTATTTTCTCGGCGGCCAAAAAAGAGGCGCAGAGAGAAGGAAATATAGTCTTACGTTCATTGTTTGTCTTGATGTAATGTGTTACCAAGTAGACCTTTTATTCCTGTTTTTGGAACCTTGTATTATGGTTCCTTTTGCTTTGTCCTTAAGAATCCTAGTGAAAAGTTGATGTATTTGTTTGATTCAACCATTTCTATTTTGGACTTACTTTGTTTCTCAAAGCTACCGATTTGGAGTTTTGTCTTTTTTCTGTTTGAATCTATTCTACCTTCTTTTTTTTTTTTTTTAATTCTTAGGAAAAAGGGATAAGTTATAAGTTCCTTTTTTCTCTATTTGGCTTCTGTGATTAGCGTTACGGAACTGAAAGGAAAAAGAATCAATTTAGAAGACGGTCATCAATCTTTTTACTCCTCTCTTAATACTCTTTTACCTGTCTAGCTGCACACGTAAAAAGATGTTGGGCTTTTGTGTTTAATCTGTACTCTTTTTATCTGCACTGTATAAGATAGTCCCTCCAATATGAACTTTAAACTTGCAGGTTGTTGATTTGGGAAGAATGCTACTGCGAACTAACCACAGGTTCAGTTCCTCAACCCAACTGTGGTCCTGAGAACTCTGAACTACTTTTTGGGGAGCATAAAGGATACTGTGGCTCTGCTACTCACTTCCTGAATCCTGATTTTCAAGCAAGAGATAAAGTTCAGATGCTTGTTAACAAAATGATGCTGAATAACCAAGTTTATGTAGTTGGCGAGGGGTAACTTTTCCCTTCATTGCATTTTTTGTTGCTTTAATTGCTGGTCATTGAGTTCTTGAAGTCTGCTTTTCTTGTTTCCAGAATAGTTGGGCGAGCTGCATTTACAGGGAAGCATGATTGGATACTAACAAACATGTACACTGGAGAGCTCTGTCCACCAGAGGTATCCTACTTGATTCTGTTTCTCCAGTGGCGAGTAGCCCAATAAGCGAAGCTGAATTGATGGAGGCCATCGAGTCTATTGAAAATGAAATCCTTTTCGTTTCTTGCTATTACTTGGATTATGGAAAATATTTGTCACTTTTTTGTGAAAGACGTAATCCTCTAAAACCCTGATACATGCTTGTCTTCACGTAATGGTACTATGTTATGATCTTTTGAGTATGGCATTTACACTGCGGATAAAACTTTATTGTCTTGTCTATAATTCCATTTGTCTATCTTGGTTAATAGTAAACATTCGTATCTTTGTGGCTAGACTTTGTATAACTTAAATATTTGTTGTTGCTTTTAGGTACTGAATGAGTTACATCACCAATTTTCAGCAGGCGTGCAGGTTTGATAGCTTTCCATTCATCTTTCAAATATACTTAACTTGCTTTCTGATTATAGTATCTTAACTTGGTTGCAGACGGTTGCAGTTATTCCTGCTTTTCCTTATGGTGTTGTTCAAGTTGGTTCTTTGTTGTCTGTAAGTGCATTTTTCTATGATTTTGAATACGTGGAAGAGTTAACTGCATTCTGTTCTCCTCGTGAATATTGGTTTTGGTAGTATCAGTCATATGATGAATTTTGTTATTGGTAATGTAAATGATCTTGGATTCAAGTTGAGTTATGGGGTGGCGTGTCCCACATTTGAACCATTTGGATTCTGTTTCATATGTTGGTCTTTCCAACAAAGTTATTATGTTCTGCCTTAGCTGGCCTGTTCAGTTATATCCACTTGGCAAATTTCTGGATGTGTATTCAGTGAGTAGGGAGTGTCTTGTTCTGCCTTCTCTGTCTCATTGTTATTCATGATGGCTTCACTACAATTCAATAAAGATATAATGTCTTTTAGAATCTAGAGCTTATTGAAGCAGTAATTTTTATTCTACTTTACAATAGTTGATGTGATGTTTCACATTGCAAAGCATGGGTGCACTCTAATGTAATGAAGCCGCATGCAATATCATCAATTTTAATAATTTCTTTTGAACCTACTTTACGTTTGGACATTCTCAGGTTGCCTGCATATGCAATATGTCTTTTCTAGCACCAATTGTGAAACAGCCCTTTGTTTGATGGCCTAAATTTTTTCTTATACTCTTCAAATAAAGTAGGTTGTTTGTTGCTTTCTAATCCATTTATTTATTTTTCCTAGATTACAGAGAACATGGGCTTCGTGAATAATGTAAAGAGTTTGATCCTACAACTAGGATGCAACCCTGGAGCTCTTCTGTCTGGTTACCATTCAACAAAGGAGTCAATTGAAAGAATTGGCGTGCCGATTTCTGATGGAACTCCTATTTCCACACGTATGATAAACTCCAATACTTTGTGCACTGAAGGATCTAGTCAGCAAATCATATCAGCTCAGGCTTCTAATTTTTTTGGTCAAACTTCTTATTCTCTACCTGGAAAGAGTTCAACAGTTATGGCTTATAGTATGCCACATGTGGACAATCTTGTGGCTAAATCTTGTGAAGGCCACTCTGAAGTGAAAAGTAGCTCATTGATGAAGTCAGGGTCTACTTTCAGAAGCCCCCTAGAAAATGTTCTTGAAACGGAATTGCTTCCCTCAAATTTTGATGCATGGCTGAGCCAGCATGCCACTTCAAACAATTCGATGGCTGGGTTTAAATATCAACCTGTTACCGGCCAATCCATCACTGGTAATAGCTTCCCAAAATCATTGATGTTGTCAGATGCCATTCACGATTGCATCAGTAACAATAGAGATGCATCACAAAGCTTACCCTTGCCACAAACAAATAAAGGGTCGCTTAGTGATTCTCATGGAGTTTCACTTACATCTAGTATAGATTTACCAAACAAATTAGATGGTCATATGAAGCTATCTTCTATTCCAAGCTCTAATATAAATCCAAAAAAGTTGGTAGCTTCATATCTAGAAGACATTGGGCCTCAAAGTGTTGTTATGTCAATGGCAGAGGAATTTCTTTCATCCACACTGGTTCCCCAAGTTAGCAGTAGTGAGATGCTTTCTGACTGCAACAGTATGTCCTCAGGCATGAAGCCTATCAAAGGCGAATTAGTTGATGTTAAAGAAGAACTAGATAATGATTTGTTTCAAGCATTTAACATTTCCTCAACTCAACTAGAAGAGTCTTTGTCATTGGTTGAGCACATTACTGGCACTGGTCTTGATTGCCTGAAGCATGCAAATGGAAATCAGCATCCTCCATCAGGGGATGACTTGTATGATATTTTGGGTGTGGATCTTAAAAGCAAGCTAATCTATGGCGCCTGGAATAATTCATTCTCAGATGGGCCGCATTCGAATACACAAAATCTGAGCAAGGATGCTTTAACTGTTATGAATATGCAGGATGCAAGTTGCGATATTTACTCAATCAAGGAACGGACAGCAGGCAATAGCATTTTCTCAGCAATGGATAATGATCATCTTTTAGATGCTGTGGTGTCTAGGGCCCAGTCTGCTGCAAATCAGAGCTCAGATGACAATGTTTCATGCAGAACAACATTGACAAAGATGAGCACTTCTTCTGTTCCCAGTGATTCTTGCAATCGTGATCGTCTCGACGTGCCTAATCAATCGAACAGGGAGTCATTTGATCTTCAAAAGTCTCTGGACAAAGCTGGGACCACAGCATCTAGCTCTATCATATCTGACTATGCGAAGGGTGACAAGGGAGCTTCTTCCCAATCCACTTCAATTTGTGGGTCTCAGCTAAGTTCGTGGGTTGAACAGGCTCATAACATGAGGCCTGATTGCAGTATTTCAACTGCATTTTCCAAGAAAAGTGAAGAATTAAGTAAACCCAATCGCAAAAGGTTAAAACCAGGAGAGAATCCTCGACCCAGGCCAAAAGATCGTCAGATGATCCAAGATCGTGTGAAAGAGTTGCGAGAAATTGTACCGAATGGCACAAAAGTACTGAAACCCTCAACTCTTTTGTTTTTTAGTTATTATGGTCCCAGATATTAGTTAACTTATGCACTCATTCATCCATTTTTGTGGGTCAACAGTGTAGCATAGATGCTCTGCTTGAGCGTACAATCAAGCATATGCTTTTCTTGCAAAGTGTGACTAAGCATGCAGACAAGCTAAAACAAACAGGGGAGTCAAAGGTATGGATACAATTTACTGTCTTCAGGTCATTATAGATATCTATATGGCTTTTCAAATTATTTGGCTGGACATTGTTCGATAGAGTTGTATCAGAAATAGGTAAAATGATGCTAACTTCTGCATTTTTCTTGAACATCTTTTTTTGACGACATTCTTATTCGGCAGATGAATTTTCTTTGGACGTATAGTTGATTCTTGTATGAATGTGCAGATTATTAGCAAGGAAGGTGGACTACTTTTAAAAGATAATTTTGATGGAGGAGCAACCTGGGCTTTTGAAGTTGGTTCACAATCTATGGTCTGTCCTATAATAGTTGAGGATTTGAATCCACCTCGACAGATGCTTGTGGAGGTAGCGAATAACCATTTTTTTTATAAATCCGGATGCTGGACCTTTCAAACCATTTTTCTTTATGGATTTCTCATATTTGTTGTCTTATGGCAGATGCTTTGTGAAGAATGTGGTATCTTTCTCGAAATAGCTGACCTAATTACAGGATTGGGACTGACAATCTTGAAGGGGGTAATGGAAGCTCGAAATGACAAGATCTGGGCACGCTTTGCTGTTGAGGTGAGTTTTAGAAAATGAACAATTGCATCATTTTTGTCCTACTTGACCCTCAGAGATGCATAAGATCCATTTTTTTATATAAAAAGGATAATTCAAATCTCCTTACTTTCTGAAGCCGTACTTTGCTTAAATTCTTTTATATCCTTGACATGACATTCTTAGTTGGGTGCAATGAGTTCTTTGATGAAAAGTGCTGCCTTCAGGCAAAAATTTATTTGAATTGCCTAGGCAGTGAATTGAGCGGCTAACTTTTCTAAGACTAAAATCTAGTTCACTAGAGCTTTGGCTGAGCTTGTTTAGATTTTTCTCTGATTCGATCTCAAACCAAGGGTCTGACTTGTCCTCCTCTCGTGCAAACAAGTGCTTAAGAAATCTTTATGTTTTTGTGTGTGGAACTAGTATTTAAACTATTATTTTCTATTGCACAACTGCACTGACAAGTCTGTACAAAGACAATTGTTCAGTAACATAAATATCTCCTAAGCATTGACTGATGTTGTCAGTGTATTCTACACGATTGTGAGTATCATCCTTCAGAAACAAGTAAATAGATAAGCAATGTGATTACTGGAGTGATGACTATTATGCTCAACTTATATCATCTCTATAAATGATAGATAAAATATTTATATTCAGGCAAACAGAGATGTAACAAGAATGGAAATATTTGTGTCCCTTGTACGTATTTTGGAGCAAACTATGAAGGGAAGCACATCATCAGCCAATATTTTGGAGAACAACAATATGATGGTTCATCAAGCTTTTTCTCAAGCTCCATCAATCGCTGCAACTGGTAGGCCTAGTAGCTTACAGTGAGCTGCCTGCTAGTTCCCTACTCTGGATATGTTAAGAGCATGCCTTCTTCGGCTTGCCATGACTGACATGGATTCCAGTGTCAGGTAGTTCTAATTTTCATTAACCTCTTATTGACTCCCAATGATAGATGATGTTTAGCCTCTCGGAATCAATTAGATAGAATTGACAAACTTGGAACGCCCAAGGTTCTGTTCCTTTAGAGCTAGACTGTTTCATGATTGTAGTACATACTGTTGGGAAGCACATTGACTCAAGTGTGGCAGAAGCACAAGGGGTTGCATAATAGTGGAGCTTTGTCGTTGCATAACTGTATAGGGATACGGGGTATGGAATGAAGGGGTTTACAGTTTTTTACCAGGAAGCTTTGTTTTTCTTTTGCGCCTTCCTTGTCTTGTATGAGTATCAGTTTTCATTCATCTGACTTGAAGCTAGATGCGTTGTATTCCTCGTATTACATGATAGTAACAGCAGGACATATGTGAGTGGGATGGTTTTGGAAGGTAATGAGTTCAAACAGGTCCATGAGTAATTCTTTTGATCTTAACGAAAATGTCATTATGAAAATAAAATTTGAATCAAGATAAAAAAAAAACCAAGGAAATAATGCAATGTCATACAGCAATGGAAATTAGTCCAAGACCAGAAACGTTCTTACGTCTCGGTAAATTATGTTTGCATATTTCGTGCTTGAATCAGACCAAATGTTCGAGGTTGAACCAGAAAGGTTACTGGATTGCTTCCATATTTACAAACAAGTAACAATATTATTAGCATCGTACATGAAAGAAGATTTAATATGCTGAGATGAAATCATTAACCATCAT
The DNA here is from genome assembly GCA_025594535.1 of Erythroxylum domingense. Lineage (NCBI taxonomy): Eukaryota > Viridiplantae > Streptophyta > Magnoliopsida > Malpighiales > Erythroxylaceae > Erythroxylum > Erythroxylum domingense. The sequence continues at coordinate 7,061,875 of JANQBM010000008.1, forward strand.
CTCGAGCACGAACATTGAACCATTAACCATCATCTCGAGAGCGTATCATATTTATATAAAGAACTTGATCTTTGGCAACTCAGTACTTTCTATCAATCTTCTAAAGAACTATAAAACTTTAAAAATACAATAACATGACACACGAGGTCCAAAAAGGTTAAGTAAAATACAACCTTAGCATTATAAAAAGGCTATTTTCAAAAAGAAAATTAGAGTTGTTGCACCAGATATTACGTAAAAGGCATTGGTAATAAAGATGAAAGTGATAACTTCGGATTCAATACATGAGGCTGATTTTAGTCCCATAGGTATCAAATTTGTAAGTGTATTGAAAAGCTTCCCAAGCATATCAGCATATACTGAAGCACCTTACTGGCCTACGATACCACAACTTCTACCACCAATTGCCTTTTCATCTGCAGAAGAGTTCGTGATGATCTCTCCAGATATTAGATATCTATCTTTCCTAATCCTTAACATCTGCAAGACGTTCCTCTTCAGCATTATGCTCGAACTCTGTACTCCTGCTGCATTGAGACTAAAACCACAATTACAAATCAAACATTATGGGCAGAGATGGCCATAAACTGGGGGAAGAAGTGCATATGATGTAGCATATCAACAATAGATCCTAATAAAAATGGTATGGACATGTCAAGATTTTAAGAAGTGGTAGTTAAACCAAAGTCTAAAGTTTTCAAAGAAAGAGTGTTAGCATTGCAATGTGGTGCTATTCCCTTTAGCATATGATAGGCGGAAGTAGAAGATTGCAGCAATGTGAATATCTGGGTCTCTAATCAACGGCAAGCTTAAATATTGCAACTACTGTTAGCCTGATCAGTACCTCTAGTGAGTTAGTGGTACATAGTGAACATCTGAAACTCATGTGGTACATAGTGAATATCTGAAACTCATGGAAGCACAAGCCAATGCAGACACCAAAATTTGTTCAGGTATTAAAGTTTGAGAAAGGATGTACTAGAGTTCTAATCAAGGCTGAGATCAAATGATGCTGTTGTCTGACAGAAATCAAATATCTAACAATGTTTGTAGCACGGGAACATGACCAGTGCCCAGACATGTAATCATGCAGCATTTACATGTTGCCATGCAGAAGATGCAGCAACTTGAAGAAGAGAGAGTGACTAAGAAGAGAGACTAAGTTAACGCAATCCAGTTAATTATCATCTTATCCAAGGAGGTCTGTTTCTCAACATTGAGGAATCATCCAATAAGGATAGGGCCCAATTTTTTTAAAGATAATGAAAGTTTCACTAAGACGCAAGATCTAAAGAGATTCAGAAATACGCAGTCTTATTCTTAATTGATAGAGAGTTTGTTTTCAAACCTAAAAATAAGAGCAACATAAAAAAGGATAAAATAGGGAAAACTCAGATTGAGTCCTAAAGCTCAAACTTGGCTGAAAATATTATGATGCAAGTAAACTTTGTAGGCTAGTACGTTTTATCATCTTGGGGTTTGAAATTAATAGAGGTCTTCTCGTACATCACGACTTCCATCAGTCTTTGCTTGAGCGGTTAAGTTTTTCCCAATTTTAAAGTAACTGGCAACAACATTTCAAGTCATCACCAATGTTTTTCCTTCAAACTCTCTGGAAAAGAATGTTGATTCTATTTAAATGTGATCTTCTATCATAAACCACTTTAAAAGAGCTTGTCATTGAAATATAATTTCTTTAGAGAAGTGTCGAGCTGCAGAAGTCAATTGCCTAAACTTCTCAAATCTTGAAGCCAGTCCATCAAAATCAATCTGCGACCGGACTGCATCAAATTAAGTTGCTAAAGTGCTCCACTTTTCTTTTCATTAACAATAACAAACAAGTAAACTTAGAGAAGAAAAACCCGCCTTCCAATTTAAGGAATTTGTCCCAGCTATTTATTAATATCTGAGCTTATCTTCCAGCAAAGACACTGATCACACAAGTTACAAACAAAAACAGTTATCCATCCATTTATCTACATCTACCTATGCACACATGCTCGAATAACATAATAAAGACTGCTACTCTGAAATGTGAGGATGAAAATGACACAGTGCAACATACATTTGAAAAATGGTTTGGAAATAGAACTTTATATAAAATTCAAATTACTTAAGCTAATATGTGGCCTAATGATAAAGGTTCAATAAGAAACAAATCATTTAGTCAATATGAAGTTCAGAAATGTTACCTCCGTATCAAGCATACTTTAGAAAAGGAACATTTTCTCTATGGTACTTTTTGATGGATTCAACAACTTTCACTGCTAAAGCCTTGTCCTCTGGATAAGACACAACATCCTCAAGTAATAGAGGCTCTGGAAGGCTCAACACACCTTCAAGTACTGCATGAAGACATAAGGCTGAGTATGTAATCTGATATCCACCTTCTTGGACAATAAGAAGACGTCCAATACTGTGTACATCTGCCAGGCCGCGAGCAATGTGTCCAATATTTCGATAACCATCCCTTGTCAAACAGAGCCTTCCATTTGGGTCAAGCTAAAACAGAAAGAATGTTAATTCTAGTTGCAAAGAAATCCACATGCGTAAACACAGGTGTTGCTTGATAATTGCTTTTCTTTTATTACTTACTTTATCTATTTGGGTTGGGCGATTAAGGCTGCTAATTCTCAACACATTATAGTCAAGGAAGTTAGGATTAGCAAATTCAGTTTCATTCTCAAATTGCATGCATTATAAAAACCTATGAGAAAGAAAGAATATAAAGGACAAAGTATATCTTCTAAATTAAGGAATCAAATACACCCATTCTGCAAAATTTTCATCTAAAAACTAATACTAGAATACTTGAAATATTAAGCACTAAACATTGAAGTTTGAGACTTAATGCATTAGTTTAGCGACTTTAGAAAGCAATCAAATTTTAGCAACTGAATTGGAGAATATAATTTAAAAGAATGCATGCTGTGTCTTGTGTATTTGCATGTTGAACCTTTAGTTTTTAGTTGCTAGCCATCAACTGCAATGTCGATTATGCAATTTAGTTGCTTTCTACACCCTATAAAGCTATTCAACCTTACAATTGCTATTATTTTGTACTAGAGTTTCTTTTCGGAAATTATCCATTAGTTTGCCCTTCTGATAGGAAAACTATGTAGAAATGTTTATCTAAACATCTAAATGTAGAAAGTCAAATAAATATTCACATGATAATGGATCCCTTTGCCTCACAAAATAGTCTGTAATTAGAAAGATCTCTCATCAAGGTCAAAGAACTTACTGAACTAGAATCCAGGCCAACCACCAACACTATCATGTCAGGAAGAAACTTGTTGACAGCAGGAACAACTAGTTCATTCATGGCACACTCATATCCATTGTCACCTGTCCCATTAGGAAGCGGAATGTTTAAATTATAGCCAAAACCATCTCCTTCACCTAGCTCATCAACAGATCCATTCTGCGGATGAGATGGACCCCAAGAACCATGATTCATATGAAGAGAAATTGTCAGGACTTTATCAGTTCGATAGAACCCCTCTGCTGTTCCGTTTCCATAATGAACATCAATGTCAATAACCACCACCTTTCTACAGCCTGAATCCAAGGCAAGTTGAACAGCAAGACCAGCATTGTTGAGGAAGCAATAACCATCTGCTTGTGTAGGTTGAGCATGGTGACCGGGAGGCCTAACCAAAGCATAAGCTAGTTGGCCATGTCCATCAAGAATGTGCTTCATTGCTGATAACGTAGTACCAGCAGCTAGAAGTGCAGCATCCCATGAACCAGGATTCAAGAAAGTTCCATCACAAATTTTCTTCCCACCTACTCTATCAGCTTCAGCCAGTTCATTTATATACTCTGCAAGTAAGATGTGAAAGGTTCGAATCCAATATTCTCAAATGAAATTGTTACATTCAAAATTATGTTCTTGGAAAAGAAAACCCAACTACAGTTGCTAAAATCTCAGCATGATACCAACTTTCCACAGATTCTTATCAATTCAAAGTTCTAGAAAAATAAACAAAGAAAGAAAGTGGGTCATACTTATCAAACAAAATTTCCAGGAAAATCAAAAACTGACTCCAGCAAAAGAATGGTCTTTTGAAGTTTTAATTATAAACCAAAAGACTTTTTTTTCATATACCCTTTATATTCCAATGCTTATTGCTAAATGTGCGATACCCCATCTTCGGTAACTCGATAACCAGTAACGAACGAATTTATGTTGAACACAGAGAAGGGTGACAAAGAAAAGAGGAGAAGATTAAAATGATATACCTTGGGTGTGGAAAGATAGCAACTCAGGGACTTGGGCAGGCCTACCAAGATGCCAAGAGATGTAGGGAGAAATGGGTCCTCTTTTCAGAATAGAGACCATGTTCTTAACTCTCTCCGCGTTCTCTGGGTGCTGTTCTAACACCTCTAAGAAACCTGGGTCCACTCCTGTGTCGAAAACTCCTTTACCAGCGTCATGATTAAGCATACCCTCGTGCCAAAACACGTCTATCCTCTCGGTTATGTCGGCAGTAACAGAAGGATCCATGGCAGCAAAGCAAACCAAAGATTTCGGGGTTCAGAAAGTGTGGGAACGTACAAGCAACTAACGCAGAGGGAGTTAACCGCCAAACCGAAGGCAAAAACTGTATTGGAATAAAAAAACAAAAATTACATCATGTTCAATCTTAGTTAGAATTGTTAATCCTCGATAAGATCCCGTTAACTTCAATTGACGTGGACGGTTGACTAGGTGTCATAGGATCTGTTCAGTTTCAGGCCTAAATTCTAATCTGAATGAGACCACATTTTTTGTTTACGTCTTATATTAATCTTATTATATTTCATTAAATTTTATGTACATATTTATATAAATTTTCATAAATATATATAGGTGAGATTTAAACAAATAAAGATGCAGATAAGATTTAAGCTAATGATTTGGAGAGATCTCAATGTCAATAGTGGATCACTCAAATTAATTTATTTTTTAATTTAAAATTTAAAAATAAGATCGATATTAATATATTAGAGTTTAGTTCGAATCCCGCCGAATAACCTAATCTCAAGGCTCAAACTAAGTTTGAAATTCGAAACAAAAAAAGAATCTAGTCTAATTTCCTAATTTTGCTTTTTGTTCTCATTCCTAATTTGAACAAATTGGAGGATTAAAATAAAAAAAAACCTAATTTAAGGAGGAAGCGTCTGGCTGCCAACCCTCTTACACACACACAGCCAAACTCAAACCAAACCTCATTACCTCTCCCTTTGTGTCCCGGCTCTCTCATCTCCTGTCGTCGTCTGCTTTTGCTCCACCGTACATCCCACTGCTTCTCTATTGTTGTTGCTTCTCTGCTGGTGCTGGGTATCTTCTCCGTTGTCGTCATTGCTCTGTGCCGTCATCATTGCGTCTTCGTCCATCGTTGCTTCTGTCACTGGCTCTTTGTTCGTCACTGCTTCTTTTCCTATCACCCGCTTCATCGTCTTCGGCTCTTCTGCTTTGTTTCTTGTGAACCGTCTCAAAGTCGAGGTTGATGATGGTGATATTCAAAGATGAAGGAAAACATTTTTTTAAAATGCTTGTTAAAAGATGTGGCTTTCTGGTTTCTACGTAGAGATTAGAGATGCTTGTAGTCAATGCAGTGTGGGTGGCTTGACAAATTTGTGGCTTGTTAAATTTGTGATTCTTTATCAAGTAGAAATTTATAAACGAAACTGATTAATTATCTCAATGTGTAGAGTGAGTTAATTAATTATTATTAATTAACTATTTTCCTATTTTAACATGTAAATTATTTAGTTATAGAATTTAGAGATAAATCAATAATTAAATTTTAATTTCGTGATTATTTTCTTAGGAATCATATCTAAATTATATAAACAAGTGCAATTTTTTATTTCTTTATATCTAAACTTTTTTATTTAACTAGATTTCTAAATCAATTAATATAACATTAAATTAAAAGTATTCATTTGTAATATAAAATTTAAAGTTTAAGGATAATTTATGTATGCATATGTGTTTATTCTTTATGATTTATAGAGAAAAACTAGAAAAATGATATTAGTGAAAATTAAAATTGTAATATTGATAAAAGGCTATAAAGTTGTGACTATGTTTGAATTACTTAATCATACATAATAAGTAATACTTGTAAGTTTATGGTTGAATTATGTAAACCAAACTAAACATACTTAAATTTCCGCCTAAGCAAGATATGAGGTTATGGTTGAATTATGTAATGACACAAAATATATTATAGTTGTAATTTTATGGTTGAATTATATAATCGCACTAAATGAATTAAAATTGTGAGTCTATCTAAAATTAAGTTGTAGGTGTGAATGTATGATTTGTGAATTTATGATTTATAGTTGAATCATGTAATCAAATGAAATGAGTTATAGTTGCAAAAGTGGATCATTTATATAAGTTAACGAAGTTCACTTGAATTTCTGTATCATATCATTGTTGAAAACTTGTTCTTATATTTCTTTTTGTTATTATATACACTGATTCCACATTATTCATGTCACCAATAGTTGGCAGTAATGATTCTTATACTACTACAGGATGTATGTATATTTTTAAAGTTCAAATTGTGTCAATGTTTCTATAATCTAAGATGTTGATATGAACGAGGCCAAGGTAAGGCAATAAGATCCTTTGTATTTGTTAATCAGACCAATAACTCGTGCTTATGTTAAGAGAATTAACTTTTTTGGTGATATTAATCCGTTTATTTTTTTCTCGTTAGATGTACTTTTGTTTTTGTTTTAAGTTGAGCAATACATATTTTTTTATAATGAAGTTATTAATATCTTCATTTATTTTTACAAATAAATGAAGAGAAGCTCAACTATTTTGATAATTCAACGACTTTAGGAAGATTCGATAATTCAACTTGGACTCATGCTAGATTGATTTATAGAATAAAAAATCATATCATTTGTTTATATTACAATAAACATTTGAAATATCAAGAAATCATCAAATTTAAAAAATATTTAGCTAAATCAAAGGTGATATAGAACCTTATAAAAAAATGAGTCATAATGTGAAATAATAAATAAAAACTTTGCTTTAAAGAATTTCGGCATGAGACTTCATTAGAGACTTTCAACAGAAGTCTCCAATTTGAAATTCTCACCCAAAAAAGCCTGACACTTCCATATCGATTCATTATAATCATTAGAACATTTTTATAATATCACACATCATTGTCATATGATTATATGATATCAACATTAGATATAGTTGAAGTTTGTGCCAATGGATACATACGTTATGTTACTATGCATACACTATTATTATTCCTAAGCAATGTTTACACCATGACTTACTAAGATAGTCTATATTTGTACGTAGGTTTTAGTTGATGCATGAACAAAGACAAATTTAGGACATTTCAAAACCTACTAAAACAAAGGAACATCAAGCAAATCACAGTAAAGTTATTTCTAGATCTCAATTTAAAGTTACATAGGTGTGATAAATAACATTAAATATCATAAAAGTCTACGTTGCTATAACAATTGTCTTGATGCTGTGTAATGAAATTCTGATACCATTAATAGTCTTTTACTGTGTATAAAGAATATAACATTTTAGTTATTTATCATTTATTATATAAAGACAATAGGTATTATGTAAATGGGCAAGCAAACAACACGTAAGTTTGAAGTATTTCTCATATAAGGATTAAGATCTTCTTACGTCGTTCTTTTTAGTATAAAAGAAACAAACCTCTCGTGAGAAGTCTTTCCGCTTTGTTACAAGTCCAATATCAATCCCTCCATTAAGTTTGTCGTTAACGTCAATTGACTCGGCATTTTGAGGATACGTGATACTCTATCTGGACAGCCAAGTCAAATGTGGTAATTAAGAAATAGCAAAGCCAAACAAAATAATTTTTTATTTATCACATTTACGCATCATTATTTATGGAAAAAACCTCTCTATTTAAATAAAGGTAAAATTGCGTATTATCATATCTTCTCAAACTTCGCATTATTGCAGAATTTAATTAGGTATTGATGACGACGAAGACAGATGATTACTTATATCTTAAAATAATAATACTTTATATTACTTCATTTTATTAAAGTTTTTAAACTTATTAATTTTAGTAATATGTTTATTAGCTCAATATGAAACTAAATTACGTGCTTTATTAGAATTTTATTATTATGTAATAATAATAATAAATAAAATAATTTTTTATTTATAATTCATATTTTTGTAAATATTACAAATTAACGTTATTTAAATTTACTTTTAATAAATAAAATTATTAAATTTCTAAGTATTAATATTGATTTATCATATTTACATATTACAAACTATATAAATAAATATAAATAAATATCTTATAGGTAATATAACTTTATTTTTGTTAATAATACTAATAATGATTAATACATTAACCATTTTAAAATGATAATAATTATTTCTTTTGTTAATTTTATTATATAATATTATTCGTATAAGATTATTAACATATTATAAAAATCTGTAATTATGTAATAATGTTCATTAATTCCATTTATTATTTATACTTTTTTTAAAAAATATTTTGTATATTTTTTAAAATATGACTTCATAATTAATATCCAACATTAGCATTAAGTCCAACAAACCAATGAGACAATAAAAATTTCTTAGTACTTGAATAGAATCTAGGAAGCTGAAATGAGAAAAAAAAATTAATCTGCACTATTACCAAGTCTAGTAGGTCGATAAGATATAAATAGTTAATCAACAGTAGCATTAAGTCTGACAAACTAATACATAAGAAAAATTAATCACTATTAAAATGAGTACAGTAGCTAATACGATAAAATAATAAATAGTTATTGAATAATAAGAAATACATATGGTCTTTATATTTAAGAATTCAAAGTATAGTGAAATATAAGAAATTTGATACACATTTACCAAGTATACATGTCATACCTAACCTGATTCATCAACAGAGATGACATTTGGGCCTAGTCTCGGGCCAGCTCGAGATCAATGAATCAGGCCTAAGTTAATTGAATCTCAGATCAAGATCGAGCTACCCAGATTTAATCTTATGGCTCGACAAGTATAAGCAAGACAATGTTATTTTGCAAAATATCTTTTTTATATTTTTAATTAAAAAATAACTCGAGTTTAGCTAAGTTAGACTCAAACAGCTCGAGTCAGGCTATCTTAAGTCCAGGTTTTAGTAGCAGACTTACCTTAACCTTATCCATTATCATCCTTAATCTAAAACCTTTCGCACTATATACTCGCGTAAGATATCCAATCATTTAAAAGAAGTATGTTTAATTAAGACATGATTGATTCATATAAGGAAATAGGTTCCTAATAAAAAACTAACTTATCTATCTAATAGAGGTTGAATTCAACTTTACTAAAAGATAATTAGAGTTCCCGCTTGCTTCAAGAATATTAATCATAAAAGAAATGTATCTCACGGTAACTTCTCATAATCGTTATCATTATACTTGATTAGATATTTCTGTGCATATTTAGCATCCCTGGCTTTCATTAACTTGAGTCTTTGAGTGTTAAAAGTGTCTTTGCGGGGAGCACCTACGACTTTTGGGTTGTTATTTTTTGTAGGCTTTTTAGACTTGAGATTATGGATGGCAAGAGTTGGGTAACCTAAAGATTGGGGTGACCGAGCTTGGGCTTAAGGGGGTCAACTTCGACAATTTAGTGACTGAAAATCTAATTGACGAAAATAACATTGTTTTTTACCTAATTTCTTACAGGACGTTTGGTTCATACATAGTTAAGAATAGATAAATAATGAAATAATAATTTTTAATAATAGAATAGGTGAGGAATATAGTAAAATATGTATTATTAGTTTGATTTATTCTTAAGCTTTTTTAACGATGATATAATGTTAATATTTAGTTTGAAAATATAAATTTGAAATTATAAAAGAATAATTAATAAAAGATCAAAATATTTATTAACCACCACTAACTACACTGTTGTCGTTGTTATTATTATTATTAGTATTATTATTATTATTACTACTACTAATTTTCTTCTTTTTCTTTATTATTATTATTATTATTATTATTATTATTATTATTATAATAACAAAGTAATTATGTGAATTCTTTAAAGATATTTTTATCTTACAAGTTCTCTTTTTTATTCATAACTCATTTAAAATAGATGAAGATAAAGAAATGATGAATTCACTTATACTCTAAGTTACCCAGTTGTGCAGTCACATGAAAGAACACGCGCACTGGTCTAGTATAACATGTCAAAAATGTAGTGTTCAACCGACAACCAACCAAGGACTACCCAATCTATTACCATCACTCCTTGCCTATGGCCCAAAACCATTAAAAGAAAGAGGCTTATCTTAAACTTCTAATGATATTCTGGTGCTCAACATCATTTGCTGTCTCTGTCGATGCCCTATATATCAAACAGTAAAGTTGGAAGCAGAGTAGTCACCGAACTTTTTGATGTTCTTCCTAATATGCGTCTTTTCCAGGAATCTGACGAATGTTTTGAGGATCCACCTCCAAAGCCGACTGGGGCCTACTACTTGATTCCGAGTTTTATGCTCCTCATGTGGGGTGATGGCTGGTGACACCATCTTAAACAAGCTGGATGTTTCAGAGAGCACAACCGTCGAATGTTATTCTAAAAGAATGAGATCATGAAAGCGGAAGTGGATTGATCATGTGACACTACAAGGTCATATTCAACAGTGACAGATACACGTAATAGTGACAATAAAGGTGAACGATTAATACATGCACTTAAATTAGGAGTCACTGATGCTGAGTTTGGAATTGGTTTCAGATTCAAGCATGACAAATGATATAGATATGGACCGCTTTTACAGTAAGGTAGTCTTCGTGTTATGCTATACACACTAATGAAAGTTAGATTTTAATAAAGCTAGATTTTAATATTAAACTTAAAGGAAAAAAGTTAGAAGTTACCTTTAATCATTATTTTAATAAAAGAAAAACTTAATTTAATCTTTAAAGTTTTGTTAAAAGTTTTTTAGCGTCTTAATTTTGTTGAATGAATCTTGAACTTATAATATATTTTCGATAAATTTGTTTATTCTCAAATTATAATACGACTAAACAGACCGGTGTAAGGAATAAAAATGACTTTAATTAGAATTTAAATTCTAATCTTAATTATACTTTAATTATAATTACAAATAATTCAAATTAAATATCAAAATAGGATAATCAAGTGTAACTCGATTAAAACATTTTTCTCTCTTCAACTTGTGTATAACTCGTTATGTTCTCAAATATGTTAGAAATTGATATAAATTATGGCTCTAAATTATATTTAAGATTATATAAATTAAACAACCTTAGTTAATTCTTTAATTAAATAATTTATACACATAATTCAAGATTAGCATCTAATAATATATCATGACCTCTCAAATATTTAAGAATGTTGAAGTAATTTTGACTAATCTTTCCTTTCTGTACATATTTTTTCTATGTAATTTAATCATTTCATTATACAATATTTTAATTAAACATAGGACATATAATTAATGTCTATTGTATTTGAGTTCAATTATGTTAATTCTTTACCATTACTAACTAACTCAATTAATAAAATTTGTAAACTATTTTACAAAATGTCATTCCACTTTAGTTAAAAATTAATATTATCCAAATTAATATTAATTGAGAATAATGAAACATTTTCTGTAATCATTTTAGGGTGATAAATCATGTATTAATCACTCAACTACTTTCATATATTTTATACTACATCGAATGACTACTTATTGAGTTATTCTTGACTAAAATAGGTCATAAGTGGTATCAAAATATAACAACCCTTATATGAGATAATTTTAAAGATCTCAAGTCAAATGATCAATTATACAATCGTTACAACGATAATTTATATATATATATACAAGTAACGTTTTAAATGCAATTCTCATATGAAATTAGTTAAGTGAAATTGTTTTTTAACAAACACTTATACATTTGTTAAAATATCTTTATACTTTAGTCTACGAGATCGACTACTTTCTGCATAAAAAAAATATAACATATGCTAGTCTTTTTTCATTATAGTAATATCTAATCTTGATAAAATAATGACTGAGAACAATTTATGTATAATATATAGATGTAATATGAATCTCATAATTATAATCTCGTTATAATTTCATTTGTGTATATTTATTTCATAAACTTTATCATATACATATAAATATATATAAGATAAAGAATATCTTCAAATTATTTTTTCAATAAATTACAATTAACTAATTTACCGTAGAACGTATACTTCAAAGATAGATCAAGTTAATAAAAATTATTATGGAAATGGCGTTCCTAAACAGATCCGCACTCAACTAGACGTGGGTGTCCTATTAACTTCGGACGTTCTAGATCATATAATGGATGTCATGATGTTTTGCTTTAGAAAGCAACGGAAACAACCAAATATACGTGTTGAAGTAGGCTATTTGAATGAAAAAAATTTCTTTGATAAGAACACTGAGTCAAAAGGATACAAAAGTTAGATATATAAGCAAAACTACTATGATAAGTCAGTCAGTGTATTCAAGTATCAGCTTATGTAAAAGCTCCTATAAGTCGAAGAAAAGTTGCTCCAAATTTCTGAGTTCCTACGGATTGGGCTAGTTAACATCAGGAACAGACCTGGTTTGTAGTGGGGGATAACTCAAATCCCACCACCAGTCATTACTTTGCCTTTCGCTTTTGCGGTTCCTCACCACTTTTATGTTGCTAATTTTGTGTGGTTGGTGTAAACTTCGAAAGAAGTCCTTTAGCTATATAACACATTTGCATTTTTGGACAATAAACTAGGCATGGAGATGAGCTTACTTCTTCAGGTAATCTTATCCCTGCAATTTAGATCAACGATTTTTACGGTATAGTCTTGTTTACTTCTTCAGGTAACTAATTTCATGAAACTCCAACAAAGAAAAGATCCATTTAAGTAGTATAGATCGTCAAAGTGTAAGGTCGCATAACATAGAATATTATTAAAAGTATTCAAAAGTACTGCCGGTTACTTTGTTAAGTAAGGTAAGTTATTTATTCCTACTATTTGTTGGTACATTTTGTCCCCTATTCCCATTATTCCCACTATTTGCTCATTTTGGAATCTGAATCTAGATAATGTACTTTCTTGGCTAGTTCCAAAATTTCCGGTTTCAGGGTAGGGTCTATTTTCTCAAAACCTGCTTTAGAGGCGAGTTCATGTATGAATTCAGCAATTGTTTCAGTGCTGATAACCACGTCAACAAGTAGGGAAGCTACTGTGATCACTGGTATCAATTGCTGGAGTTCAACACCCTCCCTGTGGCTTGATGTGAGTAATGATTTCAGGTTTTTAGCAGAAGATTTGGCTTTTTGGATATGGGAATCTGCAGATAATGGTAGAACCAGTCTTTTGACTGATACAGTGCTTTGCCACATTCAACGCTCACACTTGTGCATGCCTCCTGAATTTTACTTTTAACTTCTGGTGACGCCTGCCTATAAACAGCAATTCTTGTTTTTGTTCTCGTCATAATCATCAGAGCAATCCCTAATAGTTTGTGTACTATCAACTATGCGAGAGATTTGTAAATATTTATTTATGCTTTTCTTCCTTGTCCCTGCATACACGTAAATGTGAGCCATTTGATAAAATTAGCATTTCATACGTGCTAATTTTAAGTTAATTAATTATTATTGTGCATACATGAATATTTATTTATATTTTGGTACATTAGGAAAGAATATAAGTTGAAATATTTTTAAGATACTGCGTGATATTAATTTTAATAAATTCATTTAAATGAATTATTTCAAATCAAAAGTAATTATATTTTAATTTCGTAATTATTTTAAAATTTTACTTGATCTAAATTAAAGCATACCTTCTGTATGATTAATTAAAATAGAATAATTAAAAGTGGTGACATTGATGTACCCGTTTATCAGCAATTAAGCAGTCGTTAAGTGTTTCAATTCGATAGGCACATTGACGAATCAAAGCTCCAATCTTTAAGTATCGTTCCAGGGACGGCGAAACTGGAAATGACCGTACCCTGGTTCCCATCTCGCAAAATTAGCCTGACAATCCATGAACCGACTGTCCGAGAGTTTTGTACTAATTAGTGCAAAAGGATGACTTAGATTAAGATAATACCCACCAAGGATTCTTCACGGCTTTTCGAATTGAGAACACTTTTGTACGCTTGCAAAAATAACTTGTCATCGTCGGATTTTCCACCCTCTTTTGCTTTGAAATACTCGTCTCCAAATCCTGTTCATATTGGTTTAAGTTTTGTATTAGTTCTTGACTAACATACTAATGATCGAAAACTAAAGGAAGAAACAAAGAGTCGATGTATTACCCTCTAAATAGTTGTCCAGACATTCCAAGTTCAAAGCAATTAGATTATGAAGATCTTCCCCCTGCCCATAAGGAACAAATTAGAATGGAAATTATCACACAGGCAAAGCCACCTAACATTATGGTTGACAGTCTCTTATGTGCCATTTCCAATATTTCATCTATGCGCAAACCCGATACGGATATCATCGAGAACGTCAAGATGAAAATAAGTAAACCGTAGTCATATCTTGCTTTGATGTTTGGAAAAAAACGTACGAATGTTGATATCGCAGCTGCAAACCAAAATGAAAATTTCCATAACACCTGTTTACCACTAGATAAACTGAAAGACTAACTTGTAATACACCTGTTTACCACTAGATATATCAAGCTTCCTATGCATACTTACCTTGTAAGAAGATAAAGAGGCCGATTATTATGGGCCCGCAACTATGTCCAGAGAAGTTTGCAAGGTAATGAGCTCCAATGCCAAGAGCACCACCCAAAAATGTTGCCATTGCCCTCTTCAATCCTTTTCCCAGTGTTGCACCTACGAAACGTTTTGATAGTATATATATGTGATACAAACTCAAATTTATAACCACATGTACGATGAGAAGTTATTGAATAAACGTAGCTAAGTAATTAATTAAGAAAAGGTGACGAACTAACCTACAGAAAATTCAAAGACAACGATAACAGTGATTACAGCCCACATTGCTGAGTCTCCAAAGTTCTTGTAAAGTGGCTGGTGATAGTAGAAAGTCGATACCAATGTCACTGCGAATCCACTTTTAGTGAATGAATAATTCTTCTAGGGTCATCTTTCACAACCTTTCTTGTGTTACCAGCAATATCAATCACCCTGCTTTTGAAATTTTCAGCCAAGGCCTTGAACCACCACCATCCTCGAGCAAATAATCCAGCATTCTCATCTCTTGAATCTCCCGCTTTCATGGCTAATAATTTGTGAAGGCAACCCCTAAGAGATAAATTAGAGCCACAGAAAGAAGTGGCAGCTCAGGAAGAGTTGCTCCTGGCAAGTTGCCAGATGGAGATGCTTTGGGATGGGGCGTAAAGGCCTTTAATTTATAAGATGAACAGGGAATATTTAATGGCGCTTAAATTGTGCATTTCATATGAGTACGGATTCTCTGTCCAAGATTACCTTGTCCTATTATGTCTCATGTTAAAACGGCGTCATTTTTGTTAAAAATTTAAATACGCTTCTTTTTTCATTGCGCACTCCTCTGTCAAAGCCGAGTCGTTTTTTAATCAGCAGAGTCGCTACTGTTCTTTCTTCCTCTTCCTCGGATCTGCATTTTTTCTTTTCTTCCTCATTCAATAAAACTAACCTCTCTAACTTATAACCAATGTTTTAAAAACCGGACCGGACCAATCGGTCTGACCAAAAATAGTCCAAACCGGCCATCTGTCCGGTTCGGTTCTAATTTATAACCTCTGGGATAGAAAACCAGTTAATCCATATACGAACTTTCAGCTTCACCAAATCAAAAAACTCTTCACCTCCGCCATTCTCTCTTCTCAGATGTCTCCACCGTCTTCTCTCTTCTGAGATTTCTTCACAACAAAATCATCTTTCTTTTTTCATCTTCGCCAGTTCTCGCCCTCATCTCCTGGGCATCTATCATCTTCGCCAGATTCTTAAAGAACAAGACTCTCTCTGCTCGCCGTTACTCTTTTCTCATCGCCGTCCTCGTCGTAGATCCCATCGCCGTCCTCATCGCAAATCCCATCGCCTCCATCTTCGGTAGGTAAATTTCTTTTCTGCGTTTGGTAATCTACTTGTTTCATTCTAAAACTGCTGGCCAAGCCCACATTTTTCAGTTCTTGATTCATCTTCTTGATGTGTTTGTCTTGAAGTTATTTGAATATCTCATTTAGTTCATGGTTCTGGTTTAGGTTAGCATCATCGTCTGTTCCAATCTTCAATGAGAAAATTATATAAGAAAGTTTTGATATAAAGTTTGAATTGGGTTTTTTCCTTTTTTAACAGGTTCTACTCCAAAGATTCCATTATGAAAATAATTGAGCGTTAACTTTATTGCAGCCTTTATTATGTTTTTGTTAGCTTGAATCCTAGCAGCTAATCATACCACCGTTAGTAGATTTCCACAAAAGGTTGATCATGCCATGATTAGCAGATTTCTTCTTTATTATCAAAAATCGAAGCTCTATACTACCACATTTGATCAAAAGTGCAAAATTCTAGAAACTGTGATTGATTTGTTGTATACAATTGATTCAAATTGGGTTACATGCAAGAGTTTATTTGGAATTCTTCGAGTTGCTTTAAGTCTGGACATAAGTAAGAGCAGTAGGAAAAAATTGGAGAGTATGATAGGCTCTTAAATGGATCAAGCAACATTAGGTATTTCTTATCTAGCCCTTGTGCATGTTTTACGAATATTTGTGCCTTCAATATTGTTGACCATTATAGTGAATGCTCATTTTTGTTTTTTGCAAGGATTGCGGGAAGCAAGTGTATCTGGGTATGGATGCTCTGCTTTTTAATTCTCAATTTCATTTTTAATGGGAAGGGAATTTTATTGTTGTCAGCCTTCAAACTACAATTCGTTGGGTTGATTTTCTTTTTCTTATTTACATATTGACTTTGGTGTTGGATTTATTAGGTGGATTTGACACAACTCATGTTGAGGTTAGGTGAGTGTTTTTAATTGTTGTTGTGTTTCTGTTGATTCCTTGATGATAATGTTATGATGGTTTTTCTTTTCCATATATCCTTGCCATCATTTTTGTTTCCAATTTTTTTGCCTTATAGCTCTATTCTTTTTTTTAATCCTTTTACTTATCGAAATTTAGAGCCTATGATAGAGCTAATATCAAATTCCGAGGTGTTGATGCTGATATCAATTTTAGCCTTTGTGATTATGAAGAGGATCAACAGGTTGGTAATTGCTATTTGCTAGTGATATTTTGTTAAATAAAATTCATTGTCTATAAGCATATTGAAACTGGAAAAGATGTAGCAAAACTAGCACAAAAAGAAGAGGTAAAGGCAGCAAAGCATGCAAAAAGGTAGGCTAAGCACATAATTAGTCCCAGAAGAACTTTTTTGAAATTATTTACTATGGTGGTATCATGACTGAAGGATTCCTAAGGGGCAAAGGAACCTTGGCTGGTGCCTACGCTGGTGGTTTTTATGGTGAGCAGAGCCTTGGACGCCTAGGTTATCTTGTAGGAAGTCAACTAGGTAGTTGGATTGGAGGTAGAATTGGATTAATGGTATATGATCTGGTTAATGGAGTGGATTACTTAAGTTTGTTGGAGTAGACTTATAAATACTTGGTTTAAGTTTTCTGTAATATTTAGAACTCTGTTTCATATCAATTTATGTAATATTTAGAACTTTATTTCATATTAATTTATGTAATATTTAGAACTCTATTTCATATGAATTTCTGTAATATTTAAAATTGTGTTATATATCAATTTATGTAATATTTAGAACTCTATTTCATATCAATTTCTGTAATATTTAAAACTCTGTTTCATATCAATTTCTGTAATATTTGGAACTCTATTTTATATCAATTTCTAGTTTTGATAGTTGGGTTATATATTCTTTTAGCTATTCAATTTGTTGATTTAAAATATCAAAATTGAAAACTAGCAATATTTCGGTTAGGCTATTTAAAGTGGAGCAATTGTTGGAGCAAAGTTTAATAAGTGAGTAACATCTGTTGGTCTTTTGTGTATCCATTCTGGTCTTCTTTATTACAATTGATAATGAGAATTATTTAAGTTGTATACTTTTGCCCTGTCAATAGTATATCCAATTATTTTTTTTATATGTTTTAGGTTAAATCATAATGGAGAATATGGAATCATCCTCTACTCGTGATAAGTCTGATCCAGCATGGAATTGTTTTTCTTCTTCTCAAGCATCTGACGGGAATATCCAATATAACTGTATGTTTTGCGGTAGAATATTTAAAGGGAGAGGAATTTTTAGAATGAAAGAACATCTTGCTGGTATTAAGGATAATATTGCTTCTTGCAAAAAAAGTACCATTTGATGTGCGTGACATGATTGGAAAATATTTGCACAACAAGTAAAAAAGAAAAAGGAAAATAAAGAGGCTCATGATATATCTTTTGGAGATGATGAAACACCACAAGCATTAGATAAAGGAAAAAGAAAAGCTATTATTGACATATATTCTTATTTTTCTTTAAAAACTATTCCTGGTTCTCAACCTAGCCTAAAAAGTTTGATGGTTGATAAGGATGTTATTTTGAGATGTAAAAGAGCATGGACTAGATGGTTTTATCATTCATGTATTCCTTTAAATGCTTTAAATTTACCATATTTTCAAGAAGCAATTGATGCTACAATAGCAATAGGCCCAGGATTTAAGGTACCATCTTATTATGAGTTGTGTGTTCCTTTGCTTCAAGATTTAAAAAAGGAATGTTAGTTAATTGTGGATACATATAAATCTAGTTGGGAATCAAGAGGATGCACTATTATGGCAGATGAGTGGACTAATCAAAGACAAAGAACCTTGATTAATTTCTTAGTTTATTGTAATATGGGAACAACTTTTATCAAGTCTGTTGATGCTTCTAACACGGTAAAAAATGCTAATGCTCTATCTGAATTATTCTCTGAAATTGTTGAATGAGTTGGACCAAAGAATATTGTGCATTTTGTAACAGATAATGTAGCTAATTATGTATCAGCTACGCATTTATTACAATCAAAGTATGGGCATATTTATTGGTTTCTATTTACTCATTGTATAAATCTTAATTTAAAAGATATTGGTGGTATGGATCATATTTCTAGTCTTGCTTCATGCGCATCTAAGATCACAATTTTTGTCTATAATCATGTCACATTTTTGTCTTGGTTAAGAAAGCAAGAAGATTGGGTTGAGATTGTGCATCTCGCTGCTACTAGGTTTGCAACTACATTTATTACTTTGAAAAGTGTTTATAAACATAAGCAACTACTTCAAAATTTGGTGACAAGTAAACACTTTTCAAGTCATAAATTATCAAAGAGTGAAAAAGGA
>JANQBM010000008.1:7094880-7105306 GCA_025594535.1 Erythroxylum domingense
CGAGAAAAAGGGGAAAGAAGACTATGTTTGTAGACTAAAGAAGAGTCTATATGGTCTAAAACAGGCACCAAGACAGTAGTATAAGAAGTTCGAGTCTATTATAGGGGAGCAAGGCTACAAGAAGACTACTTCCAATCATTGTGTATTTGTGAAGAACTTCTCTGATGATGATTTCATTATTTTATCGCTCTATGTGGATGATATGTTGATTGTTGGTAAGAATGTTTCCAGAATCAACAATCTGAAGAAACAACTAGATAAGTCTTTTGCCATAAAAGACTTGGGATCAATAAAGTAGATTCTTAGCATGCAGATTATCAGAGACAGAAACGCCAAGAAACTATGGGTGTCATAAGAGAAGTACATTGAGAAAGTACTTCAGAGATTCAAATTGGACAAAGCTAAAGCGGTTAGTTGTCCTCTTGTTAATCACTTTAAATTGAGTTCCAGAGAGTGTCCTTCTACAAATGAAGAGAAGGAAGAAATGTCCAAAGTTCCATATGCTTCAGCAGTTGGAAGTTTGATGTATGCTATGGTCTGTACACGGCCAGATATTGCTCATGCAGTTGGAGTTGTGAGTCGTTTCCTTTCAAATCCTGGAAAGGAACATTGGGCTGCAGTTAAGTGAATTCTTAAGTATCTTCAAGGGTCATCCAAAATATGCTTATGTTTTGGAAGAGCAAAACCTATATTAGCTAGTTATACAGATGCAGATATGGCTGGAGATATTGACTCGAGAAAGTCTACATCAGGTTACTTAATTACTTTTGCAGGGAGAGCTGTGGCATGGCAGTCAAAGTTACAAAAGTGCGTTGCACTTTCTACAACTGAAGCGGAGTTTATTGCAGCAACGGAAGCCTGTAAGGAGTTGCTATGGATGAAGAAGTTCTTTAATGAACTTGGTATCAAGCAAAAATAGTATCAGCTATTTTGTGACAGTCAGAGCGCTATTCACCTTGGTAAGAATGCCTCGTTTCACTCACGATCAAAACACATTGATGTAAGATATCACTGGATCAGAGATGTGATGGAGACGAAACAATTACAGTTAGAAAAGATCTATACTGATGAAAATGGATCAGACATGTTAACCAAGATTCTACCAAAAGACAAGTTCAAGTATTGTCGATCAGTAGCAGGCTTGATAAAGCCCTCCATGTAATCGGGAAGGGGAGATTTGTTGGATATGGGTCCCTCTCACATGGAGGGACTCCATTCTACAATTGCGGCACTGAAATCGGTGCCGCATGCTATTTTTGTTGAATAGCCGTATGCTGTTTTTGTTGAATAAATAGAAAATGACAGCTTCAAAGGCAGCTGTCTTACGCGGTGGAGTGCCTATATAAGGCACTCCCTACTTCAGACATAAACACAGAAAAATAGAGAGAAAAAACCAGAGCAAATCAAATGCTCTGAAGTTAGGAAATATTCCTAAAGGATTGGTGAGTGACAAAATAGTGAGCTTAGTATTTATTAGGTTGGGAAACACCTTGTGAGCCACTATTGTGGTTTTATCTCTGTATATCTACTGTTTGTAATAGTGAAAGAAATATTCTGAGTTTTTGTCCGTTGACGTAGCCTAAAATTAAGGGTGAACCACGTTAAATATTCTGTGTCCATTTTGCTCATTTTATTTTCCTTTTCACAAAATACACCCGTTGCGCCCAACATTTTGCTAATTATGTAAAGGGATTCATTTAAAACTGAAAAGATAATTTTCAAAATTTTAATCACCGTATATTTGCCATTTAAGCCTTTCACGTAGCGCTAACATCGACAAAGGTTTCATACTTAGTGTACAAAAATTAGCGATGTTTTAGTATTTACAAAGTGTTAAATATCCTTTCAGTGATCAAAACAGGAAATGGAGGTGGTACGAAGAAGAAGCAATAGATAATTCCTTATTTAGGACCTTTTGCTTTCTTCCTTAATTGCTTCCATTTTGCTTGTTGGTAAGAGAGTTGGTTTGATAAGTTACTCTATTACACCTTCTTTTGTACGACGGTTCTGTGAGGAGTTTTAGTGATGCTTTCAACAGTTTGCTTGAAGTTTCTTCTTAACTCTTTGATCTAATAATGTTAACAATTATAGATTCACTGTTAGTTCTTAGTTATCTGTTTTTCCAAGCTATTCACTAGGCTGAAGCACAGGTTAATGATTCAGGCGTACACTTGTGGACCCATTTTTTCTTGAAGGAGCTCATGCATGGTTCCGATCGTATGCAAAGTATTGGGTGCTTTTTGAACGGTCACCGGGGCAAGGGATTTTGCTACGTGCAGATAATGATTTTCAGCTCTATGCTTATTGTGACTCTCTGACTAGGCCATTAAGACTCTAACTAGGCCAGTTGCCTTCTTAGTAGGTGTTCTTTGATAGGCTACTTTGTGTTGTTAGGTCACTCCCTGATATCATGGAAGACTAAGAAGCAGCAAATGATTTCCCGTTCGTCTATCAAGGCTAAATATCGCCTGCTTGACAACTATTACCTGTGAGTTGACCTGACTGAAAGCTCTGTTGCGCTCCTTTGGGATCAACCACAGCCAACCATGCGGCTATTCTGTGACAACAAAGCTGCATTCTACATTGCTTCCAATCCAGTTTTTCAGCACCAAGCACATTGAAGTTAATTGCCACTATGTTCATGATCATATACAAGCTAGTCATCTTGTCACTCAACATATTCGCTCTAGGTTGCAGACATTCTTTGGAAGGCTCTTGGGAAACATCAGTTTGAATACTTAATTCGCAAGTTGGGCATTTGTCACCTTCATGCTCCAACTTGAGGGAGAGTATTGAGCTATGTATGCAATTAGTTGTAATTACTTGGGCTTGATCTATTATATGTACATATGTTAGCTAATTAGTCTTGTATAGCAAGCTAAGTTACGTGAGTTTGGCCTTTGTAAATATGTGTATATATATTGCTCTTCTCAAGGGAATACAGTCAGACTTTTCCGCTCAACAATTCTTTACAACACTTTGTTATTCTTTTTACATACCTTTACGCGTTAGTATATTTTCTCTCTTTCATTAAATCGATGTCTTGATGAGCTAGGATGATTATCTTTCTTCTTCTTCTTGTTGGTAGAGAGTGTAAAAATGGTAACTGAGGCTGCAGTTTTGCCTATACTTTTGACTCTTTTAATTTGCCAAGTTAAAAGGTAATTATCCACCTTTTATTCCATATCCCATAAGAAGCAGATGGATACTCAATAATCAATACCGAATGTTAGTAAAAATCAAAGTGCTTAGACATATTCAAGATATGGATTCCATTACATTGAATTTCACTAAATGTCGATGTTTATAACAAAATACAGAATAAACCTTAACGTTTCGAAGCGTTCAAATTGAATCTTAATATTATTAAAACATTCAAAACAAACCTTAAATTGATGAAAATTTTAAAGAGTTAAGTCTTTATTAACTAAACGTTACATTAATATTAACGTAATATTATTTTTATTTTTGAATAAATAATAAAATATATTGTCACATAATAAGTAGAATTAACTATCTTAAACGTATAACAATAAGTCTTACTATCACGTGTTTAAAATGTATAACAGTTGGCCTCGTTGTCACGTGATATAGAAATTTACTTTCTGATTAATTAAAAATAATAACGTGACAATAAAATATATTTTCTATTAAAAAATAAAAGTACACCATGTCAATATTGACATAATAGTTAACTCCCGTCAAATTTTTGTCTATTTAGGCTTTGCTATGATCATTTTGAAAATGTTAAATTTAGTTTGAACAATTCAAAACATTAGGGTTCAAGTTATGCTATATTATATACATTAAGGTGCAAAATATATTTTCAACCTATAAGTATTTGAAAATCAAAGTTGCTACAAAACATGTCATTTACATTGATGTGTACACGTTTTATTTTATTTGGTTACATTTTTGCTTAAAATTGTTTGTATTTGGAAAAGGACAACTAAACATAAAGTATTGTGTTAATGGTGATGTTTTTGACTTTCTTGCTTCGACTGGTACTTCTACCGCCTGGTCGTATTCTTGGAGAGGCTTAGTTGGTGTTTTGAAACTTCTCATGGGTGGTTTGGCTAAATGGATTGGCAGTGGCCGCAGTGTTCACTTCTGGACGGATCTTTGGCTAGATAAGCCTATACTGTGAGTATTTGCCTTCCTCCCTTCCTTCATATGTTGATATTAATACCCGTTTTAGTGATTTTATTAGGAGCCCAGTTTTGTGGAATTCTAAATTAATTTTTGTTCAACTTCCGACGGAAGTTGTTATCACAATTTTGGGCTATCCTCTTCCCCAAGCCTCTGATGTGCATGATGCATATATATGGAATTATACTGCTAATGGAAAGTTTGCCACTCAAACAGCTTATAGAGCTTTGCTCTTTCATGAGGAGCATACGCCTTCTCAGTGTATGAATTGGCTATGGAAGTTGCTTATCCCAGCAAGGTGGATCTATTTCTTTTGGCTTGCATGGAGAGGTCGTTTGGTTACAAATGCTTTGCGTTTTGCTTGGGGTTTGGCTCAAGAGGCTAAATGTAGTGTTTGTGGGTCCTGAAAGGAAGATGTGTTACCTGCTTTACGGGATTGTCCAACAGCGAGGAAAGTGTGGGAACAAATTATTTTGCCCACACCCGGCGTCACCTTCTTTCTTGGTGATGTTCAAACTTGGCTTAGGAGTATCTTAGATGTGAAAGACACGGGAGGTGATTTTGTTGGCAACTGCAGCTTGGAGAATATGGACTAGTCGTTGTAGAGTGGTCTTTCAAAAAATATTATGTTGACTAGTTCATACAAGGGCCCGTACATCCAGGGTCTCACCGCATAGCAAGTAGATTCGATGGCTGCCTTCTGCAGTTGATGTGGTCAAGCTTAACACGGATGAGGCGTCATTACGTGGTAATCCGGGTATTGCAGGTGCCGGTGAGCTGCTAAGTGATGCTTCTGGTAGATAGTTAGTGGGCTTCACTGCACATCTCGGAATTTGTTCCAATATAGCGACGGAACTATATGCTTTACGAATGGGTTTCGCTCTAGTTTAGGAGGGTTTTTGCAAGGTAATTTGTAAAACTGATGCAAAGGTTATTTTAGAGTTGATCAATTCTGCAAATATCACTTTCCACCTTTAGGAGATTTGATTGCAGACCTCAGACCGCTATGTGGTCAAGATTGGGAATGCAGTTTCCATCATACGGTACGTGAAGGCAATTTTTGTGCAAATGTGCTATCTAACTCTACATCATAACAGAACAGGGTAATTTGCGACGTTTATAAAACGTCACAGAATATTCAAAAACGTCGCAGAATATAATTCGCGACATTTTAAAAAACGTCACAAAAAATATTGTGAAATGTGGTATAGGCAGCAAAAGGTTTCTGCAACGTTTTATGTAAAACATCACGAAAAACATCGACATTCCGCAATATTTATAAAAATGTAACTGAAAGGTTGGCCTTTCCGCTACGTTTTAGGAAAATGTCGCCGAATTTTTCACATTCCGTGACGTTTTACGAAATATTGCAAAAAAAGTACATTCCACGATGTTTTACGAAACGTCGTGGAAAGCCATATTCGATAATGTTTAGATAACAATAGTATGGCCAATCATTGTGGGTATAATGGTAGATGTTCGAGGCCACGTTACTAGGATTTTTCCGCCTTTGTGTTAAGCTTATTTATTTTTCTTCATAAATGATTGGTTACAAAAGGATTTCGCGACGTTTCTGGAAACGTCGTCGAATGTAGTTTTCCGCGACATTTCCAGAAAACATTGCAGAATGTAGTTTTATGGATGATTCCGCTACATTTTACAAACGTCGCGGAATGTTGTAGAAAAACGTCGCGGAATACACTTATTTTCTTTTATTAATTTTTTTCGAAAATAATTTTAATTTAATAATTATCCAATTTTAATAATTATTTTTTAAATAATAAATTTTTTAAATCTTATTTATTTAATAACTATTCAATAATATTTATCAATTTTATTTATTTAATAATTGTTCAATTTTTTATTATATCATTAAATTTAATAATTATTTATGTATCACAAGAATTTCATACGTACATACAATTTATTATTTAATTGCAATTCTCAAACATGTCATAATACAATAATTAATATAAAAAGTACGTCATAAGTGTATAAGATATCAATATGAACACATATATCTACTCTAAACGAATATTATGTGTAAAACATAAAAGTTCCTAGAGCTTTTTTAGTTGTTCAAATTTAATTCTTTGTTGTTCGACTTTGGTAGTTAATCGATCCTGCATTTGTTCAACTTTTTTATTCAATTCATCGACTTGAGACTGTAACTCCTGATTAACCTTTTTCAACTCTGCTAGTTCGTCTTGAAGTCTCTTTTTGATCAAAGTCTTCCCTTGTGGTCGAGACCTAACTCCAATGCCAACAACATAATCAGATCTAGTGTCCAAGTTACAAAGGAAATTTGTAGCGTACTTAGTCTGTTTTTCACAGCTACCCAAATTACAAAGGAAATTTTTGGAGCAATATATTTATTACTTTAGATTGCACTAGCATACTATAAGGGTTGAAAGTTTAAATAAGTCTCTAAAAGATTTGTAGGTGAATTTTCCTAAAGAAAGTCTCAACCAGATGGCTTTATCCTATTGATTAGGATTAGGAAAGTAAAGAGGGAAGCTATTATTTAGAATCCCAAATCTTACTAGTGTAGGAACAATTGCTTGCATCAATTAGGAAATTGCTCTTGCATTATTTGGATACAAGAGCCTAAGGCAAAAGAAGTTAGGAAGAAAATATAAAGGGCTGAGAGTTCTCCAATAAGCATTACATATCCAGGTATTAATGCCACTTCCAATTTTTATTTAGGTCAAGGAATACAATGCATCTATAAATTTCAGTATTTAATACATACTCCATCATGAATCATGCCTTGTCTTGAACATCCATATGTTCTTATCTCTCTTATATTTGTCATATGGATCCATTTGAACTATAATGATTTATTATCATAGACAATTCTTTATAATCTCTTAACCATTAAAGTATTATTCACCATCTGTATCAATTGGATCCTCATAACCCCTCATTCTTTATTAATAAAATGTTCTTCTAGCTCACTTTAGCATATGGTTTTAAAATTTGATCTCTTATATAAGAAATTCCTAAAGAGCACCTTTTACGTCCTTGTATAATCTTCTTGGAAGTAAGAGGTAGGATGACAAGTACACATATAACTTGTTAAGCACTGAGCCAATTAGTTGTAATCTACCTACATAAGTGAGGCACTTTGGGCCAATTCCCTAATCTTCTTCTTATCATGTAAAAAAGGATAGGGAATCCATATAAGAGATCCTCTTTGAAGTGATATGAACACTTAAGTAAGAAAAAGGGAGAAATTAAGAACTAGACCTCAAATTCTCATAAATACTTATCTATAAGAATTTTAGCAATCAAAAAATTTTCATCTATATTTCTTCCTTCAACAAAAGATGCTTGCGAATGATTCATAATTAATGATAGTATTAACTTGAGTCTAGAAGCCAAAAGCTTAAAAATTATCCTATAAAATGTGTTGTAACATGAAATGAGTCTATGACCCCTCAATGAGTTAGAATTGGGAATCTTTGGAACTAATCATAAGTAAGTTTTATTCCAAGCTCTTAACATTCTTTAGATAGAGAAAAACTCCATAACAACATAACTAATATTAATTCTGAGATAACCTAAATGATCCACCATGACCTAATAGGTTTAAGTGAACATTAAACCCAATAGGCATTTTTTTTTCTTTATTTGAATTAAGGCTAGAAACTACTTTCACAATCTCCTCCCTGGTAATGACCAAAACTGAGGAAGAATTCTAAAATAGAGCCTCTAAAATATTATAGAAGTAATCCTTAGTGTGAGATAGAAGCTCATTTTGATCTTAAAATACCAATTTATGCTTATTATTCAAAGATGTCTGTAGTGGATATGTTATAGTCTTCAAAGAATTTACTTAAATATTACCTACAAACTTTACTTTGAACTCATTATTTATCCTCATAATTAACAACATAAGATATACAAATTCAATTCTTAAAATGATTGTAAAACTTAAACGCACAATGCTTGATAAAAAAATCACAATACTAATAAGACAAAGTAAAAATTGTTTCACCTCCCTCATTAAGCTCAAATATTATAAATTGATATTTCCTCACAAGATATAACTCATTTAAAAGAAATTTGAATAATGTTTTAATGGAACCAAAGGGTTAAATAGGTTAATAAAGAAAAAGGAACAGGAGAAACAAAAATATTCATAATAGTCAAATAATAACAAATCAATATAAAGAAAATAAATAAACTATTATTCCACTAATTCCTCATATTCTTGCACCTACCCTTTTCCTTCATACTTTAAAAGACAAAAGTCTCATTTAAATTACCTCTTTCATACACTTGACCATCTCCTTACACTTATTTTCTTGCATCCTATTAAAAAAATATCAAATCATAATCAAAAGATTCCCTAATCATAAATTAGAGAGACAATAATTATTTTTCTGTTAGGTTCAAAGTCCTTGTTCAAGGTCCTTAAAGGTTACCAGAAAAAAGACTAGAATTTATATAAGGCTTAAAGGGCTTTTTAATGGATTGATGTATAAAGTTGGGCAATTTCACTCAAACTCAATTCCTAAGTTCATTTATCTTCTTAATTCTTAAATAAATCATACATTTCATCTCCAAAAGATGAAAAAACAAGTTATAGAAATTGAAAATCAAAGAAAGTATCCATATAAGAAACAAAGATATATGCATAAAGACTCAAATTCTTTACAAAATTGCTTAATTTAAATCAAAGCACAATCACTTAACAATTTTAGGTTTCTAGCATTTGCTAAATCAATATTAGAATCCCTTTATCTATCATAAAAAGAATTCTTCACTAACGTTTAATGTTTTGGATGTCAAATACACTTTATTCAACCTCAACCTTGATAATACAAGTTAAGAAAATTCCTACATAAGCAATCCTAAAACTATCAATTTCATTACTAAAATGAAAAAAATGGATTTAACCACAAGAAGGTCACCATCACAATTCTTCATACATTTCTAACAACATTTTCCCAAGCTATTGCTAAATTGAGCTAGATTAGTAATAACCAAGGAACCTAAAGAACATTTCACAAAAAAACAAGTCACTCGGCACAAATAAGTTATCAAAAGTCTCAATTACCTCGATATACTTAGAACAGAAGCAACACTCCCAGCAATCAAGTAACGGTAGAATAATCTCATGTTACTAAATGAAGCCAAAACATAGAGACATCCAATCCTTAGCTAAAATCTATAACATTAAACACCTAAAACTCATCTATTTATCAACCACAGGACACTCAAAACCCTAAAAATGAACACCTACCAAGCCCAAGAAAGCAAATGTACACCCCAGTATCACAAATAGAAATCAAAACAAGATGCAGCACCTGTAAATTGAACTTGACCCACTCAAAGACCAATAAAATCCAAGAACATTAGTCACTTCTATAACTAGTATATAGAGACTACAACATCAACAACGATCGCATAGCTATAACAACACAACACAACAACAATAGAAAGTTTAATGGGTATTATAGAAAATGAAGCTTACAGCTAACATCGAAGAAAAGGGAGAGAAACTCAAATCAAAGTGACTAATGTTCGTAAAGTGGAAACCGTCAGAAGGTTGGAAGGAGGGAGGAGAAGCTCGGCGGCAAATTGATGCAGCGTGCAGGGGGGAGGGGAAAGGAGACTGAGGGCGTTTTAAGAAAACCAAAACGACGTCGTTTGGTTTTTTCCTCCTGCAGTGGAACGTTTTAACTAGGCCTTCTACGACGTTTTCTTCATCAAAACATCGCAGTTTCTATTTCGCGACGTTTGATTCATAAAACGTCACAAAAAGTGTTACAAATCCGAGACATTTTCATAATATGTCGTAGAAAATTTAAACTTTTCATGACGTTTTTAAAACATCACAAAAAGTTTTTACAATTCGCTACGTTTTACCAATAAAATGTCGCGGATTGTGTTAATTTTTTGTAGTGTAAGATGGGTTGTGACCTAGAGGTAGACTATGAAGTTTTGAGAACCGCCACCAACATCCTTAGGGTGCGTTTGGATCTGCGGTACGGTAGGAATAAGTACTTATTCACCGCAGAAATCTATAAGTAGAAAGAAAGTTACGGTAGGAAACTACTTATGCGGTAAAAATTCTACTTTCCATTAATTACCTTCTAATAATTACTATTTTCCATTATACTCTCAACTAATAGAAAGCAAGACCAACATATCTTTTTATGAAATATTTTATTTACTAAATTTATTTTATATATATTTTCTTATTTTAATTTAATATTTTAATATTTATAATTTGAATTTATATGACTAATAATATTTTTTATGAAAT
>JANQBM010000008.1:7111212-7131050 GCA_025594535.1 Erythroxylum domingense
ATGATATTGTGTCTCCTTAATTCTACTTTTGAACTTGGCTAGCTTAATTGAAAATCACCATGCATTTACTTTTAATTACTGTCACAAGATGTTCATCATTTATTAATTTATCATTAACGTGGTCCTTAGATCTAGAAGTTGTGGGCAGAGAATTTGTTGATATTTTTATCTTAATAAGTATTGAATTATTATTAGTTTATGTCCTTTTCAATCAAGCATTATTTCATAGTTTGAACATCTTAGATTCATGTTTTACATGATCTCTTAAATGAATATTTGACGTGAACTTCTTAAATTTATATTACTGTTTTAATATCTAAGAATATTTTATAATTTATAATTTAATTTTTATTAATTATTAAATATTGATATTGTAGATATATATTCTCCTTACCAGATTTTGGAACTTCTAAATAGGAATCTAGCAACCACTTATTAAGAATGAGAAAAACAATCTTCTTGAAATAATGTAATGAGTTGAAGATTTTCAGAAACTTAAAGTCAACTTGTCGTTTAATTTAGAAGGAGCAAGTTACAATTTTGTTGATGGTGATAAGATATAAGGAGACAAATAGAATCAATTTATAGTGTTTTCAACATTCAACTTCGACAAATTTAAAGTATTTCTTAAAAAGTTTTACATATAATTAATCATCTTATAAAAATTGTTATTATTCCATCATTATTTACCCGTTCACCCCATAAATTTCAGCATACTCCAAAATACTTTTGAGATTTCATGTTCTTTCATAAACTTTATTACTATTTTATTATACCTTTTATATTAAGTTAATCATTTCATACTATAAATTTATTTTACATGATGGTATATAAGCAATTGATGATACACAAATCAATTTTGTGAATGTTGTATTAGACTTGGTATTAGATTTGATTATAGTACAGTAAAGTATCGATATTGGTCAATATTATGTACCATTGTTAGTAATTTTAAAATAATAAAATAATCATTAAATTTTATAAAATTATAAAAAATCCTTCAATATATTATGTTATATCATCCTACTCCCTTCTTCATTTTGCTTTTATCATGCATGAATGAACCCTCGTCAAGTTACTTCTTAATTTCATCACATTTAAAGCATTTCAACCTACATGGGGTTGTTACGGTTTTTGCAACCTTTAAAGCATTTCAACCTACATGAGGTTGTTACGGTTTTTGCAACCTTTTGTCTGAGAAGATGATTGAAAGAACTGTGGAAGTAAGCCTTGAAACCTCTT
The DNA here is from genome assembly GCA_025594535.1 of Erythroxylum domingense. Lineage (NCBI taxonomy): Eukaryota > Viridiplantae > Streptophyta > Magnoliopsida > Malpighiales > Erythroxylaceae > Erythroxylum > Erythroxylum domingense. The sequence goes on from JANQBM010000008.1 coordinate 7,112,455, forward strand.
TACGGACCTCTTCCACGTGATGTTAACCTATTAGAGAGCAATGCAACATCTATATTGTTTTATTCATGGCTAAAATTTTCCAACCCATCAAATAATGATTTTCTAGTACGTAAATCTTAACCTAGATTTCTTCTCTTTTGTGAAGATTTGTACTGACAAACACTTCCAACGGGTGGGTGGTCATCGACAGTCATGTGTACATTCAAAAAACCATTTAGAAAAACTCAAGTTGTGGCCAAGTGGCTAATGTAAATGTAGCCCATTCAACCACATCAGCTAAATTTTTAGTTAAAATACGATAATGGATAAATATGTTATAATTAAAAAAATGCTAGGAAAGGAAAATTTTTCTCAGAGCAACATAAACTTTGATGATTTACACATAAAAATGTTCTTCAATTAAGATGGAACTCTACTCTTAAGTTCTTCATATTAATACTTCTCCTTCTTTGCTCCTTAAACCCTTCAAAACTTTTAGGTTATGTTTAATTGGACATAAAGTTTTTAATAGAATGAAATAGTTTATAATGAAATAGAATATAAATGGATGTAATATTAAAAAAATATTGTTTGAGAGGAATGGAAATGTTCATATTGTAATGTGGTGAAATGTTGTTTGGAAGAAGGATTTATAATGTAATATAGTAAAAAGTTGTTTATCATTTTACGTTTCATCTTAAACCTCCTAAATCGGGAGTTTATCATTTTTACTGTTTAGGATGGAATGAAAAGTAATATGAAATCTTCTTCTTTCATTCTATTCCATTTCATTCCATTATAAACTCTCCTCATAAAAAATTAAATAATATTACATTCTATTTCACTCACAACTAAACATATTCTTAAACCTCTATGCTCCCTCTCATATACCCACAAACTTTCTGTCACAACTTCCTTTAAGCCTAAACCCTCCAAACTCTTGAATGACCTTCACTCTACAACTAACTCTCTCCTTTCAACTCAACTTTAATGGGATATTTGGCTAACCCAAAATGTCAACATCCCCATTGGAAAGAGTATGGCGGAGACCCTAAGGCTCCTTGACCAGACCTAGGTAGCGCTGAATGTTATGGAATATGAGCCTTTAAGTCTTTTTGAAGTTAAGGATATAAGAGGCATTGTCAATTTTGTGACTTCTGGGACTTTGTTCATCGTCGATGAGGAGAAGATGTAGAAAAGAGAGATGGAGTTGAAGACTGAGGAGTCAATCAACTGACGGGATGGAGAGCTTCTGTTAAAAAAGAGAACCCAAAAGAAAATGAAGAACCGATGATTTTGGCAATCAGGAACTCTACTTTGTTTTTTATTCTTCCTTGTATATATATACACAGCTCTAACTAATTTTTGTTACAGAGAGAATTGAAGAATTTTCTAGACTATGTGACGTGGAAAACTATCTAACAAACTTTGTCAGACTGGACGTGCTGCATGCATGAATTCCATGCATTATTTTCAACACACCCCCTCAAGCTAAGGTTTGTACAAATTCGAAAGCCTTAGCTTGGATATCATCTTTAAATGTTGTTCAACTCCCAGTGCTTTTGTTAACAGGCCTGCGACTTGATCTTGGTTGCTCACATGTTTGGCTTCAATTTCTTTCTTCTGAATTTTTTCACGTATAAAGTGACAATCTACCTCGATATGTTTTGTACATTCATGGAAAACAGGATTTTGTGATATGTAGATCGCTGCTTTGTTATCACATAATAGTTCTACCGGTTGCGTTAAATTGACTCTAAACTCTTTCAACAGATGTCTCAACCAAGTTACTTCGCATGCAGCATTAGCCATGGACCTGTATTCTGCTTCTGCTGAGGATCTCGCCACTTTTTCTTGTTTCTTCGATTTCCATGCTATTAATGAAGTGCCAAGAAAAACACAATAGCCACTAACAGACCTCCTTGTTATTGGACACCCTGCCCAATCTGAATCACAAAAGATTTTCATCTTTAAGTCATTATCTGTTGGAAACAAGAGTCCCTGACCTGGAGTGCTCTTCAAGTATCTCAATATTCAAAATGCAGCCTCTTCATGAACTTTGCATGGATTGTGCATGAATTGACTGAGAGTTTGTACAGCAAAATTCAAATCTGGCCTTGTATTTTTCAAATATATCAGTCTTCCTATCAATCTTTGGAAAGATTGGATGTCTTCGAGTAGTTCACTAGCATTCTCTGTAAATTTTTTATTTTGTTGCATTGGAGTAGCGGCTGGTTTACAGGCTATCATTCCAGTCTCTGAAAGCAGATCCAATGTGTATTTCCTCTTACATAGATTTACGCTCTCCTTTGAGCTGGCGACTTCTAATCCTAAAAAATACTTCAATTCTCCTAAATCTTTGATGGGAAAATGCCTCCCAAGATAAGCCTTCAACTTAATGATCTGCTATTCATTATTCCCAGTAATAACAAGATCATCCACATAAACTAAAATGACAACGAAATAATTGCCCTTTTGATACATGAATAAAGAGTGGTCAAATCGTGATTGATCAAAACCAACAAAAGTTATAGCTGATGAAAACTTATCAAACCATTGTTGAAGCTTGCTTTAATCCGTAAATGGATTTCTTGAGCTTGAAAACAAGATTCCTGCTATCAGTCAGCCCTCGTGCTTGCAGGTATCCTGGAGGAATTTCCATATACACTTCTTCGAAAAGATCTCCATGCAGAAAAGCATTTTGAATATCCAATTGATGTAATTTCCAATTGTGAACAGCAACAATAGTAAGTAAAGTCCTGACAGTGGTCATTTTAACCACAGGTAAAAATGTTTCAGTGTAGTCAATCCCCACCTGTTGTGTGTATCCCTTGGCCACTAATCTCGCCTTATGTCTTTCCAGGGAACCATCAGACTTCAACTTGACTTTGTAAACCCACTTGCAACCGATGGGATACTTATCTGCAGGTATTTCACATAATTCTCAAGTTCCAGTGGCCTCTAAAGCCTGCAACTCATCATGCATAGCTTTAACCCAGTTGGGATTAGTGATTGCTTCTGAATAACTTTCAGGTTCTTTCATAGTGTCAAGGTTGGCAAGAAAACATTTATAATGTGGCTTAACTTTATGACTAGTAAAGAAATTAGAGATAGGATAAGTGGTACCTTGTTCCCAAGAGATATCCTAAGTACTGGAAGGAGCATCACATATATAGTCTCACATCCAAATTGGTGGAAGTCTTTGTCGGGTGGATTTTCGCACAGGTGGTACTTCAGGTTGATGAAGGGTTAAGGAAGGAGGTAGGCTGTGTGAGTTCAGAAGTTGGATTTGAGTGAGAAGAATAGGAATGAAAAGGAGTGTCAAGAAAGTCTGTAAGGCATGGACAGACCAGATTTTGAAGTTCTTTGGTTTTTTCTTTATAAGGAAAAATGGTCTCATCAAATGTAACATCTCGAGATACAAAACTTCTTTCTGTTTCTAAATCATAAACTAGGTACCCCTTTTGGCTGAAAGGATATCTTAAGAAGACATATCGATTAGCCTGAGGAGCAAATTTGTGTCTGTCTACAGTGGAAGTCGAAGCATAGCAAAGGCATCCTATGGTCTTTAAATGGTTTATAGTTGGTGGTTTTTGGAAAACCTTTTCATAAGGGGAAAGGTTATGTAGGAGAGGTGTAGGAAGTCTGTTGATAATGTATGTGGCTGCTAACATGCAATCACCCAGAAATTTAATGGTAGGTTGGCTTGAAAACGTATGGCACGGGCTACTTCCAAAAGGTGTCCATGTTTTCTTTCAACAAGGCCATTCTGTTGTGGGGTTGCAACACAGGACATTTGGTGCATTATTCCAACTTCTGCAAATAATTTCTTCAATCAATTTGGACAAATTCTGATGCATTATCTGTTCTGATGGTCTTGATTTCCTTCTCGTATTGATTTTTGATCATATATATGAAGTTCTTTATATGCATAAATACTTCAGACTTCGAATTCATTAGTATAACCCAAGTTGCACTCAAAAAATAATCAACAATAGTTAAAAAAAATATTGCACCATTTCTAGAAGGGATACGGAAAGGACCCCAAACATCCATATGTATTAGTTCAAAAGGTGAATGGACAATACTGGTTTTTGTGGGGGAAGGTAATCTAGTTTGTTTCACAAAAGCACAGACCTCACAAGGTTTTTGATCATAAGATAAATGGGGTAATAATTGTTTCAATTTCAAAAAAGGTGAATGGCCAAGCCTAGCATGCCAAAGGCTATACGAATCAGCACCAGTAACTTTATTACATGTAGGATAATCCATGGTGTTGGGAGTAAACTTGTAGAGACCTTGATGCTCCCTACCAATCCCCATAATCCTCTTGGAAACCAGGTCCTGCAAAACTCAATGTGTAGGGAAAAAAATCACATAACAATGTAATTCTTTGGTTAGCTTACTAACTGAAAGAAGATTATATCGAATATCAGGTGAATAAAGGACTTGATTAATGCATGAATCAGGTGTCATGGGAAATCTTCCAACACTATTGACAGTCATTGAATTTCCGTCAGGCAAAATAATATTTGAAAGATGACGAGGCGGTGAGGTGATATGGGAAAGGAGTTTTTCAGAGTGAGTCATATGTTCAGAAGCACCACTGTCAATGATCCATTGACTTCCGCAAGCAAGTAAAACAGTGCTAGATTCATTACTTGCCATATTGACCTCAGGAACATTCGAACTCTGTGAATTACCAGTGATCATACTCATGTAGTTGCAAATTTGTTGTAGCTGTTCCTGTGTCAAAGGAAGATTTGAAGAAGACTGAGTTGTGTTCCCAGTGATCGTATTCATGTATTTGCAAATTTGTTGTAGCTGTTCCTGTGTCAAAGGAAAATTTGAAGAAGACTGAGTTATGTTGGGCTGCTGATTTGTGACTTCATCATTTCCTTGTGTCATGTTTGCTCGGGGTTTGTAGGATGGATTTTGCTTGGGCCTCTGTCTCAGATTTCTAAGATAACCATGGAGTTTGTAGCATCTATCTTTCGCGTGGCCTGTTTTTCCACAGTGGTCACAATAATATGTCTTTTTGCTATATGCAGGAGGCTGAGTTGATGTCTGCGTAACAAAAGCAGTAGTTGATGAATTGTTTGGAGAAAAAGTTCCTTATTGTGATTCCTCTTGTAACAACTTATTGTATATTTGATTAACAGAGGGTAATGGGTCCAACAATAAAATCTGTCCCCTTATAGCAGTATATGAATCATTCAAACCCATGAGAAATTGCATAATCCTCTCTTGTTTTTCATATTCAGCATTAATCACAAGATTTTGACTAGTGTTCAAAGACGAGAGTTCATCCCACAATTTTTTTAACTTGGAAAAATAAACTGAGATCAGATCTGTACCTTTCATGATGTGATAAATCTCACATTTAATCTGGAAGATTCTTGTCAGATTACACCCAGCAAACCTTTGTTTTAATTCTCGCCACATTTCAAACGTAGTCGAACAATATACAATAGTATCGAATATATGTTTTGAGAAAGAGTTCAAAATCCATAGTTTCACTAAACCATTGTAGCGCTTTCATTGAGCATGCATATTCTGGTCTTCAGGCTCTTCAAAAGATCTATCAACAAATCCAATCTTGTTCTTTGCTTCCAGAGCTACGATCATCGCCTGAAACCAGGGGTTAAAATTCTCAATTCCTGTCAAGATTTGAGCTTGTGAAATCAACGATGTATTTGTGGTATCTGAGGGATGGATATAAAAAGGATGATTGATATCAACAATAGGAAGAGCTGGGTTACCAATAGCCTCCATGGCCATGAATCAAAAAAGGAACAAAAAACTGATAGCAGAATGAAGAAAGAAGAACAAAACGCAGGAAATGAAAGCTAGCCCAGCTCTGATACCATGTTAAAAAAGAGAACCCAAAAGAAAATAAAGAACCAATGATTTTGGCAATCAGGAACTCTACTCTGTTTTTTATTCTTCCTTGTATATATATACACAGCTCTAACTAATTTTTGTTACAGAGAGAATTGAAGAATTTTCTAGATTATGTGACGTGGAAAACTATCTAACAAACTTTGTCAGAATGGACATGCTGCATGCATGAATTGCATGCATTATTTTCAACAGCTTTAGACGACTGTGAAGAGTCCGTGAAGAGAGAAGATGGAACAAAAAGTTGGGGATGGTTTATGAGGGAGGGGCTAGATAGCTACTAGGATTAGATTTTAGGACAAATGCTTTTTGCAATTTGGTCTTAAAATTTTGTGTTTTAGACTAGTATTTCATCATTATTTTGGGTACCGACTAGTACCAGTGATCTGTGCTCGATGTGGAACGAGATCTTCTGTGTACACTAGGATGTTCTAATATTGTGTCATTTAATTTATTCACAAATTGTGAATCTCATATAAATATGTGGATGAGATTTAATAAAATAAGATAGGAACTGAGTTACAAAAATAGAGGATCTATTCTCACTCGATAAGAGATATTAGTTTTTAATTAGTATCATTTTTCAGCTGAAATGGTGCAGTATTCATCCCTTTAACACAAATAGATGCAAATATTTTAATTTTTGAAACAAATATCATATAAGTATAAAAGAATTGATCTAACCCAAAATGTTATATTTTGTTATTCTTTTGACATGCATTTTATGTATGTAATAACCAGATGATCAGAAGGTACTGTAAATAATTCTTGAATTTTTTAAAGAATGATGACAAATTGAGAAAGAAAATTTTTTATGCCTCTACAAGATGAGACATTATGTTTTATTATTTTTGTCAATATTAAGTGAAGCCTTTTTTTTTTATCATGTTAAGGTGAGAGATATTATTTGTAAGATTATAAAAAAAACTTCAAAGTTTACCAGAATTGTTTAACTATATGCATTCTTCGTTAAAAATGTTATATAAAAAATATTTGGTGCATTCTAAAAACAACATTTCTTATACCTTTCAAACATTTCCACTTATGATAGGAAGAAGTAAAAATACATTATTATTGCGTGCTATATGATACACAACTTTATTAAAATAAATAGATAAAGTAACGTATTATTTGAAGTTTATGATAAAAATAAAGAATCTATTGTAAATGTGTAAATAAAGATATAAATTCTCAATTAAAGTATAATATCAATCTAGCACAACTTTAGAATATGTTTCATAAATTTGATGGAACTTTTTAATAAGACCTTGTTTGGTATATTACTTATTATCCATTTTTTGGTGGATTAAAAGATTTTAGTTGTTTGAATATATCAAACCGCTGTTGGATTGAAAGATTGAACTTAATCTGCTGATTTTGAAAATGCTACTACCATGAGCGTTTTCCTCGACTAAGAAATTGAGGGGTTAAAAAACTATTACATCCAAAAGTTATTACAAATTACTAAAAAAAAAAGAGATAGAGATAGAGATAAAGATAGAGATAGAGATAAATAGAGATAGAGATAAAAATATAAATATAAATTTGACTTAATTTATATCAATTTTAAAGAGTTGGTCATTAAATTAAAATTTTAAAATATTTAATATTAAATTAAAATTTTCAAAAATTATATACTTTTAAATTTGTTATCTCTAATTATATTAAATTACTTACTTTTGTACATACTTGATATTTAAGTCATTTTTTATATCAATATTTAGTATATAATATTATTATCACTTGTATATTGTGTTTAATTCAATTCAATTTAATCTAAAATTAATAAGTCAAATTTAAATTAATTATTTTTATCTAAGTTTAAATTTTAAGAGATTAATATAAAAAAATTTCAAAATAATTTTATTTTATTTTAATATATTAAAAATATAATTTCTATTTTTAAAATTAAAATAACAAAAAAAATATTTCCTTAAATTAGAAATTAAATTGATATCATTTTTACAGAGCCCAATTTCATATTCAACTCATTGGTATTGCATTTGAGGAGAAACTCCTAGTGTGATCTGACAAAACTCATTCTCAAGCTTATTTGTAGTAACACTTTAGTGATCTCTCAAGTTCTTCCGTTGGCCCTTGCCAATGCAAGAAGATCTCAATAAGTTTTTAGTCACACTCATTCATTATTGAGAAGTTATATTAAGAAGGCTTTCGATGTTCTTAAGGCTTGATGGAAGATATCGGAGAAAATGATGATGTTAACTTCGTTTGCTCTTTCTAAATTCTTATGAGAATATTTAAAGAAATATTAAGATATAAACAGCTAATACTCATATCATTATGAATCTTTTTTTAAAGTCATATCCTCATAAGTCATTTTACACATAAATAGTTAATATTAAACAACTAATTTTATCAAACATCTTTAAATAAATCGGTAAAATTATCTACTGGTCAAATAAACTATATTAATCTGCTGTTAGCTAATCGCTGATAAAATCAACTAATAGCTAATGCAATCCGTTAATTTTCAAACAGAGCCTAAACGTGAAATGATTATACTAATGATAGTTTAATTAATTCTATACTTTTTTCATAACAAATGTTACTGTTGTACTTTAAAGTACCGTATATGATAAATATCTTTAATTATTTAATTAAAATTAATTAATATAATTTTTATATTAGAATCTTATTTTATATAATTAAAGTGCAAATTTATTTAATAATATAAATATTTGCAATATTTATTTTTAATAAAAATAAAAACAACAATAACACTCGGTAAGAGTCCCTTTGAGCAAGGGTCTGAAAAGGTCCAGTAGTATTAACCTTATTTCTAACTAGTAGAGAAGTTGTTTTCGATAAATTATATAAATACAATTTTTATTTTTAATAATTAATTTTAAAAATAAATTTTAATGTGTAAAGAAATAAATTAAATTATACTTTAAATTAAATAATAATATTATATTAGGAAGAAAATAAAACAAAAAATTCAGTTTTTTTATTGTAGGTTTCAATTTTTTATTTCATTTTTATGATAAGTTTTAATTTTTGTTTTTAAAATTAAAATAAATATCAATATCAAAATAGAAATTACAACAAAAATATTGGTGAAACCAAATAACTGTATATCAAATGTAACCAATGAATATGTATAGCTTTCTATGTGAAGACCTAATCCCTTCGAGATAAACTACAAAGTAATCATGAATTTCAAATTATGGAGAAACCACCATTGTTTAATGTTAGAAGATACAATATACTATCTATTTTTGTGCAGAAATAAGGAAACAAAGTAATCTTTTTCAATTAACCGTGACTTGTACTTTATGCAATTGTATTTTTGCATAAAAATGATATAAATATTTGCATTTTGTTAATTGGTTCTTTTTAAATTTAGACTACGATATAATTTCAGTCTAACCAAGAACATAGAACCTAAAACAACACACATAACTTGTTCCACTCATTCGTCGGATGTTGGAATTTTGGATTATTAGTAGAAGCCATGTAAGTTGCAATTTTTAAGGCAAATTACGTACATTCTAGCATATGGTTGTTTACTTGTTCTAGCATATGGTTGTTTACTTGTTCCTATAACAAGTCAAGTGCAACCAGTCCTAACTATTTATAAAGACCCTGGTTACTTAAATCGTCCCAAGACATTACATCCTCCAATCCTTTCCAACGACCACTTGCAAATGACATCCACTGAAGCCTACGTTCATGAAATTATAGTTTAAAATGTCCCTTGCTCTTGCCACATTCTCAAAAGCTTCAATGAAAGACAAACGAGGCTGGTCCTTGTAGGACTTGGCTTCCAAACAGTCTTTCCATTTGCACTAATTGATAACTTGGATTATGGGATGACAATCATCCAACACCTTTTTCTTTAATCGGTATTTAGCACTTAAAATGAAAAGATTGATTTCACCAGTGTCATGCAGGCCTTAACGTCATTAAGACTATCACATCTCTGCTACAAGATACACTGAGAATATATTTGGTACTGAAGCTCGAGGTTAGTTATTGCAGTACACATTTGGCAGCACCCGCAGATGTCACAATCCATTGATTCTATTCTAATCGTGAAATGTGTCATCTGACCCACAAATAGTCATCCTTGACTTCTGAGACAGGCTTTCAATTCACTTGAGCACCTAATTAAACTGGAATCGAGCTAGCCTTTCAGTTTTTGCGTTGGTTAATGTGCAACAGAACTAGAACCTAGCTGCTAGCTATGTCTGTAGTACAATACCATTCTCACATTACAAGCTTCCAGGATGTTTCAAACGTCACTTGAAGAAGGATTCAGTAAGTATTATACTTTGTATGGTAAAGGAATCCGTTGGAACAGTTCGTCTTGTTTGTTAAGTTTGAATGGATATACAGAATACCATTTAAAGTTCAGTTTCAAATGACGTGCATGCAAAGCTACAAGAAACCAAGGCGTCATAAAATATAATATATATATATATATAGAGAGAGAGAGAGAGAGAAAGAGAGAGAGACCATTTTGTGTATCTAATCATATTTCATAGCTACAGCTGATGATGCTTACATTGTTTTGGCATCTGCTGAAACGCAAAAAGGAAACAAAGAAAAGGAGAAAAGCAGAGAAACATATATGCTGTTTCTTCAGGGTTTGACAAAAACTTACATCTACCCCTGTTTCCAGAATTTTGCAGTACCTAATAAACTATACTATTTTATACGGAAACGGAAGTCATGGAGTTCTTGGCTTTTTGGGGGTGCCACCATTATGATGCAAAGGGTCTGGACCAGAGGGAACTGCCCTTAGCTCTCTAGCCAACAACTTATTGCCATCCTCAGTGAGTATAGGCGCATGCATGCCTCTACTCGTTAAGATTCCCAGTACCTGTACTCACAAAGAAAGATTAAACAACATAAACAAAGGGAAAACTAAATGCAGTAGAATAATCATCAGCCAACTTCAGAACCAGGATTGAGAGCAACCGAACCTTTCTGCTTTGAGTTTCCATGGAAGATGCCGTTTGTGCATAAGAGCACCTCAGTCCGCTATAGCAACCTGTCAACGATTAAAAGGTAAAACGTTTTAGGCTTTCTGAGTCTAGTTGCTTGTACGTGTAACTTAGCATTAGTAGAGTAAATAGCAATATTTTTGACACAGAAACAAAAGCTTTTTGTAAATGCAAATCAAAATATACGTTTGCTAAGTAGAAGAATGAGAAAGAAAACTCCACCAGAAACGTCTTGCACATGAACAGAGAATAAGAAGATCGCCACCAACATGAAAGAGTAGGACTTGGCTTTGGGAGCCATTTCACCGTAAACAATACCAGAAATTGCCAACTGTAAGCTAACAGAAAATTTTGTAAGATATGGAAGGATTAGTTAGGGTAACAAGTCACAGACACCAAGTTAATTTATAGAGCAATAAAGCAAGCATAAGGTTAAAGAAATGAAAGAAGCTGTAAAAAATGATTGCCCATGCAGCCATTTTTGGAGAAAACCATTAAAGAAGGCTCAGGAGATCTCATCTCTATCCCTGACAACACACCTGACGGCGCCGTCTTTAGTGAATGACTATCACTATCAACCTCTCTGCTTATATATACCAGCTAGAAGCCACCTCGACTAAGTATCATGACATCATCTGCCCAAATAGTATCAGTACGATTTACCGAGTTGACATACACCTAGTTGACAAGGAGTGCTCTTTTTTGTGTTCTATCCTCTGGATTCCCTTTTTTAGGCCGCTGATACGTTCTTGTGGTACTTTTTATCGGTTTACGTAAACCAATGGAATCATGATAGTAATGTCCGAGACTTGGTAATGTGCATCTGTACCCAGATTTGGTTATCAGAGATTTATGAGGTAAGAAAAATAAAATTCTGCCCTACAGATAATATTGTGGAGAGATGATTGATTGATGGAGTAATGTTTCGATGCCTTTCTGTATTAGGTTTCGACGAGATTCGAATATTGTGATCAAAGCATATGAAAGACTTTCAGAATTGTTTTAGAGGGAAAATGGTATGATCTCTAGACTGTATAAAAAGACGTGTTTGTGTGCACATATGACAAATTTTACAATATAGTGTCTTCCATCGCTTGTTTTATTATCAAAGTAGTGATTTTACTAGTAAACTTCATTTAGAAAATAAGCATCATTTCATGGAGTAATTTATGCCCAATACAGTGGTTAAGTATAACAGTGCTCGGCCCTCTCTAATAGTCACGTTAAACACTATTTTCCTTCAATAGATAGTAAATGCAATTAATCAGATATTTCGCCACTTAAATTGACACATCACAACCTAACCCAAAGCTTAACTGCACCATCAATAGACAGTAGATGCAACTGAGCATTAGACATAAAGTAATTACATACCAGCTACCGAAAGGCAGATAACACCTTTTTCCTTTCCTTTAACAACTTCAACCTACGTCTCCTTAATCACCTTTCTTTCACTTAAACAACGGTTAACTTATTTTAATTCAAACATGCTTTCCAAATCTTTGGCTTGCCATCTTACGGGATTTCTTAAATACATACCTTATCATTTATTAATAAATGTTTGTAAGTTGATTAATCTTTAATATTATGCGGATGGTATACTTAACATTTAGATAAGAATACTAATCATGTCCAATTAGAATTTTAAGATGGTTCATTCCAACTCTAATGACTTTGCAAAAATTTCAAAATTACAACCATAGACCTTTTAACAAATTTAGAAAATTAATTGTAATTATGTTTAAGAATAATTATAAAATTGATTTTACGTGATATTTGATTTTTTATTCTTGTTTTCAATTTTAGTGAAAGAAATGTTTAGTTAAGTTTTTGATATATATTTTTTGTCTGACAAAAAGTGCATTTTAACCTTGTCATTTTCACAAAAATATATGTCCGACCCAAAATTTCAGTGTTCAAAATAAAGTACGAGATTTATAAAACTTTCAATTTAATTCCTAAATGAATAGAAATATTGACAAAGTTTGGAAAATTAGGATAGGATCTGATCTTGTATGCAACAAAATAAACACGAAACTTTTTCGTGATTTCCTGAAAGTCAAGATCACAAAAATTCTATAACACGATTAACATATAAAATATAATAAAGAATGATTATAATCCATACATTATTATGAAACTTAATCATTTTCTTGTTGTTTCCATCGAATCGTTTATAAAATCGACTCATCTTATTTGATGTAGTGGCACAAGTGTCGACCTTTAACGATATTTACAGAATGTATTGAGAGGACTCTACAACTATTATAAAGAGGGATAGACAAGGAGTTCTAGCTTCCTTAGAGCTTAAGCTTATTTTAATAAAATTTGGATATTTTAGTAATTTAATAAATTCTAATTTCAATTATATTTTAATTGGAATAATAATTTATTCTAATTAAATACCAATTATGCCCAAATAAGATTCAATATCTCATGTTATCCTTATTTATTAAATATCTCATATTTAACCATAAAGTTTCTTAAACTTTACAATCAAGTATAACTTGATTAAAAACATATTTTCACTCTTCAACTTATTATTTATATGTGATCTATTAGATTCCCAAATATGTTGAAAACTATAAATTATAACCCTAAATCATATTTAGGATTAGATGAATTAAACTCATTTAGTTTATCTTGAATTCTCTAATTAGACAATTTATATCTATAGATTAAGATTGACATCTAGCAATGTATCATAACTACTCAAATATTTAAGAATGTCAAAATGAATTTGATTAATCTTTCCGTGCATAATTTTTTTATGATTCAATCATTTCATCATACAATGTTCCAATTAGACATAAAACATAAAATTAATGTATGTTATATTTTGAATTCAATCATGTTAGTTTTCTACTATTAGTAATTGATTTAATTAATGACATTTGAAAACTATTTTATAAAGTGTCATTTCACTTTAGCTAAAGATTTCTCGAATTACTATTAATTGAGAACAATTGAACATTTTCCTTGATTATTTTAGAGTGTGAATTCTTTATTGATCACTCAACTACCTATATATAGTTTATACTATATCTAATGACTACCGACTGAGTTATCTTTGATTAAAATAGGTTACAAGTAGTATCAAAATATATATAATAATCTCTATATGAGATAACTTTGAAGATTTCAAATCAAATGATCACTTATAGAATCATCACAATGAGAATATTCATTAATTTATAAGTAATATTCCAAATAGAATTCTCACACGAGATTAGTTTAGTGAACTTGTTCTCTAACAAGCATACATACGTTTGTTAAAGTATCTTCATAATTTAGTCTACAAGATCGACTACTTATTTCATGAGAAAAAATGAAACATATATTAGTCATTTTACATTCTATTAATGTTTAATGTTGATAAAATAATGATTAGGAACAATTTAGGGATAATACATAACAACAATATGAATTTCATAATTATAGTTTCATCATAATTTTATTTGTAATGTATATTTTTCTTATGAACTTTATTATATATATTTGTATTTTCTATATATTTGTTTAATGCCTAGGTATGATAAACCTTAAGTTAGAATATATATTGTGATTTGATCTTTTATTTAATGCAATTTGATTGATTGTACAATTTAATTATGCATTTTTTTCTCGAATTAATATGTTCAAGATATTAGTTTAGTGTATGGTTTCATATTATTAAGATTGAGAAATGCTTTTATATAAATATATCTATCTTAATTGGAAGGCATTGCATGCAAAACTAGAGATATATAGACATAATTTCTCTAGATTATAGTCAAACCTAATTGTAAAATTCACGAATTGAGTAATGAAATCTCAAGAGTTTTAACTAGAAAGAGGTTCTAGTTAATTAATTAAGGATTAGTTGTTAATAGACTTGAAAAAGATATTAACATATGACAGAAATATTCACGATCCAATGATCACTAATTGAATTGGATGATAAAGAGTTAATACTTAATAAATCTTTGGAGGATTCATTATTTAGATACCAGTTATTTGATATTGATTAGTCGTTGTATTATCTGTGTTCTGATTTATTATTGTGTTAAATTTTAGTTTAGTTTAATTTTAAATTAAATCATCATCATACTCGTTAGTTAGAAAATATTAAAAAGATTATTACGAGTATTTATGGTTCTTATAGGATTGACTTACCGGACACTTGTAGTTTAAAACAAATAAAACCATACATCAAATGGCCGTTCAGAAAGACCTTGAAAAGATGAACGAAGAAATTTGGTCAGTAATTGATTTAAAAGATGATAAATGAATGAATAATAAGTAAACTTTGCAACACGTGGCCAAGTCAAATTCAAACGTAACCATGAAGTAAATAAAAGGAATAGCGTCAGTTTTTGAGTTTATGTCATATCACAAACAAGTCGAATATAAAGAAGACAAGAGCATATTTGACATTGAAGCCAAAATCAAACTCTTTTGGCTAATATTAATTATGCTTATTGGGAAGGCAGGTTAAAGGATAATGAAAGTGAAACCAAGTTGTTTTTTATGCTCGAAAGCATAAAGACAAGTGGAAGCACTGATAAGAAGAAAAAAAGGAAACCTTTCAGGATTTTGTTCTTGAGAGAAAAGAGAGAGGCATGTGAATGAAGGTGGAAATGATGAAGTTGATTAGGGGAAGAAATCATCAAATCCAACAAAAACCAGTAGGGTTTTTATGCATTTAAGAAGTGGTAGAGAAATAAATCGAAAGATGAAACACCTTCAGTGAGATCACCGAGGAGATAAAGCTGACAATAGGTCGCCAACCAAGAATAACAATGGTGAAGGAACAACGAGGAGAACCCACATAAAATTTGGGGTTTATTAGGGTTTTATTGATTAAAATTATGTTAATTAAAGTTAAGCTAGATTATTTCCGATGTTTTAAAAACTAGACTTGGTATCAAACTGGTCGAAGAAAAAATTTAAGGTTTAAATATTCAACCGGTATTAAATCACTATAAAACTGATATATAATAAATAAGAAGTAAAAATTATAAGAATAAATAAAAATATAGTATAAAATAAAATACTTTATTGAAATTAAAATGCATTAATAATTTCTATCAATATATAATAAATCTAATAATTTAAACTAAGATTGAATATAACATCAAATTTAAAATAATAGTAAAAATAAATTTTGTATTTTTATATTATTATTTGTTTAAAGAATCATAAAAGTTGAAGTGCACTTAAAGAAGGTTAATGAAAAGGAGTCTTAACTTTGTTCTAACTTCTTTTTTAATGTCTTTTAAACATACTTCTTTTGAGTTTAAATATTAGTTTTTAACACATTCTCAAATTATATTAAGCAAAATTACTTATATATAATAATTTATAATTCAATTTATTAAACAAATTGATGATAAAAATAATAATTCAAAAATTTTTAGTTAAAGTATAAAAAGATAAATAAAGAACCTAAATTTTGACAAAAATAATTGATTAGTGAGATTAAACAAATTTAGTATTTTTAAATGATAAAAATGATAATTAATTTTTTACAATAATAATTTAAAATAAAATTTTTAATTAAAATATAAGATAAAAGGTATATAAATTTTGAAATATATAATTTAATAGTTAGATTGTGTGAGAGACTAGAAAAGATGGAAAAACAATAAATTCATTAAAAAGTAAAAAAAAAATATAAAGACTTTTAAAGCTAATAAATAATCAAAGAAAGAAGTCTATCTCCTTTTGGGAAAGAGAAAACTTGTAAATTGCCTAATTAATATAAGAGCAAAATCAATAAATAATATTTATTTTCACTTTTTTGTGTTATTCATTTTTTCATAATTTTGGTTGTTCACTGTTCAAGAAAGCAACCGATTTTTCGTATAAAAATTGAAACAAATTGGATAAAAAATTAGGTCGATTTATATTTATTTTTATCTAATTGATCGGTTTGATTAAGTTTTTATATCAATGATCATTTCTATTAAACTAGTATTATTAATTTTGATTAGGTTTTATTATTTATAATCATAATTCAGGATAATTAATTTAAATTTAATTAAAGTGTATAATCCCAGACCACATGTATGTCACCTGACGTAGTAAGACCAATTTAACTAATAAATTTGTATTATATTAATACTAACGTGTATGTAACATGACATGGTAGGACCAATTTAACTAATAAATTCGTATCATACTAATAATAACGTGACAAATAATAAAAGAAGACATAATTTCGTCAATCTTTCTGCCTATTTGATTTCTTTCATAATTTATGAAAATAAAAATAGTTTTTGTTTTATACTTTTTATAATCTAATTTATCATGAATTAAAAATATAATATTTTAATCATTTACTATTAATTACTATTACAAATTATGACTGATAAAATTTAATAATTTTATTTATTTTAATTGTATCATTAATTTAAAATTTATTTTTAAAACTAAAAATAAAAAATTGTAATTATTTAGTAAATATATTTTAAATTTAATATATTTTAATAATAAATAAATTTCAAAGTTTCAAAATAATTATTTATAAAAATATTGAAGTACAAATAATAACATTACTTTTAATAATTAAAAATATTGAAATTAAATATTAGTTTATTATTATTTTACCAACTTTTTATTCATTTAATTATTTATTTTAATAAAATATAATAATTTTATTAATACTTAATAATATGTATAAGAAATCGAAATAAAACTATTTGCTTAAATAATTTCTAAATTTAAATTTATTTAATATTATAAATAGAATTATAAAATTATTAAAATTTGCAATTAAATATTTTTTATTTTTATTTTAAAATGACAGAAATTTAAATTAAAATTAAAAATCAAAACTAAATTTAGATGGTTGAGCAAACGGGGGTGGGGGCACTTGTAAGCGCCGTTTCTCCAGATATGTGTGTCATTTTAGCGTAAATGCCACGTTCATTTTTTTTTAAAGAAAAAATTTAATTAATAGGTAAATAAATATATATAGAATGTCTAGGCAAGAGCCCATTCACACAAAAGATCAATGATCAAAGCTCTAACAACAATAGGCAACAACTAGTAATGGTAAGCTTGCGAGGCGAGGTTGTTACCTGAGGGGGACGTGAGTCGACATTAGAGTAATCTTCTGAATACCTCTGGTGATGGTAGCCGTAAGTTGTGCCCGGGAGTTTCGGGTGGCTTGAAATCTGCACGCATTGCGCTCTTGCCAGATGGTTCGAATTGTCAATCCCAAGCCATTGGTGTAGGTGTCCCGTGAAAGAGTTGGAAGCAAAGAAGTTGACGTTAGGTAGTGAATTGCACCATCAAGAGACATGTCAGACAATTTCCAGCCACAAAAGGATAGGACCTGGGTCCAAATCTGTTGAGCAACGGGGCATAAAAAGAAGAGATGATTCCTTGATTGCAGATGCAAAGAGCAGAGAGGGCAGATTGGGGGCATGTCCACAAATGAGATACGATCAGCGATGCTAAGATGGTTCCACACTGTTAACCAGAAGAGGAAGGACACTTTGGGAGGGAGACGCGGGTGCCAAACAATATGACTCCAAATCATACGGGGTAGTGGCACTCGCAAAGAAGCCATAATGCATTTGGTAGTCAGCTGATGGATAGGGCAGTTCTTCCATAAGTAGGTGTCGGGACAGGTTGAAGGGGGGTAGGAGGGTGTCAAGGAATGGAGGTAGGCAGGAAAATTCCAACGATTACCCCTTATAAAGAAGTTCATCCTCGTATTGAGGGGGAAGGAGAGGAGAGTAGGGGTTGAGGCTCGGT
>JANQBM010000008.1:7151864-7195012 GCA_025594535.1 Erythroxylum domingense
TAGAGAATGCATGGTTAGGAGAATGTGTGGGCTTGCATGATGGATGGTTATGGGCTTAGGCCCAATTTGATGGGGTACTCCATATCATGCCATGAAGTTAGTGTATATATATATATGTATGTATGTATAAACTCATAAGACCATCTAAGTTAGATGAGACCTTACAAAACCCCTCACTTAGAATATTAAAACTAACGCCTTCCTTTAATATGACAAGAATCAGAGTTCTTTTAAAGTTAGGGTTGTTGGGCAAACTTAAGCCCGCTTTACACGGATATGTTCGAACTATGGAAATAGGATTTTTAGATTAATGGGTCGGTTTTAACTAGAAGCGTTGATTTGTTAGGCAAACTCAAGATCAACGTGGACAGAGGCAAAGTTGGGTAGTGTACATTAGATGTACATGTGTCAAGAGTTGATAGCCCAATGAGTGTGCACACATTAACATTTGATAGCACTAGATTCAATAGTCGCATTAAATATGCAATTGGTATGATCGATACCTACCAGTTGAACTAAGGTGGCTTGTTGGGCCAACCCAAGGTCATTCTTAAGGATATTAGATATCGACCCACAAGGAGAATTTCTTTACAAGTTCTCTTGGATTTATATTGAGGGTTATGAATTCGTGAAAATAGTGGGAGCTATAATGCTTGTTATTAAAGTCCTTATAGACATGCATTTAAGTACATTCTAATTTTTCTCTCTTTGACGAAATGTTGCTATTACCAGAGTCAACACCATGAGTACTAGTGTGAATCTAAGACCATTGATGAAAGCTAACAAGTTGACCAGACCAAAATTCCTTGACTGGCTCAGGAACTTGAGAATAGTTCTCAAGTCCTAGAAGCTTGGTTATGTCTTGGAAGAACCACTTCCTGATCCCCCTGCTGTTAATGCTTCTGATGATGATCAGAGGGCATATAGGAAGCATCTTGATGATAGTGATATAGCTAGTTATATTATGCTAGCCATTATGTCACTGGAGTTGCAAAAGTAGCATGAGGCTATGGATGCTTATACCATAGTCTATCATCTTAGGGATCTCTTTGATGAGCAAACAAGATCCGAAAGGTTCGACACTTCGCGATTGCTCTTCCACTCCGAGATGGTTGAGGAGCATCTCCAGTGTAGTACACACTAAAGGTGAATGGCTACATTGGACAGTTGGCCTCCTTGGGTTTTGTTTTGGATCATGAATTAAGTATTGACTTAATTCTGACGGGTTTAACCAATAGTTAAGCACAATTTGTGCTTAACTATCGGATGAACAATATATCCAGTACAATTTCTGAGCTGGTCAACATGCTCAAGGCAGTTGAGTCATCTATCCGCAAGGACAAGGTTGTGATGTTGGTGGACTCTTCTAGTTCGAAGAAAAAGAGCCAAAAGAAGAAGAAGTCCGTAGGGTCAAAAGGAGGCATCAAGAAAGCAAAGAAGACTGCCTCAAAGGGAGCTTGTTTCCACTGTGGCAAGGATGGCCACTAGAAGAGAAACTGCAAGGCCTATCTGGAGTCCTTGAAGCAGAAAAAGACATCTGATGCCCCATCTACTTCAGGTATTTATGATATTGATATTTATACTATTTCTGATAACAACATATGGGTTTTAGATACTGATTGTGGCTTACACATTTGCACTAACATGAAGGGCCTCAGGAATAGTAGACAACTCAACAAGGGAGAGTTAGACCTGCGAGTGGGCAATGGAGCAAGAGTTACTGCGTTAGCTGTAGGAACATATGTATGGACTCTCCCTAGTGGGCTTGTATTAGAATTTGACAATTGTTTTTATGTACCTGCTTTGAATAAAAATGTAATGTCCGTTTCTAGTCTTAATAAAGATGGATTCCATTTAAATTTCATTAACAATGGTTGTTCAATTTATTTTAATGGAATGTTATATGCTTTGGTTACATTGTGCAATGGTATATACATATTAGATATGTCTAATCCGATTCTAAATATCAATAATAACAAAAGAATAAAAAGAGATAATGTGAAATCGTCTTACTTATAGCATTGTCACCTTAGCCATATAAGTGAGAGATGCATGTCTAAACTACACAAGTGTGGTAGTTTAGGGTCATTTGATTATGAATTATATGAAACATGCGAATCTTGCTTACTAGGCAAGATGACTAAGTTATCCTTTAAGGGAAAGGGTGAACAAACTAGTGGACTTTTAGACCTAATACATGCTGATGTATGTGGTTTGATGTCCATACATGTCAAAGGTGGTTTCGTATACTTCGTTACCTTTATGGATGATTATTCTCGACATGGGTATGTGTATCTTATAAGATACAAGTCTGAAACCTTTAAAAGGTTCAAAGAATTCATAAATGAAGTTGAGAAACAACTTAGGAGAAGTATTAAATCACTTCGATTGGATCGAGATGGTGAATACTTAAGCCAAGATTTTTTGGATTATCTCAGGGATAATGGAATGTTTTTCCAATGGACTCCACCTTACATACCACAACACAATGGTGTGGCTGAGAGGAGAAACCGAATCTTGTTAAACATGGTGAGGTCTATGATGAGTTTAGCAAATTTAACAAAATCCTTTTGGGGGTATGCACTCGAGACTTCTGTTTATGTATTAAACAGAGTCCCATCCAAGTCAGTTGATGTTGCTTTATATGAGATATGGAATAACAAGAAATCCTATCTTTCTCATATGAAAGTTTAAGGTTGTCCTACTTATGTGAAGCAAATTCAGTCAGATAAGCTTAAAGCTAAATCTGACAAGTGTCTGTTTGTAAGATATCCTAAGGAAACTATAGGATATCAGTTCTACCATGTTTCAAAACAAAAGGTGTTTATTTCAAAACATGCTATCTTTTTAGAGAAAGAGTTTCTTCTAAGAGAAGATAGTGGGAGCAAAATTGAACTTGTGGAAGTTTAGGATGCTCAAACAGACGTGGAGTAACTGCCTGGACCTGAGACTATTGTTTATGAAGATGAAACAATAGTTTAATGTTTTGACACATAAATGGTTCGTAGGTCAGTTAGGATACATCATGTTCCTGACATATACAAATTTCTCATAAGTGAACTTAATGATGTATTGCTCATAAAATTGATGAGCCTACTACCTATGAAGATGTTTTGAAGAGTTCAGAATCTGACAAATGGCTTCAAGCTATGAAATCTGAAATAGATTCCATATATGAAAACCAAGTATGAAATTTGGTTGACCCACCTGAAGGGATAAAACCCATAGGGTGTAAATGGGTTTTCAAGAAAAAACCTGACATGGGGGGTATTGTAGTTACCCATAAAGCTAGGTTTGTAGCTAAAGATTATCGTCAAAGGCAAGGTGTTGACTATGATGAAATTTTTATCTCAGTAGCTATGCTTAAATCCATTAGGATACTCCTGGCCATTGCCGCTCATTATGATTTGAGATATGACAACTGGATGAGAAGATGACTTTCCTTAATGGAAACTTAACCGAAGATGTGTATATGATATAACCTGATGGTTTCAAATCCATGAATGGAGAAAAGGTATGCAAGCTTCAGAAATCCATTTATGGACTGAAGCAAGCATGCAGAAGTTGGAATATTCAATTTGATGAGACAATCAAAGAGTTTGGTTTCTTACAAAATCTGGATAAGCCGTGTGTATATAAGAAAGTTAGTGGGAGTGCGATCGTGTTCCTTGTACTGTATGTAGATGACATATTGGTAATAGGAAAATATGTCTCAACTTTGCAATTAGTCAAATTTTGGTTAGCTAAGAACTTCTCTATGAAAGACCTTGGAGAAGCAACTTATATTTTGGGGATAAGGATCTATAGAGATAGATCTAAGAGGTTGCTTGATCTTTCTCAGTCTACATATATAAACAAGATGTTAAAGAGGTTTAGCATGGAGCAGTCCAAGAGAGTTTATCTTCCTATAGTACATGGGATTATACTCTCTAAATCTATGTGTCCAAAAAACACAAGATGAGAGGACTCGCATGAATTTGATTCCTTATGTTTCGGTTATAGACTCAATCATGTACGCTATGTTATTGGGTAGCTATCAAGAATATCCTTAAGTACTTTAGAAGAATTAAGGACGTATGCTTGGTATATGGAGAAGGTGATCTTGTGGTAAGAGGGTATACTGATGCCAATTTCCAATCCGATAGGGATGACTCCAGATCCTGGTTCAGATATATATTCACACTAAATAGTGGTGTAGTCAATTGGAAAAGTTCCAAACAAGAGACAACTGCAGATTCGATGAAAGAGACGGAGTACATTGCAGCTTCATAAGCGGCAAAGGAAGTTGTTTGGCTCAAGAATTTCATCGTGGAACCTGGTGTGGTTCTGATCATCACTGACCCAGTACAGTTGTATTGTGACAACAACGGGGCTATAGCATAGACGAAAGAACCGAGGTCTCATCAGAAGACCAAACATGTACTCAAGCGCTACCATTTGATTAGAGAAATCATTGGTATAAATGATGTCAAGATAGAGAGAGTTCCCACCAATCAGAATATAGATGATCCGTTGACTAAGCCTGTTTTTCAAAAGAGTTTTATGTCACATGTACATGCTTATGGTATTAGATATCAAGGTGATTGATTTTAGTGCAAGTGAGAGTTTGTTAGAGAAGTGCTCTAAAGGCAATCACCATTAGCACTTATTGTACAAGTCATTTTATGATTAATAAAGACATTTTTCATTATTTTAATGTTCATACATTTATGGATTTGATGTTGATCTTAAATTGATTTAATGAAGTCCTTGATACAAAATATAGCATGGAGGAAATCATGATGAGATCATGATAATGAGATTCCTATTATGTGTAATTATGTTAGTATCTAAACTTTCCTTAGTCTTAGGATTAATAAGATGAGATATCATTAATCCGGATAAACTAGCACATGTTATACTCCTTAAGTGGATCAAGCAGTAGATCTCATAAGCTGTAGACATGACTTGTTTAGAGTTAACATATAGATGCTTACCAAGGGTAGTAAGTACATTAGATTGACCTACTATGAGACAATCATATTGATATTCTATTCTAGTGTCAATGTTAGTCTTATTATAGCAATGGAGCAAGTATCCTTTGACTTGAGGTGCTCTAGCATATCTCAGATATTGATAATGTGTTTTGACGCCATCATCGGTACCTTTCAGGGGTTACTTATAGGGTGGTGATTGGGTATAACTTGAGATATTCGGAGGTTATTGAGTAGCCAATAAAGGATTCACCGATCCCGATAGAAGGAGATGATATCTATGGCCTCTTGTCGTGGTCATTACTTGGGAGTCTCTAGCTAGAGCAGATATGTGTTATGAAGAGAGTCTTCAATGAGACATAGAATAATGAGTGTTGTTGGTAGTCTAAGTGTTGATGGTAGAAAATGTTGCATAGAATGGATTAGAAACAAGTGTTGTTGGCTTCCATTAATGCATACAATTCATGGTCATTAAATTCCCATAACTTCTATTAATGTATGCTATTCATGACCATTAACTTCCTATAATTTTTCATTAGTGATGGGGGTTATGGAAGGCCAAATGGTGCAGAAAATTAAGATAATTTTCTTGCATTTAATGTAATACAATAAAAAAAAGGTTCTTTCTTACACACACACTATTTTTCTCTCTAACTCTTATAAGATTTCTTGTCTTTGCTAGCACAAAGAAAGAATTCTAACAATCTCCTAGTGAGGTTTCATCCTTCTATCTTCTTGTGGACTTTCATTAGAGGTGGTCTACGTTGATCGTCATGGTTTACGACAACACAACATGGAGAAGATTAAAGAACGAAGGAGATCGTTGGAAAGGTATGAAACATCTTACATTTCATGTTTTTGTTTTCTATATCTATATGCATGAGTACATCTGGTTTTTAAGGTTCCGCTTTATTTTCCGTTGAGTATATTAGCTATATATTATGTATGAGATGCATTATCGGAACCGAACAATAACTAATCTAGAAAATAAACTTGATTAAATGGATGAAGCCCTTCTAAAGTCAACAGGTTCTAGTTAATTATGCAATTATTTTACTCTAATTAGGAGTTTTCATTATGTAGGACTTGTTTTGATAGGATGATCTTAATGAATGAGGGATTATTTAGATTTAGTCTTATCTTAGCTTTTATCCCTTATTTTATGAAGATTAAATATAATTTTGGGATTATTTATAGGAAAGAGGTGTTGGACCTATCCATCCCTCTTGTCTTAGTTTATTTAGTTTTTCTACATTATTAGATAATTCTTTAATCTTTCCTTTATGTTGTCTTTGAGAACTCTGTGTAACTAAACCCATTTTTTCTGGCCAAGGGTTAAATGTAGTTTGATTCTTCGAGAATTGTAAGATCTAAACATCCTTTTTACTCTTTTGTTCGTTATTATTTATATGCTTTCTAAGATTATTAAAATTATTATTTTTTATTGATACAAAAGACCTATTATTAAATCATCAAACTAAAATTGTTTAATTGAAATAATTAAATCCGTAATTGTTTGATTGTTCTAACACTTAATAGTGAAATGTTAGTGTTTAATATAAGATATTCTACTCATATTATGTGGATATATAATCTAGTTTAAATAAACCAAAATTATGTGTTTATTGGTTAGAATGGGTGGTCTCTCTAGCTTTTGATACTTTCAATATATTAAATCTTAATAGCTTGTTTAAGGTTGTTTATTGATAAAAGAATTAATCAAAGAACTTATTTTAGTTAAGATGAAGCAAGGAGAGATAGATTGTTAGAGCTTATATTAACCATAACCAATTTATTAAATAATAGAAAGGTTTATCTTTGTATCAAGGCTCAATTTAAAGAATCAATACATTGGGTTAAACATTTGTTGTCATTTGATTTAAATAAATTACATTCTTGACTTGTTTTTCTGTCTTTACTTTTAATATATTTCAATTTCTACCTTAAACCCTCCCTCATTTTATTTTGTTTTGTTAACTTGACAAAAGAGATAAAATTTATCTTTGTAGATTTGACCATGCTTATTGTCATATACAATTCATTTTTATTAAAATTGACCATGTTTATTTTCATATACAAAACCCACATCTTTCTACGTCACTGCAGTAATGTTCCTCATTTTAACCAATTAGAAAATCTTATATCTTCAAAAAATTCAATGAAGTAAGATAATAAGCAAATCTCGAGTGTTATTTCTTCTCCTTTACAAATCGTGTTTAGAAAATTTTCTTTTAAATTTATATTATTTACACATTTGCAATCATTTTTCATTTTTAATTGAATCCAACCGTTTCTTTTACTCAAGTAGTAATTATAACGAAGGGCATTTAGGGGATGATAAGAGGCACATTGATTAGCTGACGTAATACAGATATGGTGAGATCTCTCTCTGTGATCCGTTGTCGTCCAGCGGTTAGGATATCTGGCTTTCACCCAGGAGACCCGGGTTCGATTCCCGGCAACGGAAAATTATTTTCATCTTTTACTTTTCTAAAATTATGAACCCACAGACCTATTTAATAAATTCAATAAGGAAAGGGCCTAAAAAGAATAGGGACTACTTATCGGGCCATATAGCTTATTAATTATTAGGTTGTCCTCTTCTAAATTTTTTTTTATCTAGAACGAATCTTAGGAGAATTCTAATTATAGAAAGATGACTTTAAATTATTCATATTTTAGCTAATTTTTACTTATATTGAGTTAGTCTGTAAGAAATAAAATATTACTGAACAGATTTTTTCATTCTCAAAACTTAAACTCGAAATTTTGAATTAAAAAATGAAAGTCCTGAACTACTTAATCCCAAGTATGGTATCTAAAGTGCCTTGGTCTGATTCCATGTCTTCAAAGTCCTGAAGTAAGAGGTGGTGGATCATCAGTGCCTTCATATTCTTCGTCGTCATAATCGCTGTTGCACTTACTCTTAAGCTCTTAGTTTTCAAAACTACCGGTGATGAAAAATTCAATACCAAAAGCCAACCCCAGTTTTCGAGTTGAGTCAGCCAATTTTCAAATAACAGACTTTTCTGGTTCTCAACTATCAGGTATCTTCGGTATAACCTTATCAATCCACAACCCTGGTGTGAGAAATAGCATTTTCTACCAACGCATGGATGTAGAAGTATCATACCATCAACAACCTTTAGCAACTACCACCGTCTCAGAGTTCTTCATCGGTGCTGGAGATACATGGAACCGTATGGACGTGAAGCTGAGTTCGAATGGCGTGCAGTTCTATGGAACACAGGAGTTGGCTTCAGAGTGGCTAGTGGGTCAGCAAGCTTCAACGTTCGCTTGTATGCCGGGTATTGGTTCGGCGGAAGTTCGATGAACAGAGTTTGGCCTGTTGTGGAAAAGACATGTTATTAGGGATGTCAATTTCGGTCCGGCCCGGTTCGACCCGTTTTTGGCCCGGATTTAGCGGGCCATAGGTAGGCCGCGGGCCGACCGTGGTCTGCCCAGGTCGGGCCGCGAGCCGACCATGGTCGGCCTGGCCCGCGGCCCGACAAAACGGCGTTGTTTTGTTTAAAACGACGCCGTTTTGTAATTTTTTATATTAAAAAAATATAGACAGCTCATGCGGGCCACAGGCTGACCCGCGGCCCGCTGTTTTTTGTGTTCTTCATTAACATCCCTACATGTTATGACGTGAAGATTGGCTTTTAGTCGGACCAGAAGGTTGGAAAATTGTTGAATGGACCAATGCAATGCACCGTTACCAAGACTTGGTACTAGGTTTAGACAAGTGTGTTCAAAGAAAACATTAGGGAGGAGGTAAATGGCGAGATGTTCCTCAATTAACTAGGGATTGAGGCTTATTCACTGATCTCATTATATAAAGAGCCCAAATTTTAAAGGTTACCTCTAAGATTTAAACTCCCATCTTACAGGTCGCCAACATGACAGGCACTATATCACCTATACCTTTGCTAGTTGAGTTATGCCCCGGAGCTAGTATGTGTTCTTCAGTCTTCCTGGATTGTATGGTTTATTCAAGACTGTAACTAGGTTTTGCTTTTCATTAAATATGTTAAATTGTTCTAGCATTGCGTTATTTAAGCAGCTTTTTTTTCCTTGATAGTTTTAACTGTGGATACAAATAATGTTTTTCTGATTGCAATTTATCATAGTAAATTAAAAATTATTTTATATCATGTTTTTATTTTTGAAAAAGTTATATATATATTCATACTTAATATGGATTATGGATTACAAATCAGTGGATTAATATGTTTAAATTACCCTAATTACATCCTTATTGAACAAATCAAATTTAATTAGATATAACTCCACTTAATTTTTTTATCAAGTCAAACTTTATTTATTAATTTAATTTTAAACCAAATGTTATTCATAAATTCAAAGTTTATTGATAAGGAACGAAAGTAAGTGGTTTTATGAATAAATTGGTTCAATAATTCTAATATTTAACATACTTAAACTTTCTAACTTAACCAAATCGTTAGGTAAGACATAGCTTAAAAAAACTCAATGGATAAGTTATACGATAAAACATTAAAATAGAAAATATAGAAATTAAAAATGCAAACGTTATATTAAGTTGCATGCATCATAGATTCATCTCTTTATAATGATATTGGTCGTATTCATAGGTGTTGTTCCTATCGTAACTGGTGTTTTATTATGTACATTTTAGCTAGTAATAGTTGTTTTGTGGCTTTCCCTTGTTAATTGAGATAAATTTTGTTCATCAAACTCTTGATAGTATCAAAACTTCGTTCCTCTTTTAGATCGTCTTTGACTATGTTTCAGTGAATTTTGAACTATAATGGAGCATAATTATATATACACACACACACACACATATAACAAATGAAAAAAAGAGATCAGAGCATTTAATATAGACTTATTTGAAGTTAATATCAAACATAGTTGTTGAATAGAGGGATGTTGGACATTTTTGTCAAGATATACAGGAACTGTAAGCTGTTACATGTTCTTTGGCACTAAGTTGGGAGTCCATGAAAAGACACCTAACTTATAAAAAAATGTCAAAATGATGGAAGATGCTAAAAGGCATCTACTGTTAGCAAATGAACATCTAAAAGCTTGCGAGCCAAATACTGAGAAAAAGAGAAGCACTATGCTACCTCTAATTGAAAAATGGAAAGAAAAATTTTCACAACATTTAAGATCTTAAGAAGATGTAAGGCTTGAGAAAAGGAGAAGACCTCTTAATTAAAAGATAACTATGGACAAGGTGGAAACATTTAGAGAGGCTCAGGAGTGAAGTCCATGAAATAGACACCTATAAGTTAGTTATGAATGGTAGTCAGACTCTTATCTTACATGATGTAACTTTTAGTACCCATGATTCAATAGGATCTTGTTTCTGTTGCTTCTAGTTGGCCTTGGATTCAATATTAATTTTTATAGTGACGGAAAGAATAATGTCCTTGGAATTATAAACAAAACTAAGCTTGGTTATATCGGATAAAATCTAATAAAATGATTAGTCAAATAGGATCCTTTAGAAGACCCATATAAAGTAAAATAATCTACTTATAAATATTGTTTATTCGGCAAAAAGGCATAAAAATCATTTAGTATGGGATAAGGAGTTCACTGCAAGAAATATGTTTACTGGTTACATTTTCTCCTTATGTTTAAGAATTTATAGCAAAAAATCTATAAATCTTTACGATTTTCCTAAATCACAGCCTAATCAAGCAAACATGTCCTAAAAAAATATTTCACGGGCTTTCTAAAAAACTATTAGCTACTATTAATTTATTCCCTACATTTGATTTTGTAGTGTAATGTTATTATTTAGTTACGATTTATTTTTTGTATCCCAAACAGTTATAGTGAATGGGCTAAGTTTTCATTTCGTAACCTAAACTATTAGCTACATTTTCACACAGTCAAATACGGTCAAATTTGGATATAAAATAACAACCCTTGTGCTGAATTGCTGACTCCTCTTTTGTAGACTTTATTCGCTCAAAGCTCGTTTTTTACAACGCCTCATGAGCCCAAATAGGCAAATACACCAAGCAACTCTTTTCTTTTCCTTTAACAATTGGAAACCCACTTTCCTTTTCAACACCTTCATTAGAGCCTATGCTTCCCTTCATCTTTTCTTTGATTCTCTTTGTAAGATTTGACACGAACCTTAACTTTAGGCCCAAAATCTACCGTGAACTCGTACAAATGAAGATAACACAAAAAAGTACCTGTTTTGCTATTTGTAACTCGATTAACATGCTTCTCTGTTGCACCAATAAGCTTCTCAAAGTATAAATGAGCTTCAACAACTTTCTTTTGTTCTTATTGTCTTTATGTGCCTTTCTGAATTCATGAGCCTTCTAAAAGGTCATAATAACCTCATGCTCGTGAACCTCTTATCAACAGGTTGTTAGAGACCTTAGCCGATATTTATAGAAATCTTATTGGACCCTTGGATCACAAGCTTAATAAGTAGAGTCCATACTTATAAGGGTTTATTTTCCTTATTAAACTATTGGTTCATTTAACCAAATCATTTATTAGGCCTATTTATTATCTTTAAACTCGATAAAATTTAATTTATAAAACTCATAATTAATAATTGTCGAATACAAATTTTACTTATAACATTCTCTCTCTTAGAAAAATATTAATTACAATAGTTATAATGAAAATCAAAACAATAGAAATGGCTACAATAATTAATGTAATGGTCAGACCAAAATAAAACATTTGATCTATAAGACTTTAAATACCAAAAAGTATCAGATGCATGTATTATTGTACGACACAAATATAATATAATTACGCATATTTAATATCTTACTAATATGAATGAGAAAATGAGGTATGACAAACTACAATAATACTTATATAATCTAAATTGTATCTTTTTTTTATTTTTCGGTCTCAATTTCTCTAAACTTTATAGTAAACTGTATTAGAGAAATTTGTTTTATCTGATTTAATGCTAAATTGCATTGGAGAAAAGCGTTATGAGATTAAACACTTGTATCTCTCTATGTCTTGGTCAAATCTATGGATTTAGCTATTTATCTATATATGTCCTAATGACATAGGTTCAAGGTCAATTTATATATATGCCCAATAACCTTTAAAATGTTTAAGATCTACACAAGTGTTAAGACTTTCACTTGTATTATAACAATGTACCACAAACTGAATGATTGATTATAAAATAATGATCATTAATATACTTATAAAATGTACACTCATATCACATGAAAAATAAAAGAACTGAACCACGAGCTAAATACAATGATCTCTAAACAATGTCTAAAGACTTGAACAAGTTCATACTGTATACATGTCGCAATCCTATAGTTAGTGAATCAACCAATATATGCTCAATCTTTATATGTTCCATTGTGATATCACTTTTCTGCACTAATTATTTTATGGTCAAATATTTGATCTTTAAATGCTTAAATCCTGTAATATTTTTATTATTGTTACTGAATAATACAATAGAGAGATTATCACAGTACAACCAAATGAGTCTAACTACCGAATCAACTACATATAATTCAAAAATCAAGTTCTTGAATCAATCCCAGCCATATAGCATGTTACAAATTTTGCATGCATAATTAAGAAAGTTACCAATATCTGTTGGACACTCTTTCATGCAGCATCACCATTTACCAATATGAAAATGTACCCTAATGTACGCTTTTTGTCATCCAAACACACAACAAAATCCAAATTTTTATAACCAATAAGTTCCAATTGTAAGTTTTCTAACAAATCCATCTAAAGCCATTCTAATCCTTCCACTTCTCTAATTTTATTTGTATATTGATCTAGGTAACAATTTTCAAGCATATTATATAGGTCTTCACTTTATAGGTGTTGAGTTTTTTTAATTTCAAATCCAATATGAAGGAGAATAAGAAATAAATCAGGATTTCAAGTACCAGTCTTGACATCAAAACTTCAGCTTCTTGTCTTGAGATAATAGTCTTCTACTCATAAGTTGTTGTTGATAATCCATGGTTAGCTGTAAAACTTGATTAGTTTATCGACGTTATGAAATTTACATAAGTTTGACTAATTCTAGTTTTAATGGTTAGAATGGATGTTAATTTACATTAATTTGATGTAAAAATTACATTCTTAAATAGACAATTAGATGAAGCTCTTTATATAGCACAACTGATAGGTTTTTTTCAAAAGGGTTAAAAGCATTACATGTTTAGATTAGTAAAATTATTATATGGTCTAAAATAAACTTTAAGCTAACGATATGCATAAGTCATATACTTTTCATATGATTGATAAAAGATCACCAACTATATGTTAAAAATCTAACAATAAATATTGTTATATATAGATAATATTTTGATAGTTAGTAATGATATTCAGTTTGTTAAATAATTAATTAAATTGACTATCAACTACATTTAAAATGAAGAACATGGATGGAACTGCATACACATATATATGTGTATATATATACACCCATTTTGTATATACACACATACACACACATATATATATATACACAAATACTTAGACCATGTGGTATTTTGTATGCAAGATTATGCATCGTTTTATTATACCCATTGTTAGAAGTGAGCACATTAGAAATAAACAATATTCTCAAACGTCATAAAAAGGGGAAGAGACCAAAAATAATAATTCTTTACCCTATTGCAATGGATAGCCTTATGTATATTATATAGTGTCATAATAAGTGCATTGAAAGCCAATACTATTTCACTTTTTGATATAAGCTAGTCTTCTCTAAGACACTATTTCTCTCCAATTTTAAGCGGATGTCGCCTTTCAATGAAACAGTGTAATACAAATTATTTGTGTGAAACTTAATTAGCTCCGTGCGTTTACTTTAGACTGTAATTTAAGTATTTGAAACTTGTCTTACAATAATACAGTCAGGTCAATCCAAAAACCTCCCCTCACATTAACTTGCCTTCGTTTTTACACTTCACTATCAGTTAATTTATAATTTATAAATTGGGTTATTATTTATATCAAATAGCTAGCTTAATTGGTGGGACTCTTTCCATCTTTTTATTCTTAATTAATGGCTTAAACAACGTCCGATCCTCCGAAATTGAGTTTCTGGATCAATCAAAAGTTCAATTCTATCGGTGATCAGAATGGAGCTGGTTCATCTGATTTTAAAATTGAACTATAATCACTTATAATACCACTAAAAATTTCAAAGAGGGAAGCTTCCAAACTCCAACGCACAAGCAAATAACACGGAAAACACCTACTAAACTTTACCTATCTTCTGATTGTCTCCGCCGACCAAGAAACTTCCGTACTTGAAAAACCTCTCCACAAGAAACTTCCTCGTAACTTAAGGCACACAAACCACCATAAGGCAGAACTCAAAAGCTTCGACTTCGACCTTTTGATTTCTCAATCCACGGAGAATCAATTTTGACACCATGCAAGATCCATCTCGGCCCAACACCGGCTACCCTCCTCCCAATGGCAACCCTCCGCCGGCAACCAGCGGCACGGCTGGCACCCACCATTTTGAACAACCGTACTCAAATAACAACTCTTACTTTTACTACTACAACAATCAACAACATCAACCACCGTTCTACTCCGAACGCGGCGTTTTTCTCCTTCGCCGCTTGGTGGTGGCTATCATTGCCGTCACCGTCATCTTCTTCACCATCCTCGTCATCATGTGGCTCGTCGTCCGGCCTCGCCTTCCCGATTTCCAGCTCACCTCCTTTTCCGTCTCCAACTTCAATCTCTCTTCCTCTTCTCAAACTGTTACTGGCAACTGGCACGCGCTGTTCCGAGTGTACAACCCTAACAAGAAGATAAAGATCTCGTACGATGTCGTTGATTCCTCGGTTCTTTACAGATCGGAGATTCTCTCCCAGACCCGAGTCGTGCCCTTCAAGCAAGACACGAGGAGTCAGTCGTTGGTCGAGGCGTCGTACTCGGTGGTGAATACGTACGTCGACGGGTGGGTGGTGAGCGACATTAATGGGGAGAGGAGTCGTGGGTCGGTGGGTTTTAACGTGAAGGTGGTAGCTAATGTTGGGTTTAAGGTTGGAGGGTTTGGGGCGCGCCGTCGGTTGCTTCGTGTTTTTTGTGACGACGTGTCGGTTGGTGTCACTCTCAGTAGCAAATCTGGGAATTTAACGGGTGGTACCAAGGACTGTAGGGTTTATGCGTGAGTTGATGGAAATGGGTGTTCTTGTAGAATTTGCTCTCTTTTGAAATGAGTTTGTGAATTTGGTACTGAATAGAGAGGAATTGATACTTTTTAATGTTAAGAGGTTTCAGTTGTAGATGGGATTTAGGAGACCCTTATGTGGATGCTTCGAGCTGTACAGCGGTGTCTGTTGTTGCTAACTTGATCATTTTGTGTTTCTCTATAATTGATGTTAATTCGCTGTACCTGTGCCCCGTGCAATGCTCTTTGGTTCCCTGGCAATTTAGCATCGGAAGCATAGAATCTTTTCTCTAGTTCCCATTGGAATCATGTTCTGTTAGTGCTTTTGTATGAGAAATGCTTGCTGTGTTACTTGATTTGAATTGAAACCATGGTTTACCGTTAGAGAATAACCAGTGTCGATTGGGTTTAGATTCTGCAATTGCAAAGCTTTGAACTGATAGTATATAACATTATGATAAGTCGGTATTCTTTGTTCAACTGATAGAACAGCTCTTTGGTTTTATCTTGATAGTAGTTATCTGATGCAGGACAGCTCTTGTAACACAATTGCTTTATCTGTTTATCATACTTATTCTGCTGGATCCCTAATGAATGATTCTTGGTCATCATGTATTGTTTCTGAAGCCTACTGTCCTCAAATATCATGATTCTTATCCTTCGATTTTTCAGGTTTTCCGCCGACATTAAGAAAGGATTTTAAGCTGAAAGACATTTAAAGTCTCGTTTCATCTCTCTCTCTCTATTTTGCTGTTTAAGTCTTTGTATCATTGAGGAGCAAGTAGTAGACTGGGTGTTAGTATCGATCCTACCATTTTGCAACATACAGAGTATTCTTGTTATCTTTAAATATCAGTTTGGCACAGTATTACTTTTAGGTAGTTTTAGGTAGTTTGGCACAGTATTACTTTAATTGTGAGATATTTCTTCACTCTTTTTGTATTTACAATAGTTTAGATTTTGTTGTACCTATTATTTTAAATAGATGAGATATTTTGAATTAGAGTCTTGCAATTTTTGTTTTTTATATTGTTTATGTGGTTTTCTTCACTTGATAAATCCCCTGCACTGCCTGTTGATCAATCCAACTATTTCAAAATAGCGGAGTCTTCCAAACAACCGTTAAACACCATATGGCATTACCATAAGAGGCTTTGTCGTCGTAGGCAAATTGGCTGATTGTGATTATATTGGTTTAGTTCGAATTGGTGATGACTCAACACTTATTGGTTTACAAAATTCGGAAGTAATTTTATTCCGCTGCGTTTCTGACCTCCCATCAGAAAAGACATTGAAAAGTAGCATTGACGTCCCCAAAACGTTTCTTTCAAAAGGCCAAAGACAAAAAGGAAACTCATATGTGGTTGTTCTCCAACAACGTCCAACATCCAAGTACCATTCCAAAATCGTATGCTAGAGGTCGATGCCCGACTGGTTTAAACCCTTATGCGTAGAGATTCCTGGACAATGACTATTCTTTTATGGTTTAATCTTTAAGCAAAAGTTATCCCAGTTCACAAGTTGGTGATGAGAGTAGAAGACACTCGTATACAAGTTCGCCATCCAATGGCCATTTCATTTGGTTTTCAAAATATAGTAGCACATGGGTGGTGACTACATTTACGGTAAGGCTTTCTTATAATTTGTTGTTCTCCTCTAAAAAACCTGCATTTTTACCACCAAACCCTGTTACTCAGTGGAAGGAGCAGGTTTTAACGTGTGTGTTATATTTGTAGTTTTAATTTTGGAGCATTTATAATTATAAATAGGGTTTAAACAATTATAAAAAAGGGGGTTTTGACCCTCAATTAATGAATAAAAAGGTTTTCTTTAATCAACTTAATCATAGTTTAGTATATATATCCTCTTCTTACAATGTCTGAATGGAATATATAATCACAAATGTAAAAGATAAAAATTAAAGATAAAGGGTATTATTAACTTTTAAACATAAATTATTATAATTAGAAAAAAATCTCTTTATACAAATAAATAACTTAAAAACTTTTGTATTTAATAAGTGAGAGTTAATGACCTCTAGTATAATTTTGTCTATTAAGTTTTAATACATCCCAATAAATGGTTGCAAATCCTATCAAAATAAGATTTCTTATGCAATGAAATATTTTTTCTATGTAATACTATTTAAAACTTAAAATGAAAAACATTACTGATGCAAAACCTCAAGACTAAAGAACCCGAAACTCCTTAAACACACATTTTAGATAGAACATGAACAAAAAGAAATCTCTACCCCTAATGAATACCCAATCAATTATATGAAAGGAAACACATATGATAAAGTTATTTTGAAAACAAGAATAGAAATTTGCTACAAGTGTTTACTTTGATAAGAATTATATTCTTGATGTAATAGATAAAGACAAGAAATCCTCTCTTATAAAATTTGTTATTCAACCAATCTAACTTTAAACATTGTTTGTTATGATGTATTTATAATCCTTGAAAAGAAAGAAATCCTAACTACCTAAAAGACTTTTAAACACTGGCCTTTTCACCAAAATAATTAAAGCCCAAACTAATATCTCTAAAATACAACTCATTAAACCTACAAGTTTTAAACAAGCCCAAGACACAAGTAGTGAGCTGCCGAAAGTTATGCTTTTAACAAAAAATAATTAATTAAACAAGAATGAAAATCTTTTTGCACATTTCGCCTAACTTGATTAGTTATGATGCCATTGGCCCTCATCGTCTCTTAAGATTCCATGCTATCTACAATTCGGCCCATGTAGGATTGAAGCACTTCTTTGAACTTCTTAGCTCTTGATCTTGTTGTTAGTTCCTCTGACATTATGAGTTTATCTTTGATTCCATATCTCTTACAAAGTACTATGGTCGTGTTCACATCATCCCCTCCCTCTTTAAAAGGATTCGTCATCGAATCTGAATTAAAGTCAAAAGGAGATAAGTCAGAAACATTAAAAGTAGCACTAATATTTTACTCACCTAACAAGTCTATCTTATACGCATTGTCATTGTTGCATTCTAACACTTGGAATAGTCCATCTCCCCTTGCATCAAGTTTTGACTTCCTTTATTATAGAAACCTTTCTTTTTGCATATGCACCTAAACCCAATCACCTTGCAACAAAGCCACAAACACACTAGGCAAATTTTGATCAAGGTCAATGTTAGTAAACAAATTTTCTTTAAATCAAATCAAAATTAAAGTTCTCTTGTCTAAGTATGCACTCTTTAACTCTCTTTCTTTTGCATACAAACATGGTTGTGTCTAACTTTTTCACTCCTATCAATTTCTCTTTGCTCACTTTTCACGTTCTTTTCTTTCTTTTCACTCACTAACTTCTTCTCTCCTGTAATTCCCACTTTCTTTTCCGCACTTGTGCAATCACTCACCATTGAGCCTTTAATTTTATTATTTTCTCTCATGGCCTATTTTCTTTCTTCTTTCTTTTTCACCTTACTGCCTGAATCCCCACTTGATGATTGTTAAATTTTCAATTGTTCAAGGTATGCTTCTTTGGGTGATAAAGGAGAAGGGTAACTTTCTGCCCATTATACATAAAAGAATGCCTATTCTTGTACTCATCACGCATAACACGCCTATCAAATTGCCATGGCTTATCCAACAATATATGATCAGCTTGCATAGGCACGACATTGCATACAACTTCATCCGCATATATATCTAACAATAGAGAATGCAACAACAACTTGCTTAGTAACTTTAACTTCACCACTTTCATTCAACCATTGTAGTCTGTATGGGTTAAGGTGTTTACCACATTTCAGCCTCAACTTCTTTACCAAAGTAGTACTAGCTTAGTGCAACTACCCCATCTATAATCATGCTGCAAAAATTTCCCACCTACTAAGCATCTCGTGTGAATATGTTCTCCCTTTGTCCTAGGCTATCTTCCTTTACATTCAAGTTCAATGCACTCTAGCAACTAAAGATTCACCCTTCATAGCATACTCAACATTCTCATCAACATCAGAAAAATCTTCCAAAGGTGGTGTGCTTAAATCACTACCATCAGACTCATTATTATCATCTGCTCATAAACGATTTCACCACCCTTAGTAAACATAGTCTTCCTATTAGGACAATCAGATACATAATGACCATGTCCTTGACATTTAAAGCACTTAATATCCCTATGTTTAGAAGGTCTAGCGGATGAATCAGTGGTACCGTTTTGAATTGACGTACTCCTCTTCTTGCCTTTGTTTAACTCATTGCCTTTCTCTTTGGAATCTGAACAGTGCTCCCTTTTCTTATCTTCATTTTTGCTCCATTTTGGGTTCCATTTGTTGCTAGAATTTGAGAAAGACTTGCCTTCCCTCCTTTGTTTTTGTTGCCTCTCCATCTCATCGCAATGTTCACTAGGCCTTCCATCTCTACATAATGTTGTAACTTAACCACATTAGCAATTTCCCTATTCAATCCGCCTATGAACCGAGTCATTGTCACCTCTTCCTCCTCTTATATGTTAGCTTTAATAAATAGTATCTCCACCTAATTGTGATAATCTTCTACTGATCTAGTTTCTTGTATGAGCCTATATAATTGCTGGTGTAACTCTCTATAGTAATAAGATGACATAAACCTCTTCTTCATCACTCTTTTCATCTCTTCCCAAATAGATACAGGTGATTTCCTATTTCTCCTCCTATTCTTTACCAATTCATCCCACCAAACTAATGTATAATCAGAGGATTCCACTGCTGCTAATCTCACTTTCCTATCTTTAGAATAGTTGTGACAAGTAAAAATCATGTCCACCTTTCTTTTCCATTCCAAGTATACTTTAGCATCATTCCTACATTTGATTGACGGATTTTTCATCTTGATGACATTAATGTTGCTATTTTTCTCTTTGTTCTTTCTTCACTCCTTACTCTATCCCTTACGAAATGCACTTCATCTTCATACTCGTCATACATTCTTTCCAATTATTCCTCTCGATTCCTATGATTGCCAATTAATTTACTACAGTTTTGGATTCTACTGGTTTCATTAATTCTCTCATCCATCCCGTCCATCATAGTAGATAACTTCTTGACTCACTCATAAATGCCTTATACATATCTTTCAAATCAGGCAGGTTGTCGCCCTCCTTATGTAATGTTTCCTTTCCATCCCTTCTACCGACCATTTTTATGACGAAAGCTACAAGAAAAATGGTTAGCAATAAAAGATAACCTCATAAGTCACTCCCTTATGTGTTTCTTTTCCCGCTTTAAGCTTACACACTGTCTTTTCCCACTCAAACTTGATGTCCTCAATTGCACTTCAGAATTCAATTTCCAGTCAAGGTAATTATGGATGTCAAAACCGACTCAGGCTAACTTGGCCAGCATTTTGGCCCGAGTTGACTAGGCCACGAGTCAAGGTCAGGCTTTTACTTCCAAAATGACGTCGTTTTGGAAGTTTTTTCTTTAAAAAAAGCAATAACAGGCTGACCCATTAACATCTCTAAAGGTAATGCACAAATAGCAAATTAAGATTTAGAAATGCAATGAAAATATCTATAACAAAAGATAAACACAAATCTAGAAGCATGTCTACCGAAATGAATGAAGGCAAAATGGACACACAAAAGGAAAGAATGTATGATGCCCAAAAAAATACAAAATTTAAATTAACAAGAATCAATTTGTTAATTATGGTATAAATGGAAACAAAAGAAACAATAAGAGATAAAAAAAATAGAAACTTAGAATCAAGGAAAATGATGAAACTAATTCATAAAAGCAGGAATTGAAATTTCCCTAGTGAAAAAATCAACTTGAATGCAAAGATATAAAGACACTAAATAAAATAAGAAGCCAGCAAAAGAAAATCCTATAATCATGCCAACCCCAAAGATAATTTTTTTTGCAACAAATTTTTTAACTGAATTTTTTCGTTTTTACATTTTTTATTGTAGCAACGTTTTCTTCTTATCTAGCTATTTTTTTTCATTTTTTCATAAAAACACAATAATAAGATGAACCTTAATTTCGAGTTCTAATGGAAGATAACAATAATAACGTCACATAAATACAAGATAAATAAGAATTTACCCTAATTCAAACTCTGATATTAAATGATGCGGAACTCCAAGGATAAAGAACTCGAAACCTCTTAAACACACACTTTGAATAGACATGAACAAGAAGAAACCCTCAACCATAATGAAACCCCAATCAATTAGATGAAAGAAAACGCATATAATAAGGTTGATTTGAAAATAAAAATAGAAATTCGCCACAAGTATTTACCTTGATAAGAATTATATTCTTGATGCAACAATAGAAGAAGACAAGAAATCCTTCCCTATAGAATTCGTTATTTAACCAATCTA
Source organism: Erythroxylum domingense (assembly GCA_025594535.1). Classification (NCBI taxonomy): domain Eukaryota; kingdom Viridiplantae; phylum Streptophyta; class Magnoliopsida; order Malpighiales; family Erythroxylaceae; genus Erythroxylum; species Erythroxylum domingense. Next base: position 7,173,338 of record JANQBM010000008.1, read on the forward strand.
ACACTAAACAATGTTTATTATGATATATTTATCACCCTTGAAAAGAAAGAAACTCTAACTACGAAAAAGGCCTTTAAACATGGCCTTTTCAACAAAATAATTAAAGCCCAAACTAATATGTCTAAAATATAACCCATTAAACCTAAAAGTTTTAAACAAGCCCAAAACACAAGTAGTAGATTGTCGAAAGTTATGCTTCTAAAGAAAATAATTAATTAAACAAGAATGAAAGTCTTCTTGCACATTCTACCCAACTTGGTTAGCTATGATACCATTAGCCCTCACTGTCTTTTGATATTCCATGCCAACTACAATTCGGCCCATATAGGATTGAAGTGCTTATTTGAACTTCTTAGCTCTTGATCTTATTATTGATCTCTCCAACATTACTAGTTTATCTTTGGTTCCATATCTCTTACAAAGTACCATGGTCGTGCTCACATCAATTACTTTTCTTAGAAAAAAGAAATAAGAAAGCATGTAATAATATGTTCATCTAGATCATGAGTAATAAATTAATGGATTCATTTAAGATATTTTTTTGAAAAATTAAAAAATTGGATCGATAGATTAAAGTTGAAGAACAACGTTAGAAGAGAAATAGTACTCTCCTTAGTCTCCTATAACAAAAATGACAACACACTATACAATACAAACAAACCAATTAGAATAATGGCGCAACAAGAGCAGATAACAAGAATGACACCGTTGCTTATCTAAGGCAAGTCGATTGTAAAAGAGACCCCTCCCATCTGTACATCAAAGATGCTAGTATTTCTAAATTAAGGCTATGAGAATAGAGGTGATCTAGAGGCTTCCCGAATCGCTTCCATAACCATATTGACAATATGACAAACCAACTACCTAAGTCAGGCAATATATTTTCACTAAGATAGTCCACAAAAATAATCAACTAAAGACACCATTTATACTTCATCTCCATAGAAAGATTGGGTAGGACGTTGCGTGCCAAGATACATTGTCTTATTTATGAGGGTCATTTAATCCCTTATTGTTGGTATTTGAGATTTTTCTCTCTCTTGCTGACTGATTTCCTTTTTGCAGTTTTTGACTGCACACAAAAATCTCCTTAAATGTCAGGAATTTGGGCTGTAGCTGTGGAGAATCAAATCCTCTGCTGGCAAATCTAGACTGCTTTCTCGAGGGGAAACTATTTTCTATTCTGCATTCTGAGAGATGATATTCCTAGTCCCTGACTTATCACATCGTAATCATTGGAGTTTACCATTGTTGTTCGTTCTTCATAAATCATATTCCAGCCTAACCTTAGAATTCTCATTTTGCCCAACAGTTGCTAATGGAGTAAATATGTTGACCCAATCCATATGACAATGCTCCAAATATTGCAAGGTGAAGTGATGCACTTCATTTTCCAAATCATTGCAATCCACTTCAAAAGCACTGCAGACAACATTCTTCAATCCATTTGCTTGAATTACTGCCTTACCAATAGTAGAATATAACATATCTTCACCATCAACAACATCCCTACTATTTACATCCTTTACACTACGATTATTTTTAACAACCTCAATAGGGACTATATTAAATACTACACCAACAGCATCAGCCATAACACATTCAACCGCATCAAATCCACCATTAATAGCATCCAAGTCACCACTAAGATGAATCTGCCGTCACTAAGGATGTTTAAAAGACAACTCTCCTATTTTCAACTATTGCACTAACCTTATCATCAACTATAATTAGGATGTCAATAGGTTGGGCTGGGCCTGGGTCGTTTCTAGCCCGCCCGACCCTACTCTAAACTAGGTGGCGACCTATCCTTACTTTTCTTAAAACAAAATTACAAAACGACGTCGTTTTGTAATTTCAGTCAGGTATAACAAATTTGGCCTATGGCCTGGTCAACCTGGGCCAAAATCTGGTAGAGCCGAACCAGATCAAAATTGACATCCTTAACTAAAATAGAAATTGGTAACTCATCATTGATATGCTGAATTTCCATAACATAATCAATATTCACATTGACTGCATTATTCTTCCTCTCAGCAACATTAGAAACGTTGTCAAGCTGCTCATCCATTTCAGTGACAATAAAATTCTGGTTGTTAGCCTGCTGATTTTTCATAACATCAACTACATTTCCATTAACGACATTATACTCCAAAGTCATGGCCTGCACTTCTAGTAGCGTATCAGGGGATTGTTCCATAGCAACCGAATTCTCACTAGTTAAATGTACATTGGCCTCCAAAATCTACTCCTTTATAATTGATTTTTGCTTCAAATTCCTACCCCTAACTCCATCTCCTTGCTAATAGGGCTGTGATGAACCACTAACGCAGGGGATTCAACTGCTTCTCCTTTGGATGCCTCTGCTTCACCAAACCCCATAATTTCATAATGATTCCCTGTTTTAAACTTATTCCCTGCCGATTGCCATATTTTCTTCCCAGTAGTTGACTTCCAAGGATAAGAAATATTGACCCCAAATTTCATCAATTTGCCATTCTCGCCTAACTTCATAATAGACAGTAGATCAAGGAGTGTTGTGTCCCTCCTCACTTCAATACAGATTTTGGCATAGCACACATACTCCATGTTGGCTGTTTAAACATCAATGTTAATCGGTTTACCTAGAGAGGAAACTCAAGTCATACACACTCAAGAATTCTAATGGAACATTATGAAATTGGACCCATAAAGGGATAATTTCTATTTTACCTTTGTTAAAATCGAATCTAGGTCTCCATCTTTGGATGAACAATGGTTGCCCACTGACATGCCACGACCCCTATTCTAGTATTTATGGAATGTGGCTTTTAGAGTTGAACTTGAAAACGAGTGAGTCATCGTCCCGAAGTATGACTTTCTCTAATCCTTTCTTCCCCCACCGAGCCTTTGCCCAATCTTGCACAACTAGAAAAGCTATTCGCTTATTTTAGAATACCCTAACCAACACAAAAGCCCAGAAATTAGCTCTCGTTTTAAGGAGTTCCATGAGAGGGGTTAAAATGCCATCCTTCGTGACATTCTGGAAGTGCCACAAGTCACCCCGTTTGCACTGAATCTGAGGCATGAATTTTTATGCGCCTACATTACGCTTCACGCACGCTGCATCTATCTTCAAGTTAGAGTCTTGGGTCATCTGTTTATGTGTGGGTGGAAGCGCTGAGAAATGCTCCAAGGATAAAAGAGAGGGGGTTAAACCTCCCTCAGTATCCATGAGCCAGGCCTAAAGGCCTTCCGAAGAAGGGGGTTTAGCAGTTGGGCAAGGAGCAGGAATAGAGTTTGCAATTGAGAATATTTGTTAACTCATATAGGTGCAAAAAATAATATTTTATTCTCATATTGGACTTTCAAAAATAAATTAACTCTTTTAAAATTAAGGTTTCTAATTCTAAGTTAAAACTTAGTCAATATTAAGATTATTAAATTCGTAATTTAACTTTAACATATTTATTATTAAATCATTTATTTAAATTATATAATTAACTAAATATTAAATAATTTTACGAAAATAGTAGTGTAGATATAAGTCCCACAATTATAAAACAAAATTCCAATCTCATTTTAGGTAAAAACCAAACTGATGTTTAACTCCATATGTGATTTGGGACGTAACCATGGATGTCAGCTATTTGATTTATCCCAATATATTATTTATTAATCGTTTAATTTAAAGATAATTATGAAATTACAGTTCTGTGCAAGTGTCACCCTTTACTTATTAAAATGCTCTTGACCTACAGCCAACCAATTGATCTTTGCCCGTCGTGTAAGCTCAGGTAGACTAAGCTCAGGTAGACTCCTAAGAGTCAAGACGCCTACATATATAGAGTTACTGTATAACCAAACTCACATATTATCCTTACATATGTTTGCATACAAGAAGGTATATCCTATCAAGCACAGCTTCCACAGTCCTACTTTCATCTCTTTTGCCCTTGGTGATTCTCTATAAAGCAAGAAACGCTGTCTTGATCAATCTCTCTTGTATATTCCCTGCTTTAAGCGAATTTGCTCCTTGTCTGATCAAAGCCATTCTTGTTTGCTGACCATGGGGTATGGCCACTACCACGATTACCGCAGAAAGAAACTTTACCGGCGAATACTCATCGGGGTTGGCGCCATCGTTGTCCTGGTACTCTTTGCAATCTTCCTTGTATGGATCATTCTCCGACCAACAAAGCCAGAATTTGTCCTCCAAGACACAACCCTCAACGCATTAAACCTATCACAAGCAAGTTTCCTTACTACAAGCATGCAAATTACTATTTCCATAAGAAACCCCAATGAGAGAATTGGCATATACTATGAACAGGTTGATATTTACGCATCTTACCGTAACCAACAGATAACCGAAGCTACGGAGCTTCCACTAGGTATTTACATGGGTCACAAGGAAATCACTGTGTGGTCTCCGTTCTTGAATGGTACTGTGCCTGTATCACAATACTTAGTCGCTGTTATGAGCGAAGACTTCAATGCAGGTATAGTGTTGGTGAACATTAAGGTCTCTGCTAGGTTGAAATGGAAGGTGGGCACATGGATGTCCGGCAACTACCATCTGATTGTGAACTGTCCAGCGTATTTTACTTCCAGCAAACGCGATGGCTTTCCTCTTTTGGTGGGGATAAAGTATCAGTTTATCAGAAGCTGCTCGGTTGAAGTTTAAGCCAAAGGCTTGCAGGTTGCTTGTATTGTTAATTAATTAGTTCCTATGCTTATTTCTGAATTCAAATAGAATAAACTCAACCTCTTTTAGTGTTATTTGTGCCAGTTTTGTTAGTTTTACGCAATAAATGTATAGAGCAATATAAAGGTCCTAAACTCTCACATTCACGGACCTTTAAGACTTACTTATGTTAATCTCCTATTTTTCTAAGCTATGAGTTCGTCAACGTGAGTAATGGGTTTCTCTTTGCTATGGTTTCGGTTCTTCTTTTTGACCATGACCTTATGTCCGGAGGCCGTGAAATTCATCAAATTCTGGACACACTGGTGTGAAAAATTTGACGGTTTCAACTTCATGGAGACGAAGCACATATACTCTGGCACACGTTCTGGATCCTGTTCCATTGCAACATAGCACGAAAAAGCATAATTTACGTTCTTTAGAATTATATATTCAGCAACATATCTACAAGCTAACTCTAATGCCCTATAGTCTTAGCGACATATGTATTCTTTGTGAGTTAGCATCGGTAGCAGTATTTGAAGTGTAAGCTCGTATAAATTAATTAGTGTCATAAAACAGTAGTACATCGAAAACCAATTTAATATCCTTCTTTTAAAAAACTATTTTAGCTTTAATTTTAATTTGGTTCGTCTGACTGGCTGTAAATTGGAAGTGAGACATGGACATTCCAACCTATGAAGAACACTTGAAGATTAAACCATTATTTCTTACCGTAGACTTTGTTCAAGTTAGGTGAAGTGTGACTTAGTTCGTTGGCTACGTGAATTAGTCAGATCGGATGGGATTGGAGATGAGGTTGTGACACGATACCTGGCAATGCAATTATTAAAGTCGGGCATGTATATATGTATGTCTTCATCATGAAAGCTGGGTAAACTTAATTTCTAAAAATGGTGATACTACCTTCACTCTTCAACTACTTCCGTTAGCGAAAGCGAAAATTAGAGGATGCTTTGCAGCAACTAATTAGTAATAACTCTAGTTTAAACGTTGCTCCTTTGTACCATCAACCTTCAATAATGTTTCCTACAGTGTTTCTTAATATACTGATAATTGATTGAGCATTGTTCGATAAGGAAGCTACTTGGTTCTTCAAGCATTCCACTGGCACTGTTCTTAGACGATTGAGGCAGAGTACACTGTTTTTATTGGCCTAATCAATGCTATGTCCTTTACCCTGAAAATGAATTTCAGAGCATTGAGAGTTACAAATTTTGCTCTTAATGCGGATAAGTGGCACCACTGGCTAACATGAATGAGCAACGATCAAGACGTTTTTTTATTTGCAAACGCCGAGAAAATTGCTGTAGGTTATACCTTGTTAAGTAGATAGCCTCTGGGTATATGCAGCCTATTTATTAACAACTACAACTGGTTACATAAAACAGAGGAAGCGGAAGAAGAAAGGCTGAGAACATAATTTGTTATAGAAGGTTAAGAAATTCTTCCAGAGCAGGAATCAGAAGTTTCAGATTCCAATGTGGCTACACCAGGAACTTAATTCACGTTCAAGTTGTCAATGTAACTCCGTTAAGAGAATGAACACAAATTACACCTTTGAACATCACTTCTAGAAGATAATTCATTGGGTATCCTTTTAGACTCGTCACATGAGGGCAATTTATATCAAAACCACCTGCTACGGATCTTGACTTTAAAATCAATGAGCATATGGATAGGATTCATAGAAGATCCATAAATGTCATCATTTATAATGTTTGAGTTAAACCGGTAAGATAAAAGATTTAAAGTTTAGATTATCCTCAGCTATCGAAAAAACTTAAGTTTAATTAAAAAAGAAATTATTAAATAAAATTTATTTATTTATTTATTTTAGTTTATAAAAACTTATTAATTAATAAAAATTGATTGATTCTTAATAATAAGATTTTCTAAAGTAAATCGACCCATAATTAAAAACTAACCAAAAAAACAATTAATTATTTATTCTTGCAGTTGAATTTTTTAATAATTAATCATTCAAATTCATGAATTTCATTAGTATGACTTCAAATGCATCAAGTATCTCGAGCCCCATAATCAAAATAATAACAATAAAATCAAGAAAAAGACAATATAACAGTGAAATGAGCCACTTTAGCCTTTTGTTACATACAGTAATCTTAACAAAGACAATCAAAGTGTCCATACCTTAAAATACCTTTACAAGATTTTTTCCTTGTCCTCTCCGCCGACTATGAAACTTTCGTGAATGAAAAACCTCTCCACAAGAAACTGTTAGATATTTTTTCATCTGCGGGATAACAATTGATTATATTTTTTAAATTTTTTAATAATTTATCAGTTAACTTACACAATTTGATCCGGATAAAGATAATAAAGTGACTCAAAAAAGATTTAAATTAATGAGTCCAAGTCTAAAGAAAAATGAACTTCGATTAGTGTAGAACGGACCCCTATTGAGCCCATCATGGGGAGGTTCAATATAGATGTTATATATAAAAGGTTAAGATCTCTTATAGCTATTGTAGCAAATCGTGAACGTATGTATACTCTGACCCATTTTGAGGTTCATATATATAGAAAGCTACGAAAAGGTTTTAACGTGTTGTGGAAAGCAACTCTCGTGAAGGTCTAGGAGAATTTGTGCTCGTTATGGCTTCGAAAAGCTTGTTGGAAAGTTATGGAACTGAAATCAAGTATTTCCGCATATCTTCGTTATTACCCTTTTACGTTCGATCTAGGATACATAACTAAAGCTTTTGTTACATGTTACACGTGATATTAGAGCAATTATGTGATCGGATGGCCAAAAATGAAGTATTTTTGGTTTTACGGTTAGAGGTGAAAAACAAGTTGAAAACGAGCCTAGGACCATTCAAAACTCACTGAAAATTGCCCTAATCGTCGTAGGTAACGGAGATCACCACATGTGCCCAACGCATGCACAGTGCACGAGAGAAAGTGGTAAGGCTAGCGCATGCAGCGACGTGTGGTGACATGAGAAGATGGATGCGTGTAGTGCATGTGACACACGCCCACGTTCATATGCAGTATTACCCTGAGACAGTGCGACTGACGCGTGTGACGCATGAGCTATACAAATTCTCGACATATGGCCTTTCGAGGAACGGACATGTGTCATGCGTGTGATGCATGTCAAAAGCGGTGAACAAGTGGGTTTGAGTCGTGGCACATGCACCACACTCACCGTAAAGGTGCAGGCTCGTGGGTGCTAGTCTGCAATCATATAGTGCTCCATAGGAGCTTCTAAGGTAGGTGCGTGCGTGGCACACATCCCATGCCCACCTCGTGTGGTTGACGTCAGCACACTAAAAGACAAAAAATACTTTAAAAATTTTCAAAATTACTGTAAAGTTGCCCTGGATTTTTTAGGAAGGTTTTCGAGTCTGGAGAATTCATAAAGTGAGTTTTTAATTTTTTCTGGATTAACTACATTAGTAATTTCACTCCAGAAAAAAGGAACTAAGGCATTTTAAAGTCATTTTAAGTGAGCTTTAATGCTATGAACTTGACATGAGTAAGATACTTGAGGTTTTCATGTCTCATATGATAGGCTCAGTATTCGGTAATGCATGATAGTCGCTTTGATTTAGACTTTCACAACAAAAGTCTCAAATAAAGTTATTTGATAATGTTTTGAGCACAAGTATGTGATAATTCGATCATGTTTCTAGATTTTGCATTTATTGGTTGTACATTGTCACATACTGTATGCCCATAAAGAATGTGAGGATAACATACAGATGTATCCCTTGGGTTTATGGATCTTTAGGTACTGATGAGAATGTAGTCACCATTGTGGCCTTTCGAGTCAATATTTTGAATTGTTTTGCTTGCATATTTGGGAATATCTCTGATCTTATGTTCGGTTATTCTACCCACAGGTGTTGAATTTACATAGGATTTTGAGATGTGCATAAAGGCATTAGATGGAGTAAGTCATTGCTTAAATGATCTATTCGCCCACAGGTGGTAGTGTTATGAGAGTTGATGGTGTGTACTCTGATCGCTTTTATATGGAGTTTCGGTTGCATGTATTATGTATTCAACCCACAAGTGTTTCAAAATATGGGTAGTTAGATTCTCAGTACATAAATTATTTTAAGGTTTTAAGTATCATTGTTATCCTGCATTTTTGCTGATCTTTGCATTGTTATTTTGTAGTCACCTTTTTTATCAACAAACACAGTGTCAGATGGCAGATATTGATATGGTCATACATATGGATAAGGCATCTGCACGTACATCTAGCAGCTCAGAGGTTGATAAGACAGCCTATGTAACCTAGGATTGGTCAAACACATTACGTTATATGACCATTAAAAGATCCATTTTAGACCATTTGCTTAGTGGACTTCTGGAAACAACCATAGTGCAAGAATTTTTGGATAATGTCTATTAGAGGTACACGGTCTCATCAAATACTAAGATAAGTGTCTTGATTAAAGAATTATTCTCCATGAGGTACACTGGAGAAGGGGGAGTGAGGGAGTATATATCAAGAATGGTTAGTCTCTACAGTGAACTAAAGATACTGAAAAATCCTCTTGCAGAGTGAGGGAGTACATATCAAGAATGGTCAGTCTCCACAGTGAATTGAAGACTCTGAAGATTACTCTTCCTGATGTCTGCATAGTTCACCAAGCTCTAAATACACTCCCTCCAATGTTTGATATTCTAGTGACAACATATTATTCGTAGGATGAGGCTTAAAACATCAATACCTTGATTGACCGTTGCGTTGCGAAGGAGGAGAAGCTGAAGAACACTCCTCATACAGCATCGATTGTAACAACCAAAAGAAAGGCCCAAACGGACAAAGGAAAGAAATCCAAATCCTTTCCATATGTTCAATTTGGTCAGTCTAATATTGTTAAGGGTATGCAGGATGGTAAAGGAGAAGGGACATAAAGGTACAACCGCCAAAACTTTAAGGCTTGGAAGGAGAAACAATAATTGTCAGATAACTCCTTGTCTTATATAATTTATGAATCAAATTATGTTATAGCTACATTCGACTTTTGGTGGTTAGTGTAGTTTTAGGAAACCCACTTTCATAGGAAATCTTCATCATGGATTTAGTGAGGGAACATACTTATGGATTTTGACACTACACTTTAATCCAAAACCTTAAGGCATTAGGTTTATGGGTTATTTCTACTTATATATCCCTCACTTGCTCCATCTCTTTCAAATGTGGGATTCCTACTCACACTTGATATCCCAATAATCTCCCCCTTAAGCGTGAACTTCCAAATTGGACTTGGACACCTCCTTGAGCGAAAGCCTTTTTGCTTAATAGCTCGAGTATATGGTGTCACCAAGAGCCCTTCTACCCACCAGGAGTCTCCTTGCTCTTCTTCGTGGGGAAGCAACCATGGGATCTGATTAGCATCTTTATACTTGTCCCTTACTAAACCATCGACTCTAATTCCACTTGTAGGTTATAAGGAGCCCACTTTTATGGGAAATCTTCATCATGGATTTAGTGAGGGAACATACTCATAGGCTTTGACACCACACTTTAACCCAAAACCTTTAAGGCTTTAGGTTTATAGGTCCTTTCCACTTATATGTCCCTTCACTAGCTCCATCTCTTTCCAATGTGAGATTCCTACTCACACTTAACATTCCAATAGTTCGACAGTGGAGTATCTAATCATATTGCTTCCTTGAAGCAGGGGTTCATATCCAGGAGAAAGCCAACTAAAGGGAAGGAGAAACTGATGGTTGACAATAATGAAGAAGTTGATATACAGTCTATAGGGAAAGTATGTTTGAACCTCAATATGGGGTTTGTACTTGTATTACATAACACATCTTAAATACTGTTTTTAGATAGAATCTGATATCTATATCAGTGTTAGACCAAAAAGGTTATCGTTTTGTCATTGATAATTCAGTTGTATAGTTATCTTTCAATGCAAAACATATTGGAAATACCTTCTTGTCATATGAATTACATAAACCTCTAATTAAGGGAATATTGTGGCATTAAAGTTTAGGCCACATTTTTAGAGATAAAGTTGAGAGATTAATAAAGGAAAACATTCTCCTAACTCTAGATTTTGATGATCTGGAAAAATGTGTTGACTTTTGCTAGATATTTTCTTACATTTATTGATGATTATTCATATTACGATTATGTGTTCCTGTTTAAGAAAAAATCTAAAGTTCTTGATAAATTCAAAATCTTTAAGATTGAGGTTGAGAACCAATTGGGAAAATCATCAAAATTGTCAAATCTGACGGTGGAGAAGAGTATTATGGCAAACATGGTGGTTTACGACAAGGAAATGGTTCACTTGCTAGGTATGTGGAATCTTGTGAAATAGTGACTCAGTTCACTATACCAGGTAGTCCTGAGCAAAATGATGTAGTTGAAACGCGTAATCGCACCCTAAAGATCACTATGAAGTTAATGCAGAGCTATTTGATTATCTAGAAAGGGTGGAAGCCTAGCCTTTCATGCATTCGTATATGAGGCTGCCTTGCTAAGGTTCATTTGTATAATCCTTATTAAAGCAAATTGCACACCCATTCTACTCATTATTATTTAGCTGGATATTACCACTCTAAAGACTACAAATTTTACTATAAGGAATGGGGCTAGAACAGATGAATCACAAACATCTAAATTTTTGGAATATTATGTCTGTGATGAGAGTGAGCCTTCTCAACCTTCAAATGATAGCAGGACAAATACTATAGTTATATCGTATTCGCCACTCATATGGTTAGGTTTAGTGGATCATGGTATAAGTACCATTCTTGTATAGGAACAGAGGTTCCTGGGGTACAAGAACCAATGCAATTATGAAGATCCATTCGAATGAGATGACCTCCTATCTCATCTGATTACATAGTATATTTTGGTGAATAAGACTATGATGTTGAAAATGTAGTGGATCCAGTCACTTTTGTAGAAGCTATTTCTGGATCCCATTCAGATTTGTAGTGGGATGCAATAAAGGACGAGATGTAATCAATGAAGCATAATAAGGTATGGAAGCTAGTTGATTTGCCTCAACATTGTAATCTCGTCAATTGTAAATGACTGTTTAAGACCAAGAAGGACATTCAGGATACAGTTAAGTAGTTCAAGGCTCAATTGGTTGCCAGAGTGTTCAATCAAAGAGAAGGGGTTGACTTTAATGTTACCTTATCTTTTGTATCCTATAAGGATGCATTTATAGCAATTATAGCAATAGTAACTCATTACAATATGAAGCTACATCAGATGAATGTCAAGACTGCTTTCCTAAATAGGGACCTTTATGAAGAGGTATATATGGATCAACCTAAAGGATTTCAGGATCAAGGAGAGACCGATAAGGTTTGCAAATTGAGAAAATCAATATACAATTTGAAACAGACTTCTAAACAGTGGTACTTAAAGTTTGAAGAGGTTATAACCTCTTTCAGCTTTTTGGAAAATAAAGTTCAATGATGCTTATATCACAAGGTCAGGGGGAGAAAAGTTATCTTCCTATTGTTGTATGTGAATGATATATTATTCGCATCAAAATGACTTGACCATGTTGCATGAGGTTAAGCAACTTTTGGCTAAACATTTTGACATGAAGGATCTTAATGAAACATCTTTTTTCCTAGGTATTCAGATTCACTGGGATAAATCTCAACACGTTTTAGGCCTCTCATAGAGTGCATACAATAAACGTGTGTTACAAATGTTTAATATGGCTGCTTGTAAACCTGTTGTAACACCAATCGCTCATGGTGAGAGATTATCTTTGGCACAATGTCCAAAGAATGAAGTAGAGAGAGAGGCTATGAAGAATGTTCCTTATTCTAGTGCAGTTAGTAGCCTAATGTATGCCCAAATATGCACTAGGTCGGGCATTACCTTTACTGTTGAACTGCTGGGTCAGTATCTGGCTAACCCAGGTATAGAACACTGGAATACTGTTAAGCAAGTGTTAAGATACTTAAAGGGAACTAGAGATTATATGTTGGCATACAGAAGGGTCAATAACCTAGACTTCATAGGGTATACAGATTATAATTTGCTATGTGTCTAGATGGTCGAAAGTCTACTTCATATTACATTTTATGTTAGCAAATGGTGCAGTATCATAGAAGAGTGTCAAACTGACACTAATGACTTTCTCGACTATGCATGCAAAGTTTATAGCATGCTATGATCTTCTTCACAAGCAGTTCAGCTTAGGAATTTGATTTTTGAGTTGTCTGTGGTTGATTCCGTGGCTAGACTCATTCAGTTATATTGTAATAATCTTGTTGCTGTGTTTTTTAGTAACAATAATAAGAATATCACAAGGTCTAAGTATTTGTAGGTCAAGTATTTGACCATAAAGGAATTGATACTAAAAGGTTACATTGAGGTGGAGCATTTAAGGATTGAGGAAATGCTTGCTGGTCCTTTAACTGAAGGACATCACCCACTTATGTTTGAAAGATATGTATACAGTAAGGCTGTATTAAAGTCTTTAGACATTGTGATCTAGGGATCGTTATGTTTACTCCTTGTATGTTTATACATTTTGGTGTATTATGATAGTATGATTGTTGTTAACAAAGATGATCATCGTTTATCCTCAACCATACTTGTTACTATATGTTGCCATAATACATGTAAAAGTCTTAAGGTCTGTGTTGATCTTAAGCATTTTAAAGGTCATTAGGCATATGTATAGATTAACCTTTGGCCTATATCATTAGGACACGTACAGTTTAATATGTATATCTATGTATTTTGACATAACATAGGGGGATATAAGTGTTTAATCCCCTAAAAGTGTTCTGTAATGCACTTTAGCATTTAGTGAGAGAACATAAAGATTTTCTCTAATGTAGTTTAGCATTTAGTAAGAGAAAATAAGATTGCAATTTAGCATAAAGTTTAGAGAAATCGATACTTCCTAATAGAAAGATAATACATATCATATCATATAGGTATCATTCAAGTTTTCCACACTCTATTTTCTTATTCATGTTAGTGATGTATTAGATATGCGTGATTATATTGGACCTGTGTCACATATGACACATTTGTTTGATATTTTTTGGTATCCAAAGCCTTGCGGGACATAATGATGGACTTTCAATATCTTTATATCAAACATTTTGTTTTAAACTTGGTAACAATTCGGTAATTTGGCTTAACTGTATTTTTAAATTGGTTTTAAACTTGAGTCAATAACGCAATTGATTATTATCGAAGGGGGGAATTTAGACATTTTCTTATTTGGTGGATAACAATTAATTGTATTTTTTGATTTTTTAATAACTTATCGATTAAGTTACAAAATTTGATTTGAATAAAAATCATAAATTGACCCAATAAAAGATCTAAATTAATGGGTCGAAGAGTAAAAGGAAAATGGACTTCAATCAATATGAATCAGACTTCTATTGATCTTTTGATGGGGAGGTCCAATATGGATGTTATATATAAAAGTTTAAGGTCTCTTGTAGCTAATATAACAAATCATGAATGTATGGATATTCCATCCCATTCAGAGGTTCACGTATTCAGAAAGCTACAAAAAGGCTTTAACGTGTGGCAATGAGCAACTCTCATGAAAGTTTCGCTAGATTCACATTCGTTACAACTTCGAAAAGCTCGTTGGAAAGTTATGGAATCGTTTGCATTTCTTCATTATTTTCCATTCACATGTAATCCGATGTACATAAATAAGGCTTCTTACGTGTTACAGAAACCTCCGATATAACTTAAGACACGCAAACGACCATAAGACATATCTCAAAAGACTCGAATTTGACATTTTGATTTCTCAATCCACATGGACTCAATTTTGACACCATGCACGATCCTTCTTAGCCCACCACTGGCTACCCTCTTACGAATGGCAAAACCCCGCTGGCATTGCTTAGCCGCACTATTTTGAACAACCTTACTTAAATAACAACTTTTACTTTTACTACTACAATAACCAAGAACAACAAAAATCGTTCTACTCCGACCACGACGTTCTTCTCCTTCGCTGCTTGGTGGTGGCCATCATTGCCGTCATCGTCATCTTCTTCACCATCCTCTTCATCATATGGCTTGTCGTCTAACCTCATCGTCCTAATTTCTAGCTCAACTCTCTTTCCGTCTCTAACTTTCAATCTTTGTTCCTCTTCTCAAACTGTTACTGACAACTGGCACGCGCTATTCTGAGTGTACAACCCCTAACAAGAAGATGAAGATCTCGTACGATGCTGTTGATTCCTCTGTTCTCTACAGATAGCAAATTATCTTGCAAACCTGAGTCGTGCCCTTCAAGAAAGACATGAGGAGTCAATCATTGGTGGAGACGTACTCGGTAGTGAACACATACGTCGACAGGTGGGTGGTGAGCGACATAATGGGGATAGGCATAATCTAATCTCTTAGAGAACCATAAGCAGCGAGAAAAACACAATTACTTAACCTTCCATCTTATTAAACACTACAATTCCTTGTTAGAAATGGGCAATTTGTACATTACACACGTGAAGGACAAAAGTAATAACCTAATCGAGCTTTAAACATATACACCAACAGAAACCACAGTGGTAGATGGTGTAAGTAGTCGAGGAGGTGGTGAAGAAACTGCAGTACTCTGCATTGTGATTAATCCCCACTTTATCCAGAATCTCAACGTTTTGTGCTCCTGTACTCTCCTCAGCTAAAACTTCACAAAATGCCCTATGTGTAACAAATTATCGCTCCTCTATGTATTTATGTACACGCCACCAAACATAAAATCAAGTCTTGAAACATCAATTCCAAACCATTTGGATGTTTCATATCCTATACCCAAAAAAAAGAAAAACAAAAGAAGAGGCAAAGGTATTAAGAACCTAGAAAACAAAGCGCCGCAATCATATTTGTACTCCCTATTAGAATATATTTTATAGGCTACAATCAATTGTCATTTTGTTTTTATTAAAAACAGGCTAATGATATGGTCGGTATTGAGATGCCTACAGTCCACTAATATTGTGATCCCTATTGGACTTAAGCACTTTATATCGTTAATGTGATTAATGGTGTAGGCCTAATTCTAAGGCCCATGATGGGCAGGCCTAGGGTTACTATCTGTGGCTAAGTCCCCACTACACTCCCCATATATACACAAGTATAATCTCTACATGGTTAATCCTATTGAGAACTACACTTTCCAAAGAGATCGGAGTCGCAGTGGAAGCCCTAGCCGTCACCAAACACTTGGACAGTGCTTTCACAATTTAATGATCATGTCTCCAACACGTAAGTATCTGTGTTCCCTATCACATAATTGATTCACAATTTTCGCTTCTTACATATGGTATCAGAGCATAGGAATTACGTGATAAGGAATTTGATTATTGTCGATGATTCATGATTAAGATCATAATTTTCACTTTTTTATATGATAATATGTTTGATTTTCAGGTTAATGTAAATTTGTAAAATTGATCCCTAAAACCTTAGGGCTTTTGTAGATCATAATCTCATGAGTCTATTAATGTATGATTTTTAATTTTCCATGTACTGTGCATCAAGAATTTTGTAATACAAATCACGGTTCTTGAACCCAATTCGAATTATACCAAATATATATGAAATCTTAATGGTTTTGTTGATTCACATTTCCTTCATGGTTGTCGGTGATGATATATGTTTAAATTAAAGAAACATTGAGTTCTAGGGGCTATTTTTTGAAGAACCATTTCGAATTTTCAAAACCAAATTCGACCCAATTTTGATCCATAAAACCATCATAATCCTTGCAATTTCTTGAGGGTTGTTCATAGAAACAAGTTTAAACAAGTTTCCTTTCGGATTAGGCATGAAAAACGAACCAAAATACAAGGATTTTGATCATGACCAGCGACCCAACTTGCGACCCATTTTTCTGGATCGCCCGACCCACCAGAGGTAGAAGAAGACGCGTCCTGCACATGCCCACTCTCACACGTGGCGGGTGCAGGTGCCTATGGGCTCCACATAATGTATTTTTGTGCTTAGATTATTCTATCATGCTTCATTTTTTAAGCCTGATTTTTTATATATTTTTCATAATTTTTCCGCTGCATTTAATATTTTTTATAAAAATATTACATTACATAGTAGATTTTATGTATTTTCCAAATTTTTAATTTAACCTGATACACTGGAAATTATTATTACCCTATTTTGGATATGTTGACAGTAGTCACTCTCTTCCAATCATATCTGATATATATTTATTAAATTGAATGTGATATTTGCTTGTTTATCCAACTGTATAAGTACAAAACCTATTTTAGAATGCAATTTAATGTGATCCATGATCAGTTGAGGTGTCTTTATTATTACATCTTCTTTTAAACTGAATTATGGTATTAGGCAATATATTTTGATTCTTGTATGAAGAATTTCATAAATTACCATGGATGATTACTACCAAAGTGGGATCAATCATAATAGTTTGTGAGATTTTTTATAATTTTTCAGGAACGTTTTTTATTAATGCTTATAATTGCCTGCCTAAAGGGGGTAGTTGTGTGCTTTAGTTACAGACCTAATTTTAACTAGAGTTATTGAGAATTACATTAGCCTTGGGGATCTGTCTACCCAAAGGGGATGGAATTTCAATATTAGTGTACCCTCACTTTCATAGCTCAACTTTGAGGTTCTAATTTTAGTTGCACATTCTGTCCAAAAGGGAATGTGTGATTTCTAGTTGGGCCTAACTATTATTTTTATGCCCTTATTATTTCTATTAATGCATTATGTTTTGTCTTACACAATTCCTTCGTTATGAATAATAGTCAAGTGATCGTAGAAATTTTAACTGGCTCAAATTACAAGAAATGAAGGTAGGACATAGAATTTTTCTTAGGAATAGCTGATCTAGATATGGCACTAAGGGAAGACATGTCTGTCGTGCCTGATGAAAGAAGCACACCTGAACAAAGAGAGAATCTGGCTAAGTGGGAGAAATCTAATCAACTTTGTTGATTGCAATTAAGAGGACCATTGTTGAACACCAGTTGAGTGGTCTGTCTGACATAGCATCTGCTAAGGATTTTCTCACCGCAATAGGAGATAGATACCAAGTATCCAATAATGCTGAGTCTGGATATTTAATGAAAAAGTTGATGGATATGAGGTATGACCATAACGGGGGTGTTACGGAATTTATTTTGAGAATGGTTCACCTTCAAACCAAACTGAAAGCCCAATCAATTGACCTAAATGAAAATTTCATTGTTTACTATGCCTTAAACTGCCTCCCTATTGAATTTACCCAAATCAAAACAGCATATAATACCATTGGTGAGAAGTGGAGTGTTAATAACCTTATTACCAAATATATGGACAAAGAAGAAAAACTTAGGAAAGAAAAGAGTGATTTAGCCCTCCTGACCATTCATGCTAAACCCCATTCTGACAAGAGTCATATGAAACATAAGAAATACTTTTATAGTGCTCATAATAAAAATCAGGACTACAAAAAATTTGGGAATACTCACTATAACAATGATCGAGGTCCTATACAAACTACCTTCAAGAAAGGTCCTTGGTGTGTCTTCTGTAAGGTCAAGGGACACTATAGAGGAGAATGTCGTAAATTCAAGGCTTGGTTAGAAAATAAGAAGAAATCTGGAGGTAATCATTTTGCTTTTGTTTGTTTTGAGTCTAATCTAGTTGATGTCCCTGTAGATTCTTGGTGGTTTGATAGTGGTTCCACTACCCATATTGTTGTGTCCTTACAGGGGTTCATAAACATGAGGAAGCCAAGTCTGAAAGTAAGCAAGCTGAGGGTAGGAAATGATCTTGAAGTAGCAGTGAAGTACGTTGGAGATGTTACCTTAGTCTTAGATTTAGGGCATGAACTTATTTTACAGAATACCTTTTATGTACCTTCCTTTAGAAGGAATTTGATTTCAGTTTCTTGTTTAGATAAACTTGGTTTTACTTTTTCTTTTGGTGGTAGAAAACAACATTGTTTTTTAATTCTGCAATAATAGGATCTGGTTTTTTAGTGGATAGTTTATATAAATTGTCTTTGGCTTCTGATAATTTTTCTACATCTTTCAATGTTGAGACTACTCTTGCTAAGCGATCTAGGATAAAAGAGAAATCCTCTTTATTGTGGCACAAACACTTAGGTCACATCTATAGGGAAAGGGTAGAGCGATTAATAAGAGATAACATTTTACCTTCCTTAGACTTTAATAATTTAGGGACATGTGTAGATTGCATAAGAGGAAAATTCACTAAGACAAAAAAGAAAGATGCAAATAGAAGTCTAAGTTTTTTAGAAATCATTCACACGGACATTAGTGGACCTCTATCTCCTACTATTTGTGGTAATAAATACTTTGTTACCTTCATTGATGACTTTTCTCAGTTTGGCTATCTTTATTTAATCAAAGAAAAATCTGATGCTCTTGAGAAATTCAAAATTTTTAAAACTGAAGTTGAAAAGCAATTAGGAAAGGTTATCAAGGTGGTGATATCTGCCCGTGATGGTGAGTATTATGGTATATTTGATGCTGGACAACATCATATGGGACCATTTGCCAAAATTTTGCAAGCTTTTGGAATTGTTCCACAATATCCCATGCCTGGTAGTCCTGAATAGAATGGTGTAACCGAAAGGCGGAACTGCACTTTAAAAGATATGATGAGAAGCATGATGAGTAGAGCTAATTTGCCAGACTTTTTATAGGGGGAAGCTTTAAAAATTGTCCTTTACATCCTTAACTGAGTTCCTAGAAAATCCGTTCCAAAAACACCTTTTAAATTTTGGACAGGTAGAAAACTCAGTTTAAACCATTTTCAAGTGTGGGGCTATCCTACAGAAGTTAGGATCTATAATCCCTTAGAGAAAAAGACTAACCCTAAAACTACCCATTGCTACTTCATTGGATATCCAAACCATGCAAAAGGGTGTAGGTTCTATTATCCTATAAGTGGTCCTAGAATTGTGGAATCTATGAAAATGCTAAATTTTTAGAATTGGACAAGGCTGAAGTTGTTATTCCTACTGTTGATTCCAATGCTAATGTGCGTGAGATGGTTTATTTGCCTGTTGTCATTAATAACATACCTACAATTACTGTTTCTGTCAAGAACTTGATTGATGCTCCTTTAGTTGAAAATGTAGTTGATTCCCCTGTTCCGGTTGATCCTCCTAATAATGTTGCTAATCCTCCTGCATTAGTTGATACTCCTCAACCTATTAAACCTATTGTGCAAGTATCTCATAGGAGGTCAGTTAGACAGAGGAGATCGGCTATTTCCAACGATTATTTGTTTATCTGAGTAAGGACATGTATGATATTGGGGATAATGTTGACTTCAAATCTTATCAGGAGGCGAAGTTTTGTTCTCATTCTAATATGTTGGTAGATGCCATGAAAGAAGAAATGTAGTCTATGGCTAATAATGAAGTGTGAGAACTTATTGAATTGCCTAAAAATTATAGGGCAATTGGTTGTAAATGGGTTTTTTAAACTAAGGACTCAAAGGGTCAAGTTGAGCGATATGAAGCTAGGCTGGTAGCGAAAGGTTTCACGCAAAGAGAGGGCATTAACTTCACTGAAACTTTTTCCCCAGTGTCCAGTAAAGATTCATTTAGAGTTGTCATGGCTTTTGTGGCACATTTCGATATGGAGTTACATCAAATGGATGTCAAGATAGCTTTTTTAAATGGTGATCTCCTGGAGGAAGTATACATGCAACAACTTGAAGGTTTTCAGTCAAATGGTAATAAGCATTTAGTGTGCAAATTGAAGAAATCTATTTATGGTCTAAAACAGGTTTCTAGGCAGTGGTACCTAAAATTTGATAAAGTTTTTACCTCCTTGGGTTTTGAAGAAAATAAAGTTGATCAATGTAGAAGGTCAGTGGGAGTAAGTTCATGTTTTTCATTTTATATGTTAATGACATTATACTTGCTAGCAGTGATATTGGCTTGCTAAATGAACTAAGCAAATGCTAACGAAGCATTTTAAGATGAAGGATCTTGGTGAGGCAAGTTTTGTGCTAGGAATTGAAATTCACAAGGATAGATCTCATAACTTGCTTCGCTTGTCTCAAAGGGCTTATAGTAATAAAGTCTTGCAGAGACTTGAAATGTAAAACTGTAAACCCAGGGATGTAACAGTCATCAAGGGTGACAAATTCAATAAAAACCAGTGTCCTAAGAATGAAATTGAAAAGGTAGAGATGAAGAACAAACTATTTGATAGTGCGTTGGGGAGTTTGACGTATGTTCAGGTTTACACTAGGCCTGACATTGCTTATATAGTTGGCGTTTTGGGTAGGTACCAGTCTAATCCTAGTAATGCTCATTGAGTAGCTGCTAAGAAAGTGATGAGATACTTGCAAAAAACCAAGGAGTATATGCTTATGTATAGAAGAGTTGACAACTTAAAAATAATAGGGTATAGTGACTCAGATCTAGCTGGGTGCCCTGATGATATGAAATCGACTTCTGGTAACATTTTTATGTTGGATGGGGGTACGATATCTTGGAAGAGCAAGAAGCAGACTATGGTTGCGTCTTCTACTATGCAGGCTGAATTTATTGCTTATTATATTGCTGCTACTCATGCTGTTTGGTTGAGAAACCTGGTGACTGGACTTCGCATTGTAGATTCCATTGCTAGACCTCTGAGAATCTATTGTGATAATAGTGCAGCAGTATTTTACACTAAAAATAACAAGACTTCTAGTGGTTCTAAGCACATGGAATTAAAGTATATGACTGTCAGAGACCTAGTGAAGAATAAAGACATAATCGTCGAGCATATAGTTACAGAGTTCATGCTAGCTGATCCCTTAACCAAGGGTCTTCGACCTATAGTGTTCCAAAAGCACGTTGAAGACATGGGAATTTTAAGCTCTTTTACTGAACTTGATTAGTAGGAGTTTTGAAATGTATGTGTTTTTTCCATGTCCTGTTCGACCTTTATTGTTAGATATTTGAATGTTCATTTCGTATGGATTATGATATGCAATTGATTTGAATTATTCTCTTATTACTATT
>JANQBM010000008.1:7195112-7222266 GCA_025594535.1 Erythroxylum domingense
TATCAATTGCCATTTCAAAACTCGGTGTCCTTTTATATCATCATGTCTCGTGATTGGCACCATCTTAGAGTTAGAGATATGTTACAAAATTTTGGACTCGGTGTTCTATTAGATCAAAATATCTCATGATCAACACCATATTTGATTCTACAGACACTATTATAGAACTCGGTGTCCTTTTCAATCATCATGCTGGTGGTTGACACCATATTGGAGTTCAAGACATTATAGTTCACAATGAACTATACAATTTCCCTTGCTTTAAGCCTATTTTAAGAGAATTGCAAGGACTGACGTTGAAAGTAGCACCTTACATTAATTATCGGATCACATTTGTGTGCTATTTTTATGCTACACTACACACTAATGAATGGTCGACAAGGTTGATGATATATGTAATTATGTATCGATGTTATATCAATAAAGGATCTAATGGGTGACATAGTTCAATGTCATTTAACTTTGATCAGACTTAGTCCTATTGAAGTGCTGCATCTCGGATCAATTTTTTTTATTATGGCCACATTGTACAAAATTTAGTTTATTAGCCTGAGAGTCATTTTTAAAGGTTTTTCAAAAATAAAATTAAACAATTGATTTTTCCCAAGTGGGAGAATGTTAGAATATATTTTATGGGTTACAATCAATTGTCATTTTGGTTTTATTAAAAACAGGCTAATGATATGATCTCTATTGAGATGCCTTTAGTCCATTAATATTGTGATCCCTATTGGACTTAAGCACTTTATATCGTTAATGTGATTAATGGTGTAGGCCTAACCCTAAGGCCCATGATGGACAAGCCTATGATTACTATCTGTGGCTAGGTCCCCACGGCACTTCCTATATATACACAAGTATATAATTTGCCTCATTGAGAACTGCACTTTCCAAAGAGATCGGAGTCGCAGTGGAAGCCATAGCCGTCACCAAACACTTGCGCGATGCTTTCATAATTTAATGATCATGTCTCCAACACGTAAGTATCTGTGTCCCTTATCACGTAATTGATTCAGAATTTTTGCTTCTTACACTCCCTAGTCCCGCCGCAAGTCTTTATGCGAGCTTGCCAAATAAATTGTACCGCATTTTCTTGGAGCTCTCTATTCTCTCGCGCTTCCACTTCTTCTCCTACTGCGTATCAAAACTCAAAGGAAAGAAAGAGTCGCATAGGCAGTGACGCCGTTTAAGTGGAAGTGACGTGAGAATCGCTTCTATTTTAAAAAGATTCCTTTAAAATATTTATTTCAAAATACATTTTTTTCAGTGAAATCTTTCATATTATAGTTTTCTTTGTTAAGTCTACAATAAAATAATATTTTATTCTCATATTGAACTTTAAAAAACAAATTAACTCTCCCAAATTTAAGGGTTCTAATTTTAGGTAAGTTAATTTATTGTTTACTTTGGTTAGTTTACTTGAGATAACTACTTATTCTCCGCATTCAAACATCATGATGTCTTCATTTCATACAAATATTTTAACAAACAGTTTTTTTTTTTCATTTGACAACGATTGCGTCAACAAATAAAAACATTTACTGTTGATTGGACATCGACAACTTAGAAGTCTTTGTGACTTGAAGGTTTAAGACATTGGAGCAATATTGCAACAGAAACAATATTCCTCTTGTAAATTTTCAAATCAAGCATGCAATCAATCTTATCTGAGAAGGTTAATTAGTAAGATCAAGCAATAATCAGTAATTGATACTCTTTCATAAGAAGAAGAGATTTTTAGTTTAAATTCTAATTAGATAGGATTAAATTAATATAAAGGTTACCCTTAAAAGGTATATCAGTAAAGAAATCAATTTACCTAAATATTGAACATTAAACAAAGAATAGCGTAACGATATTTTGGCATGGTAGCTATTTTAATTATTTCTATTATATGAATGATGTATCCTGTCAGAAGCTCTTAGTGTACAATTTTGTGCATCGAAACATCATCCAAGTGGAAACCCCTCATATTCATATCTAGATCTATATGTTTTAAAGTCGAAGTCTCCAAGAATGAGAGCTAAGGTGCGAGAATGATATGTTAATTTTGACATCAATATTAGGTAAGCTTGAGTTCAGGTGGACTCTTTAAGTCAAGACGGCTACACATGTAGATTACTATATAATCCAAACTCACATAATCATCCCTTACATATGTTTGCATGAAGTCACAGCTTCCACAGTCCTACTGTCATCTCTTTTTCACTTGATGATTCTCTATAAAGCAACAAACGCTGTCTTGATCTATCTCTCTTGTATATTCCCTGCTTTAAGCGAATTTGCTCCTTGTCTGATCAAACCGATTCTTGTTTGCTGACCATGGGGTATTGCCACGACCACGATCACTGCAGAAAGAAACTCTACCAGCGAATACTCATCGGGGTTGGTGCCATCGTTGTCCTGGTCCTCTTTGCAGTCTTCCTTGTATGGATCATTCTAAGGCCAACAACGCCAGAAT
Source organism: Erythroxylum domingense (assembly GCA_025594535.1). Taxonomy (NCBI): domain Eukaryota; kingdom Viridiplantae; phylum Streptophyta; class Magnoliopsida; order Malpighiales; family Erythroxylaceae; genus Erythroxylum; species Erythroxylum domingense. The sequence goes on from JANQBM010000008.1 coordinate 7,197,574, forward strand.
TTGTCCTCCAAGACACCACCCTCAACGCATTAAACCTATCACAAGCATGTTTACTTACTACAAGCATGCAAATTACTATTTCCATAAGAAACCCTAATGAGAGAATAGGCATATACTATGAACAGGTTGATATTTACGCATCTTACCGTAACCAACAGATAACCGAAGCTACGGAGCTTCCACCAGGTATTTACATGGGTCACAAGGAAATCACTGTGTGGTCTCCGCTCTTGAATGGTAACTCTGTGCCCATGTCACCATACTTAGCTGCTGTTATGAGCGAAGACTTCAATGCAGATATAGTGTTGGTGAACGTTAAGGTGTCTGCTAGGTTGAAATGGAAGGTGGGCACATGGATGTCCGGCAACTACCATCTGATTGTGAACTGTCCAGCTTATTTTACTTCCAGCAAACATGATGTCTTTCCGCTTTTGGTGGGGAGAAAGTATCAGTTTGTCAGAAGCTGCTCGGTTGAAGTTTAAGCCAAAGGCTTACAGGTTGCTTGTATTGTTAATTAATTAGTGCTTATGCTTATTGTCTGAACTCAAATAGATTAAAGTCTAAGTGCCTTTCTTGTTCAGTTTATTCAGCCTAATCAATTTCTGGGTTATTGTAATTGTTATTCACATTTCTTTTAGTGTTATTCGTGCCAGTTTTGTTATTTTTACCCAATAAATGTATAAAGAAAATCTAAAGGTCCTTAACTCTCAAATTCACCGGCCTTTAAAACTTATGTTAATCTCCTTCTATTTTTCTAAACTATGAGTTATAGACAAATTCATGATACGTCGGCGACGTGAATAATGGGTTCCTCTTTGCTATGGTTGCAATTCTTCGTTTTGACAACGACCTTATGTCCGGAGGCCGTCAAATTCATCAAATTCCGGTCACAATGGTGTGAAAATTTTGATGGTTTCAACTTCATGTGATCACCTTTATGCAGACGAAACACATGATCTACTCTGGCACACGTTTTGGATGCTGTTCCATTGCAACATAGCACGAAAAAGCATAATTTACGTTTTTTTAGAATTAGATTCAGTAACATATGTATAAGCTAACTCTGATGTCTATTGTCTTAGCAACATGTGTAATTTTTAGTAGTCAGCATCAGGACTACTATTTGAAGTGTAAGCTCATATAAATTACTTAATGTCATACATCGAAAAGCAATTTAATATCCTTTTTTTAAAACTATTTTCGCTTTAACTTTAATGTGATTCGTCTGACTGGCTGTAAATTGGCAGTGAGACGTGGACGTTCCAACCAACGAACATCAGTTGAAAATTAAATCATCATTTCTTAACGTTGACTTTGTTCAAGTTAGGCGAAGTGTAACTTAATTCGTTGGCTAGGGTTTGGAGATGAGGCCATGACACGATACTTGATAATGCACATAACTGTGTCTAACTTTTTATAGGCCGAGACAAAATAAAAAGAATGGCCCTGATATGTAAATATGTACTGTTTAAAGAAAACAAAAAATATTAATTTCCTTAAGTCATTTTTAATTACAATGTTTCTTATTTTATTATCAATATTGTTTTAATTTCTAAAATTATAAATATTTAACAGAAAAATTGGCTATTCATCTATCCTTAAATTTTCAAAATTGGATGCATTTGATGCATGTTTATACCAACTCAAATTCCTAACATTTTTATAAATATAAACCCCATTCCTTAAATTTTCATTAGATTGTTCAAAGTTATCTTCATATAATTTCTTAAAATTTTCACTAAAAAAAGTCACTTTTTTAACAAATTTATCGATAACTCTTTTTCATAATATTGACCATTCTATTTGTTTTGATTATATCTTTTAAAAAAGAACAATTAATCTTCTCAAACTTCTTCTACTCAAATGAAAAACTCTTATGTTATAAAGCAACTTGTAATTTATAGGCACCTAACAAGCAAGAGCCCTCCTTGCCCTTGCTCAATACCGGCCCTAATAATCTAACTATTAAAGTTATGCGCGAATATTTATATATCTTTAGTTATATTTCATCATGAAAGCTGAGTAAACTTAATTTCTAAAAATGGTGATACCACCTTTACGACTCTTCACCAACTTCCGTTTGCCGTGGCATTGGCACTTTATTAAGTATAATAGTTTTCTTGTGTGGTAGAGCTAAAATTAGAGGATGGCTTGCAACAACTAATTAGTAATAACTCCAGTTTAAAGGTTGCTACTTTGGACCATCTACCTTCAATAATGTTCCCCACAATCTTTCTTAATATACAGCATTGTTCGGTAAGGAAGCCGGTTCTTCAAGCATTCCACTGGCACTGTTCTTGTAAAGATTGAAATGGCTTTGATTAGACGATTGAGGCAGAGTACACTATTTTTGTTGGCCTAATCAATGCTATGTCCTTTACCCCGAAAATGAACTTCAGAGCATTGAGAGTTACAAATTTTGCTCTGACTGCGGATAAGTGGCACCACAAGCTAACTTGAACGAGAGCAACGATCAGGACGTTTTCTTATTTGCAAACACCAAGAAAATTGCTGTAGGTTATACCTTGTTAAGTAGATAGCCTCTGGGTATGTGCATTTATTAACGATTACAACTGGTTACATAAAAGAGAGAAAGCGGAAGAAAAAAGGCTGAGAAACTAATTTGTTATAGAAGTGTTACGATATATGTTATATATCTTTTATTTAATTTTGGCATCTTATTTACTAATTGGATATATAAGATATTAATTAAATAATGACTTGGATTCAAAAAGTTATTAGTGATAATCTTCTAGTTGTGATAGAGTTCTATCTCTAATTGATATGTATTTTAGCAAGATATGCTGGTGAATATTATGTATGATTCTATCCATAAAAGATGTGCATCTTATGTGAGAGTCTAAAAATCTGGGAGTCTTGAAATCAACAATGAAGTGAGACTCTATTTGCTTGTGTGGATTGTGCACATTTTTTATCAACAACCGAAGAAAAATCTTAGTTGTGTAAAGGAACAAAGTGTTAATGGTGTGCATTAATTGTTGATTAAAAAAAAACACTGTGGCTGTATGCTTGTCTAATTGGAAGCTACGGTGAGGAGGAGTTACGGTGCAGTGTGGGTATTATTAAGTGTGCAGTGAGGAGTTAATTGAATGGTGCTCCGTGTGTGTGTGTGTGAGCATCATGGAAGGCACTCATGTTATGGCATAAATGGAAAGCTTATGTAGCAATAAATGAGTTCATGTTGCCTGCTTCATGATCACACCAACCTAGAGAAGCAGCTTATGCAAAGTTGGACAAGAAACGAAGCAGTGGGCGTTAGATAAGAAACGAAGCAGTGGGCGTGAGCTTGTTATTTTCCAGACTTGTTCTTCTTGGGTCTGTGCGTGATTATTTAACCAAAGGTTGGCTACATATGGTCTGTGACTTCATGTTGGTATCTATGTGAATCAACCCATTGTTGTTGCTTAACTTTTCGAGAAGTTATTCTTTTCTTTTGTCTCAAGTGTTTTTGGTTTTGTTTCTAGTTATTTTATTCACTTGAGTTGTTCCTTAATTATTTGATTAATTGTCTTTAATTAAAAGCGGTATAGAAAAATCCTTTGTTGAGGTTAACACGAGTCGGTCATGTTATTGGGTGTGAAATTCTTTCACGAGAAGTGGAGTTGAGAGATAGTGTCAAGGGTTGAGTGGTGTCAGCTTAGTAAAGCCTTGGGTAAATCTATTGTATTTTGGTGAGAGTTATTAAGCTGAGTGAGGGCCCCGTAGACATAGACAAGGAGTGTCGAACTGTGTTATCAAATTTTCGGTGTTGATTTATTTTGCGAGACTACTATCCCCTCCAGTTTTTCAAGAAGGTTAAGAAATTCTGCCAAGAATCAGAAGTTTTAGATTCCAACGTGGCTACACCAGGAACTTAATTCACGTTCAAGTGTAAAATTTGTTCTTTATTTATGATATGATTCTACAGGATCTTAAACTTATAGAATTCTCACATAATCAATTATCGTACCTTGATTCATGACGTTCATTGATGTTGAATCTCTTCCACGTTTCTATTCTTTTATCCTCTTCGTTATCACTGCTCTGCTTTTTCACTTATTTGATGGTTGTCGCAGAAGTAATCATAATAGGCAAGAATAGAACCAAAAGAGGTAACGGTTATATGTAATTTCAAATGAGAAAACTACCCCTTAACTACTACACCCATCATGTCGGTATTTTTTAATTACATGAGACATAATAATCCAACATTCTCCCACTTAGCTCATATAACATTGTCATATACATCAGTCATTTAAATTTCATGAGCATTATGTACATTAGTCATCATAATCAAGAATCACAACTAAACAGGAGTCATGACAGTTGTATGTGATTTAAACAACATATTCCCTTCAATATACTACAAAGTTAGTCTTCTCCATGAAATGATCCATAAATGGGAAACACATAATTGATCAGAAACAAATTCAATAATGAGATCATAATGTCAATTACAATAAAACATAAATGTCATCATAATATGCATTAATGCCTGTTCAGTAATAATGCCCATACTTTCAATATGCCCCATAAATATTTTGGGCGGTAATCCCTTAGTCAAAGGGCTAGTAATCATAAAATTAATGCTAATGTGCTCAATTGACACTCTCCGTTTCTGAACCTCTTCTTTAAAGCCAAAGTATTTCAATTTCATATGTTTAGCACCTTTGGAATACTTGTTGCTTTTAGAAAAGAAAATTGTTGCGGAATTATCACAATAAATTTTCAGCGGCCTGACAATACTGTCAACTATTCCAAGTCCTGAAATAAAGTTTCGCAGCCACTTAGCCTGAACCATGGCCTCAAAACACACCACAAATTCAACTTCCATGGTGGATGCATCAATTATTGACTGCTTCACACTCTTTCACGATATTGCTCCTCCGGCTAAAAGATATACATAGCCAAATGTAGATTTTTTAGTATCCACACAACTAGCAAAATCTGAATATGAATATCCAATTACTTCAAGATGATCGGACCTCCTATAAGTAAGCATATGATCTTTTGTCCCTTGTAAATATCTTAAGACTTTCTTTGCAGCTTTTCAATGATCCAATCCGGGGTCACTTTGGTATCTACCAAGCATACCAACTGCAAAGCTAATGTCTGACTTTGTACACGTTTGAGCATACATCAAACTCCTAATAACAGATGCATAAGGAATTCCTTTCATTTGTTTTTGTTCCATATCATTCTTTGGACATTGCATGAGACTAAATTTGTCTCCTTTTTGAATTGGAACTGGAGACGATGAACATTTATCCATTCTGAATCTCTAAAACTTTATTAATATATTCTTTCTAAGACAAACTTAATAGTCTTTATGCTCTATTCCGAAATATTTCTATCCCGTTAACATAATTTGCCTCTCCCATATCTTTCATTTCAAAGTTGTTAGAGAGAAACTACTTAGTCTCACTTAATAGACTAAGACTATTAGTTTCGAGCAAGATGTCATCAACATACAGAATCAAAAAGATAAACTTACTCCTACTAACCTTCAGATATATACACCGATCAACAATATTTTTTTTAAAACCAAAGGAAACAACAGTATCATTAAACTTAAGATACCATTGGCGGGAAGCTTGCTTGAGTCCGTACATTAAATGTTTCAGTTTACACACCATATGTTCTTTCCCTTCAACTGAAAACCCCATTAGTGGATCCATATATACATTTTCCTCGAAATTCCCATTTAGAAAAGCAGTTTTCACATCCATCTGATGTAGCTCTAAATCATAATGAGCCACTAGTGCCATGATAATTCTGAGAGAATCTTTCTTGGAAACTGGTGAGAACGTTTCCTTATTGTCAATGCCATCTTTTTTAGTAAAACTCTTAGCAACAAGTCTAGCCTTGTAACATTCAAGGTTTTCATGAGAGTCACGCTTTGTCTTAAAGACCCACTTACATCCAACTCTCTTGCATCCTTTAGGTAATTCTCCAAGGTCCCAAACACCATTATGTTCCATGGATTTAAGCTCATCTTTCATTGCATCTAAACATTTATTAGCATTAGCACTATTAATGGCCTGTGAAAATGAAACTGGATCATCATTAATTCCTAAGTCATCTTCTAACTATTGTAGATAGACCACGTAATCATTCAGAATAGCAGATCTCCTTTCTCTTTGGGATCTTTTTAATGTTATTTCATGTGGTTCTTCTATTATAGGTTCATGTTGAATGTCAGGAGTATGTATTTGTTGTTCTTCATGATTATTATTCAGGAGTATGTATTTGTTGTTCTTTATGATTGTTATGCGATGCAACAATTTGAGGAACAATAATTTGAGTAGTGGGAACACAAATCAAAGGGACTTGTATTCTAACTTCCTTAATTTCCACATTTCGTGAAACGTCACTCCCATTTGTTTCACCATTCTCAATAAACCTAGCATTTCCAGTTTCAACAATTCTTGTACTATAGTTAGGACAATAAAATCTATAACCTTTAGATTTTTTTGGATAAATAATGAAATATCCACTGATTGTTCTTACATCCAGTTTCTTTTCTTGTGGATTATAAATTCTTATTTTTGCCTGGCAACTCCAGACATGTAGGTGCCTTAAACTAGGTTTCCTACCAGTCCACAGTTCAAAAGTTGTCTTTGGAACTGCCTTACTAAGAGCCCTATTTAACAAATACATGGCAGTTTTTAAAGCATACATCCATAATGATAAGGGTAAAGATGCATTACTTAACATACTTCTAACCATGTCCATTAAGGTTCGATTACGTCTTTCTAATACACCATTTTGTTGTGGTGTATGCGGTATTGTGTATTGAGCACATATGCTATGCTTTTCTAGGAATTTAGCAAATGGACTAAGGTGTTGTCCACTTTCATCATATCTTCCATAATACTCACCACCTCTATCAGACCTAACGATTTTCACTTTTCTGTCTAGTTGTCTTTCAACTTCAGTTATATAAATTTCTAAGGCATTCACTGCTTGAAATTTCTCATGCAGTAAATAGGCATATTTGTAACGTGAATAATCATCAATAAAGGTGATAAATTATTTTTCTTTACCGAAAGAATTAATATCAAAAGGTCCACAGATATCGGTGTGTACAATTTCAAGAAGCTGAGTGCTTCTCGTGGAACCTTTCTTTGTGTGTTTTATTTGCTTTCCCTTAATACAATCCACACAAATATTGAGATCAGTAAAATGCAAATCTGGAAGAATTCCATGCTTTACTAATCTATCCAGTCTTTCTTTAGAAATATGACCTAAACGCTTATGCCACAAGTAAGCAGAACATTCATTCACGAAACTACGTTTAGTTCCAACTTTATGATGCAAGGTCATAAGAGTTTCAGCATATAAATTATCAAGATTCAATTTATATAAACCATCACAAAGTATACCAGATCCAATCATACTAGTATGCTTAAACAAACTGAAACATCCATTACCAAAATTAAAAGAGTATCCAGTAACATCAAGTTTAGATAAAGAAATCAAATTCCTAAAAATACTAGATACATAAAGAGTTTCAAATAAATCTAAATGATGTCCAGTATTCAGGATTAAACGGTAAGTCCCAATTGCTTCCACTGGAACCTTTACTCTATTCCCCATGAAGACAAACTTCTTATTTGCGTTTGTGGTTTGGATCGTAAGGAATCCCTGCATAGTATTAGAAACATGAGTTGTACATTCAGAATCAATCCATTAAGTATTAGGTGGAACTTTAGTTAAATTTGATTCAAAACATATATAAGCCTTAAGCTTACCTTTCTTTTTGAACCAAGCCTTACGTCGTGGACAGTCCTTCCAGAAATGTCTAGATTTTTCACAGAAATGACATTTGTTATTGTTTGCCTTCTTCTAGATCTTAACGGAGGACTCATTGGTCTTCAGTGGTCCTTTCCCCTTTTCATGTTTTTTATGTACTTTTTTACTAGCTCCTTGATATTTCACAAAATGGATGGAATGATTTCCTTGATTTTTAAGTCTTGTTTCCTCACGAGCCAACATATTGTGCAATTCATGCACATTCTATTTGTCTTTCATGATGTTATAGCTCATTTGGAACGGACCATACTCAGATAGTAAAGAGTTCAAAATAAACTGTATAAAGAAATGCTCATCCACTTCCATCCCAAAGATTTAAGTCTTGCCGCAATATTTGTCATTTCAATGACATGTTCATGCATAGTACAAGAACCATCAAATTTCATGGTGGTCAAAGTACCCATTAGTGTCCCAGCAAGTGATTTATTAGCTATTTGGCAGTGCTCTTCCACAAAACTCATAAATTCTTTAGCACTTTCAGTTTTGGGAAAAGCTAACTTGATGTTGTTTGCTATGCTCATTCGCATAAACATCAAGCTCAGTCTGTTTAATTTTACCCAAGCTTTATAATGAGCCTTTTCGTCATCACTACTAGTATCAGTAATAACAGCAGGCTTCTCAACTTGAAGTGCCAAATCAAGATCCAATACATCAAGGTGAAATTGGACTTGTTCACTCCAGACAGAAAAATTCAGCCCATTAAATATGGGTACAGACGAAGCTTGTGAATGTAAAGACATAGGGACAGAAACTGCAATAAATACATGCCTAACATTAATGCTTTGAGTCATAAAATAACATATTATATGGATACAGATGAAAGATTATGCTAACAATTAATGTTCTCCTTTGGGTGATACATCAATGCACATAATAATGATGCCAATAATATTTAACATTATTAGGTAATGATGTATACACTACTTATAAATATTTAATATCTTTGGATAAATAAGTTAAACTAATAGTGTATTTACATTACCAAACAATCATATTCATTCATTATAAGAACAACCAATTAACCTTTGGGTAATTCATAAATGTCTTATAATAATGAATTTCAATCTACTCATAGATAAACATCATTTATAGCATCAATTTTATGAGTGAGTGATTGAAAAAATTCTAGTCAATTTAGAACTAAATTGGCTTAAAGATTTGACAATTTTAGTGATTAACAATTCTAACATAATATTGTTTCAAATTTGATAAATAACGTGCACATACTTCATTCTCATTCACCTTAAAAGTTTTTTTAAATATATACATGCATAATATTGTTCACGTGTATTCCTCTTTTCTTGTTTAATAATATCGAACACATTCACTCATGTACACTTATATAAATACATGCACTTCATCTTTCATTGTTTAACAATATAAACACCATATACGTACACTATAATAAATGCATGCATTACATCTTTGATTATTTAATAATATAAATACTATTATAAGTACACTTTACCATAAATGCCTACAATATATATTTGTTGTTTACTAATATAAACACTATTTACGTGAACTTTGTCATAAATGCATGCAATGTATATTTTCTTGTTTAATAAGATAAACACCGTTTACGTGAACTTAACATAATTGCATGCACTATTCATCTGTTATGGTGTAGTATTATTAACGCCATGGATACACTCTTCACTTTTATGTTCACGTATCTGTTATTAAAACAACCAGTTCATGCATCTTTTAATCACGGTAATGATGCTGCATCACAACAGCCGCACACACGACTAACACAGCAAGTATCAGTGCTTGCTTGCACCATTAAGAGAAAAATCATCACTGGTAGTGTCTGCGATCATCGAGAAAAATATGCATCTCGCACATACTTGAAAATAAAATTGCCCAGTAGATATATTTATCGGTTTTGTCCAAATAGAAAAGCATGAAAATGGTTCAAATCCAAAAAACGTAACGGAGAATCATAAAGTTCATAACCTAATGCTCTGACACCACATGTAAAAATCGTTCTTCATTTATCATACAATTCTACAGGATCTTAAACTTATAAAATTGTCACATAATCAATTATCGTACCTTGATCCATGACGTTTGTTGATGTTGAATCTCTTCCACGTTTCTATTCTTTTATCCTCTTCGTTATCACTTCTCTGCTTTTTCACTTATTTGATGGTTGTCGCAGAAGTAATCATAATAGGCAAGAATAGAACCAAAAGAGGTAACGGTTATATGTAGTTTCAAATCAAAAAACTACCTCTTAACTACCACACCCATCATGTCGGTATTTTTTAATTACGTGAGACATAATAATCCAACATCAAGTTGTCAATGTAACTTCGTTAAGAGAATGAACACATATTTACATCTTTGAATATCACTTGTAGAATATAATTCATTAAGTATCTTTTTAAACTTGTCACATGAAGGGCAATTTATATGAAAACCACCTGCTATGGATCTTGACTTTAGAATCAGTGAGCATATGAATAAGATTAATAGAAGATGAAACTGTAAATGTCATCATTTACATTGTTTTAAAAACTAGATTAAAAGTTAAACCGGTAAGAAAAGGTTTAAGGTTTAAAGTTTAAAAGGTTCAACTAATATTAATTTTTCATAAAACTAACTAATGATATAATAAAATTAAAGAAATTGAAATATGATTAAAAGATATTATCCTTAACTATTGAAGAATTTGATGTTTAATTAAAAAAAGAGATTGTTAAATAAAATTAATTGATTTAGTTTAGTTTATAAAAATTTATTAATTAATAAAAATTAATATGTTTTTAATAATAAAATTTATTAAAATAAAACGAACCAAAAAGTTAAAAAATCAATATTTTGACCATTAAAATAATCAAATCGGTTAAATGTTTGAATTATTTATCATTTAAATTAATAAATTTCATCAATATCATCGATTTAAAAGAATGCATCTAAGTATCCCGAGCCCCATAAGCAAAGTAATAACAATAAAATCATGAAAAAGGCAATGTAACAATGAAATGAGCCATTTTAGACTTTTATTACATATAATAATCTTAGTAAAAACAATCAGGCGTCAATACCTTAAAATACCTCATGCAAGACTTTCTACTTCTTCTCTCCGCCGGCCAAGAAACTTCCGTGCATGAAAAACCTATGCACAAGAAACTTCCTCATAACTTACACACACAAACGACCATAAGACAAATCTCAAATGACTCGACTTCGACCTTTTGACTTCTCAATCCACACAGACTCAATTTTGACACCGTGAAAGTGTCAGATATTTTTGAAAGTTCCCTTAAAGTTAGACAATATTTAATTGCATTTTTTGGTTTTTCAATAACTTATCAGTTAAGTTACGTAATTTGATCTGGATAAAGATAATAAAGTGACCAATAAATGATCTAAATCAATGTATCGAAGTTCGAGTAGAAAATGAATCTCGATTAGTGTAAACTAGACCCATATCGAGCCTGTAATAGGGAAGCCTGATATGGGTGTTATATATAAAGGTTAAAGTCTCCTGCAATTGCTCACTTTATTCATAAATATAATGATTCTCTGACCCGTTAAAAGAGCTTATATTTTGAGAAAACCGTAGAAAGGCTTAACCGCATCTCAGTGAGTAGTTCCCGTGAAGATAGCGATGAATTCGCGCTCGTTCAGCTTTGAGAAGTTCGTTTGAAGTTATGAAATCAAAATTAGGTATTTTCCATATTTCTTCAATTATTGCCCTTTCATGTTCGATCCCGGATACGTAAATAAGGTCTCGTTACATATTACACTTGATATCAGAGCAGTGAGGTGATCAGGTGGCTAAAAACGAAGATATTTCGGTTTTGTCTCCATAAGGATTTTGGAGAATAATTTCTGTTTTTCAGATTTTTCTTGCTTATTGTTGCATGAAAGTAGTATACATGTGTTTAACTTTGAGAAACAGGAGGAAACGAGCCTAGGAGCGCAAAAAATTAGCCCGAATCTCACCAAAAATCATCTTTTTCTAGGCTGGGGATGAAGACCGTCAAGCACGTGTGGTACACGAGCCTGACAAGTGAACAGTACCGCCCATGGGGTGGTACGCACGTGCCAGTGTGTGGACGAGGGGGTGCCATGTTGCATGTGCTAGTCGATAAGCACGCGTGGGTGCTCATCTGGGGCATGCAATGCACACACCATCTTCTCTACATGCGCAGCTGGTGTCTGTGCTACAGTGATTGTCGACATCAGCTGATGACGTCAACACTACAATGCACTGACGTCAGCGTGCTACAATAACCCCAAAAAAAATTTTCAACTTTCCCATATGGGTGCCTTAGGGTTGTTTGGGTCAGTTTCTAGGTCCGGAAAATTCACAAAGTGAATTTTTCTATTTTTCTAGATTTATTACATTAGTAATAAATTAATGTTTAACTCTAGAAAAAAAGGAATTAAGACATTCTGAAGCCAATTTCAAGTGAATTTTCATGCTTCGAACATCACATGAGGGAGATATTTTAAGTTTTGGTGTCTCGGATCTCATGATGAGTGTTTGGGATTGCATAATAGTCACTCGGAATAGGAATTAAGACATTCTAAATTCATTTTTTAATGAATTTTTGTGTAACTAACTTGTCATAAGGGAGATACATGAGGTTCTTGTGTCTCGGATGGTCAATTAAGTGTTCGATGGCGTACAATAGTCTCTTTAATGAGATTTTCGCTACGAAAGTCTCAAATAAAGTTTTCAGAGAATGTCTTCAGCACTAGTGTGTGACAATGAGATTGCGTATTCAGGTTCTTGCATTTATTGATGTTACATTGTCACATACCATATGCCCATAAAGAATGTGAGAATAACATAAAGATTTATCCCTTGCGTTTATGAATCTTTTGAGTGCTGACGAGGATGTAATCACCAAAGTGACCTTTCAAGTTAGTATTTTGAATTGTTTTACTTGCATATTGGAAGATGTCTTTGGTTTTATGTTTGGTTATTCTGCCCAAAGGTATTGGCCTTCCATAAAATTTTGAAATGTGCATAAAGGCATTATATGGATGAAAGTTGTTGCTCAAGTGATCTATTCGCCCAAAGGTGGTAGTGTAATAAGAGTTGATGATTTGTACTTTGATTACTTTTATGTGGAGGTCTAATTTCTTATATTCTGTATTTAGCCCAAAGTTGTTTCATAATATGTGTTATTGGATTCTCGGTACAAATACTATTTAATGACTTTGAGTATCGTTGTTGTCCTACATTTGTGTTGATCTAAACATTTTCATTTTGTAGTCACCTTTTTGGTCAACAATATCATTGTCACCATTAAAACCCTGACCGATCAATACAAAAAAGTAGACAGAGGATGTATTGAATGTTATGGAAATAGATGAAATTGATAAAGCCATATGAACGGATATGCCATCTCCACCTACATCTATGAGCTCGAGAGCTCATAAAGCAGCTTATGCAGCCTGAGATCTGTCTAACAGATTATGTTGCATGACCATTAAGAGATCCATACTTGACTATCTGCTTAGTGGACTTCTGGAGACAGACATAGCGAAAAAGTTTCTTGATAATGTCTCCCAAAGGTACACAGTCTTACCTAATGTTAAGATAAGTGCCTTGATGAAAGAAGGGGAAGTAATGAAGTACATATCAAGAAGGATCCATTTCACAGTAGACTGAAGATGCTAAACATTCCTCTTCTAAATGTCTTCATAGTTCACTAGACTCTAAATACACTTCCTCCAAAGTTTAGTAATCTGGTGATGACATATTATTTGTTGGATGAGAAATAAGACTTCAATGCTTTGATTTCCCATTGTGTTGCTAAGAAGGAGAAAATCAAGCTTGCTACTCCTACAGCCCTCAAAGCAACTAAAAGGAAAGTAAAGATGAAGCCTACTAAGTTCAAAGGTAGAAAGTCAAAATATTCTCCACATGCTGATGCTGGTCAATCTAGTGCTGGTAAAGATCATACGGACATAAAGAAGCTAGTAGTATAAGGCCTGGAAAGCAGGGAAGGCAATTATGGTCCGGCCTAGGTTGGGCGGGCCACGAGATGGCGCAGCCCAGCCCGTGGCCCTCTCACCTTTTCTCGAAACAATGTCGTTTTGTTTAAAACGATTTCGTTTTAATTTTTTCGTTAAAAAAATTAATGAACCCTACTGGAAAGAAAGGCTAAGACCATAAGTAACTCCTTGGCTTATCAATTTATGAATCTAATTTGTGATAGTTGAATTAAGTACTTGGTAGCTATAAAGTAGAGCATCTAATCATGATACTTTCACAATGCAGGAGTTCATATCTAGGATAGAGCCAAATAAGGGGAGGGAGAACTTGATGGTTGACAGCAATAAAGAAATGAATATAATATCTATAGGGGATATATGTAATAAACCTTGCAATGAAGAAACGAATATAATATCTATAGGAGATGTATAAACTATACCTTGTTGCAAGGTTCATTTTGGTTTTACACGACACATTTTATATTTGATATTTGTATCAATTTTAGACAAAGAAGGTTAATGTTTTGTATCTAATGTTTCTGTTGTATAGTTAGTGTTTAAAATAAAATGTATTGGTACAACTTTCTTGCCATATGGTTTGTATAGAATGTGTCTTATTCCAAATTAAATATATGCTTCTTCGTATCTTGCCAAACAAATCATAAAAAGAAGAACCCTAATTAATGAAAAGTCATACATGCTGTGATATAAAAGTTTAAAATTTCCAAGGGTACCGGCCAATATATGACCAATATTCTGAATTTTGCAAAATGAAACTATGGTGTGGCAGAGTTCAAGTAATTCTTCTTATCATAAAATAGTTAATATGAGTAAAGAGACGTTGTACTGCATTGTATTGTTTAATGAGGGATGTCCTTTAATGTACTAAGTTAGATAAATGGATAAGAGTGAATAAATGAACGACAACAACCTTGTTTCAGGCACGTGAAGAATAACGACAAAATATACAAAATTTGATGGTTGAGATTATGAGATGTTATCACTAAAAACTATTTTGTTGACTTTTTTAAGTGTTAAACCACAAAAACAAAGAAACGGAAAGATATTGAAAAGGAGCATTGATGTCCCCAAATTGTTTCTTTTAAAAGCCCAAAAAAGAAAAAGAAACGCATATGTGGTTGTTCTCCATCAACCTGCAAAATCCAACTACCACTCCAAAATCGTAGGCTACAGGTCGATGCCCACTGGCCACTGCTTTAAAGCCTTATACATAGAGATTCCTGGACAATGACTAGTCTTTTATGATATAATCATCAAGCAAAAGTTACCTCAGTTCACTAGTTGGTGATGTTACAAGTTGTCGGCTTCCAATGGCCATTTCATTTGGTTTTCAAACTATGGTTGGTGACTAGATTTATGGTAATGTTTTTTTATAATTTATTAAGGGGCCCCTAGTTTTTACCCTTTTGTTATTTCACATATTTATTCTTTCTGGTTTTTGAGTATATGGAACTCAAGTGGAATAAATTTATCAAAATCATTTAATTTCACTTGGATATTCGGATCTCAAAAACGGGGACACGCAAATATGATTGCCATTATAGGCAGCTTCCTTATAAGATATATAAATGGTTGAAACATTATTACACTCCACTGAAAACCTGCGTTTTACCACCAAACCCTGTGATTCAATGGGAGGAGCAGTTTTTAACCTACTTGTTATATTTGTGGCTTTAACTTTGGAGCAATTATAATTATAAATAGGGTTTAAAAAATTATAAACCCTCAATTAATGAATAAAAAGGTTTCTTTTACCAACTTAATCATAGTTTAGTATCCTCTTTTCTACAATGACTGAATGGAATATATATAATGACAAATCTATGAGATTTTAACTCCTTAACGTAAATTATTATATTTTAAAAAGAAAAAACTCTCTTTATACAAATAAGTATCTTAAAAACTACTTTACAAAAAAGTATCTTAAAAAATTTTTTGTTTAATAAGTGAGAGTTAATGTCCGCTATTATAATTGTCTATTAAGCTTTTAATACATGTCAATAAATAGTTGCAAATCCTATCAAAGTAAGATTTCTTCCACAACGAAATACAGTTTTCTTTTTCTCATTGTATAAGAAATCTTATTTTCTATATAATGTTATTTGAGAAGTAGAGCCTTGGAACAACCAATAAAAATTGCTATTTTATGATGAGAAGATAACAAGTTCGAATTAAGAAAATAATTCCTTTGTAAAAAATATAAGATGAATATTGCGTACATCAATAACCCTTCTCAAACTCTCACAAAGCGGGAACCTTGCATATTGAGTATGCTAAGTTTTTTTTAAAATATGTTAGACTTTTTTATGTATTGTTATTTGAAACTTAAAATGAAAAAAAAAACATGAACTATTTCTATTTTTTTTAGTGAAAACTTTTATATTATTGAGAATACTAACATGTCAGTATCCCACATCAAAAAAAAAAAGAGAAAGCAGAATAACATATAAATTTAGTGGGTTACTCTACTTATAATTAATTGATTTTAGGATGGAACTTTACATGCTCTTGTGTGTGATATAACTTTCCTCCTCTTGTAGACTGTAGGTTCATTGTAAATTTAACATGATATTAGAGTCAATGAAGATCTTGACCTACTGTTTATCCCAGAAGAGGGCTCGTTGTTTAAGCAACTGAAGAAGGATTTGAAGTCTGCATAGAGTAAGTGACTCAGTAGTATTGTTTACCGTAAGAGAACGCCTATTTGACCTCAATCATAAATCTAGCCCTGATGAGGATTATTTACGTACCTTTCCATATTGTCCAAGTAACTCATATGTGAGTGTCTTATATCAAAAAAAGAAAAGACTAATATATAAGCGTAATGGACTACTCCAACTATTACCAATTAATTTTATAATAGAACCTTACTTGAGCTTGCGTGTGTTTTAACTTTCCTCTTCGTGGGGACACGTAGGCCGTTGCAAATTTAACACATATTACATTTTTCTTTGTTATCTCTTATAGGAAGAATAAAATAATATTTTATTCTCATATTGAATCTTAAAAAACAAATTAACTTTCTTAAAATTAATCTAATTCTAAGTTAAAACCTTGCTAATATTAATACTATTAAATCCGTAATTTAACTTTAAAATATTAATTATTAATAATTTATTTAAATTATATAATTATCTAAGTAGTAAATGATTTTACGAAAAAATTAGTGTAGATATAAGTCCTCCAATTTAGTTTAACTTTTATTGTGATTTTTTTAATTCTTATTTTTAAGATAAAATAAATATTTTTATTACTAATAATAATTATACATTAAATAAAACTTAAAAATAAATTATTTTATTTTAATTTATTTTAATCTTTTATATAATATTTATTAGTAAAGTATTAATAAAAATATTTATTTTTTAAAATAAATAATTTATTATTTATTATTTATAAACTAATATTTATTATATATATTTTTAATTATTAAATCAAATTTAGTTGAAATTTATATATTTTAAAAATATTTTTAAATTTAATTATATTTATTAATAATTATTACATTAATTTTAAAAATTAAATTAAGATATTTATAATTTTAGCAAATTCCTCTTTTTTCTGCTGCCTGGTGTGTGTCTTCTCTCTTGTAAAACTTAGTTGCAAATTCTTAGTTAGAAGGGAATGCTTGTATCCGAGTTAGTTATAAAGGATAGTTGTACAGTGGTCCAAGCCAAAGAGAAAGGTCTAGACTTGATAAAAACGACTAGTCATCGTCTTCTTTTGCCGTGTAAAAAATGACGCTTTCTACTACGTTAAAAGAAAACAACGACCTCTGCAGGCTCTTGAGCAAAGTTACTATGAAGCATGGTTAGTAAGATTTGATCAATGAGTGAGGAGTCCAAAAACTCAATCTCATTAACTCATTGTATTGGGCGTAAAAACTTATGCATTCATTGTTCTGAAACTAAATTGCTGGGTTGCAGAGGATTTCTTCAAAACATACTTAGATTCCAGATCCATTTAATAATGTCATTATTGATAGTCAACTACTATCATGATATAAAACTTATCATTCTCTTGAAGTAAGCTCCTTTACTTACATGGAGATAAATCGCAACACTATAGTCTAAACCATAATCAAGCAACCAACTTGATTATTCAACTATGAATCTATTAATTTAGATTCTAATAATATACATGTTTTTTATACATCTTTATGTATATGTATATTACTTACAAAAAAATCTTGGTACCTTATGACTAGATATATAATGCTCATTAAAACCAAACTCTTTTATTTTATTAATAATAAATATTTCCATTACAAAACTGTAACTGAAGAAGATTAAGGTACATGTAAATACACTTGCTTTACAGGGCACTATATTTGCATAACTCCAACATCTCATTATAGTCCCTTAAAAAAGGAGGATAATCTACTGATTAATTATAAGGAAAAGCATGTTATAGTTGACAAAGGATAGAAGTCGGCCTATATGGAGATTGTTCTTGGTTCTTCAATATTGATCGAGGAAGGGCAGATAGTAAATAATAATTTGTTGGGCCCATTGCCGAAAGATAGGATAGGTAATCATGTTGAGGGTAAGAACTTTATGTCTTGTGAGGATCCAATTGTGCAATTGAGGGTTGGGAATTTTAAGATGGTTGTTTGTTCTGAGATGTCTCCTGTCAAGTTCTCTGTTGGTTCTGGATTGGGAAAATGTAATATTATGCAGGAACCTTTGAACCATGAGGTGTTTGACAAACATGATGATTCTCTGGGTTGTGATGAATTATGTATGCAGTTGCATGTTGGGACATGAAAAGTTGTTACAAATAGCCTTTTTGTAGAGGATGAACCTACCAATTTCGCGAGTGTGCATATTGGTACTGGGATATAGTTACTAGTGATGAAGACAGTGGCAATCAAGGAGTTGGTGTGAGGACCGAACAAGTTGTCACACACATTTCTCAAAGAAAGACAACTCTAGAAAATTACAGTGCAAAAAATGGGGAGAATTTAGACCATAGCACGAATGAGTTTACTTTCAAATATTTAGAGTATTGTCGAATTAAGTAGGCCAACATCTTGACTCTAGTTTCAATTGTTGGGCAAATTGAGAATCGGAAGACAGGGGATATAGAACAAACAGAAGACTGTAATACCCCACTAGCTATAATCTATGTCCCAGACATTTTTAGCAATTTTTGTGTGTAACTCGAATCTACAAAAAGGAGAGATGCTAGGAAGAGAAAGCAAAATCTCAAATACCTGAAATGATGAATGAGCTTTCCTACGAAGATGAAACTTCCGTAGTGACTATAATTATTTCTTGCTGTTGTTTATTATGTAGATAGTCATACTATCTCCCTTGGGGAGTTTTTATTCTTAAGTCATGTTACAATATGACGGTAGGCTTAAAGTCTTGAACTCGTTGTAACGTAGATTTAGCTTTAACTATAATAATATTCTTTTTAATTTTTCAAAAAAAAGTAGGCCCTTAAGGGGTGGGCATTGGACAATTTTCCTTTTGCCCTTGTCCAAGGCTGACAGTGTTTGGCTGTTTGACTCAGGTACACTCAACGGTCAAACCGCCTACACATTTAGATTACTTATAATCCAAACTCCCATAATCATCCTTGCTTATGTTTAAATGCAAGGAGGTATATCCTATCAACCACATGCCTCCTCTCATCTCTTTTTCACTTGATGATTCTCTATAAAGCAACAAACGCTGTATTGATCTATCTCTCTTGTATATTCCCTGCTTTAAGAGAATTTGCTCCTTGTCTGATCAAAGCGATTCTTGTTTGCTGACCATGGGGTATTGCCACTCCCACGATTGCCGCAGAAAGAAACTTTACCGGCCAATACTCATCGGGATTGGCGCCATCGTTGTCCTGATACTCTTTGCAATCTTCCTTGTATGGATCATTCTCCGGCCAACAAAGCCAGAATTTGTCCTCCGAGACACAACCCTCAATGCATTAAACCTATCACAAGCAAGTATCCTTACTACAAGCATGCAAATTACTATCTCCATAAGAAACCCCAATGAGAGAATTGGCATATGCTATGAACAGGTTGATATTTACGCATCTTACCGTAACCAACAGATAACCGAAGCTACGGAGCCTCCACCAGGTATTTACATGGGTCGCCATGAAATCACCGTGTGGTCTCCGTTCTTGAATGGTAATGTGCCTATATCACCACACTTGGCTGCTGTTATGAGCGAAGACTTCAATGCAGATATAGTGTTGTTGAACATTAAGGTCTCTGCTAGGTTGAAATGGAAGGTAGGCACATGGATGTCCGGCAACTACCATCTGAGTGTGAACTGTCCAGCGCATTTTACTTCCAGCAAACACGATGGGTGTCCTCTTTTGGTGGGGGTAAAGTATCAGTTTGACAGAAGCTGCTCGGTTGAAGTTTAAGCCAAAGGCTTGCAGGTTGCTTGTATTGTTAATTAATTAGTGCTTATGCTTATTGTCTGAATTCAAATAGATTAAAGTCTAAGTGCCTTTCTTTTTCAGTTTATTCAGCCTAATCAATTTCTGGGTTATGGTAATATTACTTGTGTTATTCACATTTCTGTGTTATTTGTGTCAGTTTTGTTATTTTTACCAATAAATGTATAAAGAAAATCTAAAGGTCCTAAACTCACATTCACCGGCCTTTACAACTTATGTTAATCTCCTCCTATTTTTCTAAACTATGAGTTTAAGACAAGTTATAGACAAATTCATGATACATCGTCAACCTGAGTAGCTTCTCTTTGCTATGGTTGCGGTTCTTCGTTTTGACAATGACCTTATGTCCGGAGACCATGAAATTCATCAAGTTCCAGTGTGGCTGGTCTGAAAATTTCGATGGTTTCAACTTCTATGTGTAGAGATGATAATTGATCAAATCGGACTTGATGGCCAACTAAGTGCCTATTTGGTTGAGCTTATATCAGTAGAGTTTTTGTCAATAGAGTTTTTGTCAGTAGAATTTTTCTGAGAAGAGCTTTTTTAAAAAGTCAGTTGACTGTTTGACTGTCAATTAAAAAATAGCTTTTTAAAAAGAGCTTCATACAGTAGACTGTTTGGCAACATAAAAATAAAAAGCACTTTTATTAATTTTAACTATATAAATATTATTTAAAATATATTAAACAATATACAAAATAAAATACATTAATTATTATATAATTTTAAACCATATGAAACATAAATGAAAATATATCTAACCAAATTTTTTGTATAGATTATAACATAAGTAAAACTAATTTCAAAAATAAATATTATACATATAAAAATTTAAATAATATTATATAAATCTCAAAATAAACGTGAAGATATATTTGTGAATATTGTGATAATTACGTGTAAAGCAAAAGGGTAAAAGGGACTAAAAAATAACCTCATTAATTGATATAAAAAATCTATCTGAAAAAGTACTTTTTTGGAAAGCTCCAAATTTGAACTTTTGAAAAAGCTGTATTTTAGCTTTTAAAAAAACTATTTCTACTCCAAAAGCGCTTTTGAAGTTTACAGCCAAAAACTCACTTTTTCTTTAAAATAATTTTTGCGGTGAAAAAAAGTACTTTTCTACTTACAAAAAACTGAACCAAACGTAACATAAGTCAAGGTGGCTACGCCTTATTTATTTATTTTTTTTTAAGCGAAGTGATATTGTTTTATGACAAAACCACATTAATTCGGGTTGTCAAGCTCTGGCAGCTCAAGCCCGAGCCGAAGAAGACTAGATCAAAGAGTGGATTAGGCTATCCTAGGCTATTTTGCCAACCCTACGGTTGACCACTTTTATGGACACATCTACAGTGACACACGTTTTGGATCTTGTTCCGTCGCAGCATAGCATGAAAAGAATAATGATTCCACTAATAATTTTCCGTGGTGATTTTTAAATAAAAATAAAAAATATATTTGATTGTTAATTTCAAAAATAGTTATATTTATATAAATGTTAATAACTGCATATTAGATAAAATTTAAGGATAATTATTTCTAATTAAATAAATTTATTTTAATCTCTTATTTAATATTTATCACAAAAATTATTAATAAAATTATTTTATTTTATTAAAATAAATAATTTAAAATTTAGCTTTTTATTTACAAATTAATATTTATCTTAAATATTTCTAATTATTAAATCAATTTTTATTTGAAATTTATATCTTAAAATTTTAAATTTGATTATATTTATTTATAATTATTAAATTTAATTTATTTATTTTAATTACAAAAATTAAGTAAAATTAAATTATTCATAATTCTAATTAATAATTAATTTTAATTAAATAAATCTAATATTATAATAAATTATTCTTAATTCTCGTTAAAAATTAATATATTAAATATTATTTATTTATTTTATTGTAAATAAATTATAAAAATTAGAAAACAAAAACAACTCTTTATAATTTTTCATAATTTTTAAAAACTTGAAGAAATTAAAACAAAAAATATAAATAAAAAACTCAATCAAAAAGATTTTTTAAATTTTAAAAAATAGAAACAAACAACCTTAGATTCTGCAACATATAAGTAGGCTAACTCTAACATATGTAATCTTTATTAGCTAGCATCAAGACCACTATTTGAAGTGTAAGCTCGTATAAATTAATTATTGTCATAAGACAATAGTAAAGGGAAAGCCCTGTGTTTTTAAGAATTAGATTCAGTCAGCACCATATCTAACGTCCTATATTCTTGGCGACATATGTAATCTTTATTAGTTAGCATCACGACCACTATTTGAAGTTTAAGCTCATATAAATTGAGTAGTCTCATAAAACAATAGTACATCAAAAAGCAATTTAATATCCTTTTTAAAAAACTATTTTAGCTTTAACTCTGATTTGGCTCGTCTGGCTGGCTGTAAATTAGAAGTGAGCATGGACATTCCAACGGATGAAGAACAGTGAAAGATTAAATCTTATCGTGGACTTCGTTCAAGTTAGGTGAAGTGTAATTTAATTCGATGGCTACGTGAATTAGTAAAAGATCACATGGGTTTGGAAATGAGACATGACACGGTACCCGATAATGCAATTATTACGGTCGAGCATTAATATTTATGTAAATTTACTTGTACTTCGTCATGAAAGCCCAGTAAATTTAAGACTGATTGGCAATCATTTCAATGCATTATTTGGTATTTAATTCTATCGACTGTTAGTCTATCAATTGATTTGATCAGTGAATTATATTAGTTGTTTGTTATTTAATGTTTGATAAAATTAACGGTTTAGTATTAACTATTTATATTTTAATTACAATATATTAATTAATTAAAATATTGTATTTAATTGTAATTAATTATATTGTAACTAATTATATTTTAGCTAATTAATTAATTATTATATTTTAATTAATGAATGGATTATATTTTGATTAATTACATTGTAATTAATTAATTATGTTTTAATTAATTAATTATGTGTTAATTAATTATAATGTAATTAATTAATAATATTATTTTAATTAATTATATTTTAATTAATTAGTATTAAAAATATTTTAAAAAAAATTTACTAAGTTATTCATAATAGGGCACTCCTGCTATACAATAAAACAATCACATAAAAGTTAAATAAGATATAGCTAGCTAAAGCAGGTCAATATTCTCTGCTTGAAGGAAATTATCATAAACATTTACAGAAAAGTGATACTCATTCTTCTAGATTACGAGAGGAATGAGGTATTACGTAAAAATGGATGATCAAAATAATGACTCTATAATCATAGTTCCTTACCAAACTCAATATTTCATTCTATACTCATTCCTTCTTTTTTATACCCACTAAAGCACATCCTGATCAACAAAACTACTTAAATGTCTAAAAACTTATTATAAATAGGCTTAAGCTATACGAATCTAGTAATTCTTGCTTAATCATCTATGTAAGAGTTACATAATTATCTCAACTCATTATGTAGATACTGTTAGAGATTGGACATTTATGCAACTACGGTGGGTGCAACAGATCAGTTTCGGAAATGGTTTGAAGAATACGTTAAGAATATGAGCAAGTTTCGGAATAAAGTACGAATTTATATTCATGTTTTGTTATGATTTATGTGTTAATCATTTTAAATAATTAAAATGATCTTAATTTTTGGAAAATCAAAATACGAAAAAGTTTCATAATTATTCTGCTACAGTCAGAATCTGATCTCATCCCGATTTCCCAATTTGCCAAGAGTTAGACGAAATGTGATCAAATCAATATTTTTAAAACTGAACCGAACTAACGGTTCGACTGGAATAAATATGAACCGGCCCAATTTCTGTTCTGGATTACATTTATAACCTCTTATAAGAAGAAGCTGGCCAATCTACTTAATTACTTAAAACTCAATCCTTATCCCTCCAATTCCCACTTAAAAATGTCAAGGCTTACATTTGTCAAGGCTTTTCATAAAGCATTTAATGCTTCTCAAAAGTTTTTTCATTCATTTAATGCTTACAGTAGAATGTCAAGGCTTTTCATAAAGCATTTAATGCTTCTGAAAAGTTTTTCCAATCCTTTTAAACAAATACACAGATAATGTTTCAGTTTAAATAAAGCATTTAACGCTTCTCCACAGACTTTTCATTCCTGGTTTTAGATAACCAGGCTATACTGACCGTCGGCTTACCTCCCAAGCTTTAACCACCCATTTTGATAGACTTGAGTTCAACGTTCTCTAGGTGTCCATTAACCCAAAGTCGACGAGGGGCTTCCCACCAGTGACTCCACAAGTACTTCCCATCCTCTCAGTGTACACAGACACATAAAGCGTGACAGGCTTGCTGGAGAGATGATGTAGGACAATGGCGTCGAGGTGGAAACCAGTGGCGGAAGTTGCAAAGTCTAGGTGATAGATATTTATATTCAGGTATAGATATTTATTCTTTTAAGTATGAGAAGATAATTTTTGAATTGAAAATTG
>JANQBM010000008.1:7222366-7238554 GCA_025594535.1 Erythroxylum domingense
TAGTTTATAAACAAATCTGTTAATTTTTCACAGGGAGATAAAATCCAGGCTACAATTGGAACAGAGAAGTTAGTGACTAAGCATCGTGATTCAGTTGGGGAAGGCAAATGTGTCATCATACATAAATTTGTTGTGGTTGACAATTCTGGAGATTATAGAGCAAGTCAACATAAATATAAGATTAATTTCCACTTTGGCACTACAGTCAATGCTGTTGATTTGGATATTCCTCTATACTCTTTCAATTTCGTGCCATTCACAGGTATTCTGGAAGATAAGATTCCTAGGGGTTTTGGTAATCAAATATATTTATATATATATTTCTTCAGTGGTTTCCATTTCTATTTTAACATAATAAGTCATTTATGATATGATTTCTTTATTTAGCCTTTATTGACAAATTATTTGTCCTGTCAAACAGATGTCCTTGGAGAGATGACTGCATATGAAACTTCTAAAGAATTCCAAAGGAATAATCTCAAATCAAAATTTATGAATATATATCTGACAAATAAAAGGTTATCTTTACTTTCAATAACTATTGTATTATACTCTTTGTATGCAAAATAATATTTATGTGTTGATATTATTTTCCAGTAACAACAAGATCAAGTGCACATTGTTTGATGAATATGCTGACTTTTTGCTGAATACAATGAGGGATACACAAGAAATTTCAATCATTATTATTTTTCAGCTTGCTATGATATCAAACTCTGCTGGTACATTATTATTTTCAAAGCATTTTATGCAGTTTATATTGTTCATTTTTGTGCAAAAAAACAGAACATCGCCCTTTTTGTGCAGGAGAAATCAAGATTTTTAATGATTGGAATGCTTCAAAACTACTGATTAATCCCGACATCCCTACTATTTAAGATTTTAAATTGAGGTAATTATATTTTTATGATGTCTTATTATCATCTTATTCTAAATTTGTATCATTGCATATATATGCATTACCTATTTATTTAATTCTTTTTTACTTTAGCCTCAGTTTGATAATGGTTGGGGAAACATCTTCCCAGAGATACTCTCAGCTTGATCGTCCTTTCTTAAGTCAATCCCCTTTGAATGATTTCTTATCTTTTGAAACAAGAAAGAAGGTTACTGAACTGAGACGGTGTGAGGTAAATTGAAAATGCATAATTCTTTTCTTCATTCTGAATTTTTGCACCTGTATCTTACAAACTGACCTATATTTTCATAACATTACAAAAGAATGATATTTATACTATTCTTGCAACCATTAGAAAGATCCAAACTGAGCAGAGTTGGTACATTGATGCATGCTCCATTCATGGATGTAAAGTCAAAATTGAGAATGAGCTACTCATGTGCTTTAAATGTCAGAACACTCCAAATAGAATTGTAACCAGGTATACCATCATTTTAAATTTTATCTAAATTTAATGTTTTGTAACGATAAACACTAAATGTTCTGTAACGATAAACACTAATCTTTGATATACTTATGTATTCTAGATATAAAGTACATGTTCAAGTAAAAGATGCTTATGATGGTCTGGAGTCATTTATGTTATTTGATGATCAAGACTTCCCATTGATTCAAGTTAGTGAAAATGATCTCAAAACCGTCTAATTAAGGTTTGTAAAAGATTATAATCTTTATTTTTTATTTTTGATAATAAATTGTCTACTCTTTCGTGTGTTTACTTACAATTAATTTGTTTATTAGGAAGGAGATGAAGATGAGTTTCCTGATGAGTTAGAATGCTTGGTTAAGAAAACTTATCTTTTCAAAGTACAAGTTACTGAATTTAATAAAATCAAAAAATCTTCAAGTTTCACTGTCAAGAAAGTAAGTTATGATGGGGAACTGATCAATAAATACATGGATTCTCCAACCCAGTCTCAGGTATTATTCTACTTCCCACTACAAAGAAGAATAGCAACTATTCATCATTATATGAAACTTCATTGATATACACAGATATGTATATATTGTAGCAATATTGATCTCATGAAATACAATATTTTTCTAAGAATGTTATCTGAGTGATTCTGCTACTGCTACTGATCTTTCAGTAGGACCACTGGTCTTGATAAATCCTAACGAAGCTGTGAGTATTAATACCACTTTTACACATTCCAATTTTTTCTGTTCTATCAAGAAAATTTCGATATTCTTTATTTTTATAATCGTATTATTGTAGCAAATTACTTCTGTTGGAGCCTTGGCTACAGTTAGTACTTAACAAACTATATGATTTATTTCCTACCAAGTTCAATTATCTAATTTTTCTTCTTTTCATTGACACTATATTAAAAAATTAAGATATATATTATCTCATTGTAAAACCATTCATTGTTAAATTAATTAATGTAAATAGGCATTCAGTAATCAATTATTGAGTTTTGCTTTGCAGGATTCAATTCTAAATGAATCATTAAGTAACATTCCTATTGATATTGCACCTTTGTCATCATTACCTACTGTGAACAAACAAGTATGTACATACCATTAATATTATGTATAATGTGGATCACACATGAATGATTATTCTTATTCATTTAAATTTATGTTAGGATTCTATTCAATCAAATGTACCACAATCAATTTCTGCATCTGAAATTGTAAGACAATCTCTTGCTTTACAAAGTTGAATTTTCTTGTTTGTTGAACAAACAATAACATGGCAACCTACAGAAAGTGACAACATATCTGCTTCTCTGATAAGATACTTTTCATTCTGCAGGATTCAAATCAAATTGAATCACTCAGCTACTTTTCAGAAAATATTCTTGATGGGTGTATTTCCCCATCTGCAATTGATAACAAAGTATGTACATCTATTTTTTCAATATATTCATGTATTGTGTATTCCACTTATTGAGTTTATTTAATTACGGGATGATAGAGCTACAATTTGTCACACTGAAATAGATATTATTTCCTCAGCTCAAATGACACCCCAAATTTTCAAAATGAAGAGACCAATATCAGAAACTTTTGAGAATGATATGCCTTTATGTGATTTAATATCACCACAAATGTCTTCAACTAAGTTGACCACCAAAATCAAAAGAGAAAAGTTAACTTAACTATGAAATGTTCAAGAATGACCAATCTTTTGTCAACTACTTTTTGTTTAATAAACTATCTATCTTTTGTACTTGTATAAATATAGCTCTCATATTTTGGGATTCATTTTGTTTGTAAGATTCCTATTTTATCATAATCTTATTTTATGACATGCAATGTGTAGATTTTGTACTTGTGTTTGCCTTTCAATTCTGTAGTTAAAATTCATTATTTACTTTGTAACAACCCGTGCAAAGCACGGGGTTTAAAACTAGTTAAATAATAAACCAAATGATTTTCTGGAAAAATCAGCCCAAAAATCAGCTGATTCTTGGAAGATCCATAAAGTAGTTTAAAAATCTGTCCAAATATGGGATCTACTATCAAACTTTACACACAAACTCATAAATGCTCTGAACTTGCATTAATTGTTTTATAATGCAATTAATGCTTCCCAATGCACAGAGTGTATTTATTGAAGTCATTATTTTCTTTTAGAGTTGCAAATTGTCGGTGCCAAAATTTCACTTTTTTTCAATTTTTAATACGATTTAATTAATAAATTATAATTTTCAAAATTATAAGTTTATTTATCTCTTTATATTTTAATTAAAATTTATTACTTTAAAAATATATTACTATTTTTAGTTATTTAATCTCACTAATAAATTATATTTATCAAAATTTAGGTTATTTATTTATCTCTTTATATTTCAATAGTTACTTTTGGTAATTGAGTAATAGTTATTGAATAATAATAATTTTTAATGTAATTGACAGACTTTTAATTACAAATAATTATTTGAAAATTTTAAAAAACAGAATTATATATTAACTAAAAATTAATAAAAAGATGATATTCTTAAGTTTGATCCAAACAATAGTCGGTCCTGCTCACTATAATTTGTAATAGCAAATTAGAATATGAAATGAGAAGTTCAAGCTTTGCTAGTTTGAAGTTGAAGGTGATTTGATCATATTTCTGATTTTAATTTTTTGTTGTAATTTTTAATTTTTAATTTTAAATCAAAATAAAATTTTTTAATTATTGATATCAATGTAATTATATTTTATCATTGATAATAATTTATTTTAATATCTTACGTAATATTAATTAATCAATTATTTTATTTTATTAAAATAAATAATTTAAATTTTAACTTTTTATTTATATATTAATATTTAGTTTAAATCTATTTTAATTATTAAATAGAATTTTAATTGAAATTTATATATTTTGAAAATGTTGTAAATTTAATTATATTTATTAATAATTATTTAATTTAATTTAATTTAAAACATTAAATAAAAGTATTAAGTAAAATGAAATTATTCATAATTTGTATTAATAATTAATTATATAGTATTAAATTAAATTATTCACATTTTTATTAATAATTGATATTTTAAATAATTAAATAATATTTATTTAGTTAATAAATCAAGATTATAAAAAGATAGAAATTTTTTATAGTTTTATAATTTTAACAAGCAAAAGAAAAAATAGAAAAAAAATTAAAACAAGTAAATTTTTTATTGAAACAGAAAAACAAGAAAAAATAAAAATAAAAATAGAATTAGAATGGAGTAAATTAATCAAGGCCAAAATTATAATGGATATACGCCCCAAAGCGACGACGTTGTGGTGGCAAACAATCCCTAATCGCTTTTCGTCACGGATTCGCCATCTGTGATTGTGTTTTTGTCTCTGCTTGTACCTACGTCCTCTGCAATTCGGATATTCTTCCTCACCGCCTTCTCCCACTGAAGTGAGTTTGATTTGGCTTACTCTTCCTATTTCATTTGAATCACTGGTACTTACCCTTATCCTTTTGAGAATTGATTTTTTTGTTTTTTTTTGTTTTTGGTTTTGGATGAAATATTGTATTGTGCTATTCTTTTATGGGTTAATTATCTATCTTAAACATGCAAATTCGAGTTGATGAAAATTTTATATCAGTCCTCTCTTCTCTGGGTTTGATAGTTTCTTTGTTGTCTGTATGTGATGAAGTTGTAAATTTCTTTTGCATAAGCCAAGTCGAATAGATTGAAACTTGTGGTTATCTTTTTCACCGAGTAAAAGTCGTAATTGTGAACCTTATTTATGGAAGTTACAGGAACCCTTCATTGTCATGTGAATTTTGCTTTACTTTCTCATTGCATTGGTTGGTCCCTGTGTTGGCTTTGATAAAATATGCTTTGTGTAGGGCCATGAAGAAGTACGGTTTGCAGCTGAGAGTGCAGCCTTCACATCAGAAGAAACTGCCACCTAGGGCTCCACGATCTGCAAAACCCCCTGGGTTTTGCGATGATGATGACGATGATGTGGAGACGGAGATTTTGAGGCAGGCTAGTAAGAATAAGTCTCTCAAGGATGTAAGTAAGCCTCTGGATGAATGCCCTTAGAATCCCATTTTCTGCTTCTATAATTTAAAATATGTTAACTTGCTTTTTTATTTGTTCTTTGTTCAATCTAGATCGAAGAGCAGCATAAAAAAGCACTGGAAGATGATCCCACAGTGTTCGATTACGATGGAGTCTATGATGAGATGAAAGAGAAAGTTGCTCGTCCACGAGCACAAGATAGGGAAGAAAGAAAGGTAGTTCGATTCAAAAGAGAACAAAATGTTGATGATGTTTAGGAGCACTTTGCTTCTTCCTTTCTGATAAAGGATGTAAGGATTCGTGAATGTGTAAAATGTGTTTGTTTTGGGGACAGTGAGCTGCTTTCAGGTTGTGCCTTTCTTAAGGGAGTCATTGTCTCAAACATAAAATTCCTGTGTCCAAACAATGTCTAGACAAAATTCATTTACTGAACGTTGTTATTCTACTACTAGCAACACTTTTAATGACTTCAATTTCCTTCTTAGACGTTGTGTTCCACCTAATTGGTGGAATCATGAAGTGCTGATTTTACTTTGACAGTACTATAGAAGTTTTAATTTGAGATCAGAAATTCAATGTGTGAAGTAATTTGTGTTACCTGAAAAATCTAATAAATATATCATGCTTTTTGGTTATCTAATTTACTTGATTACCATAAGTTAAGGATTGTAATTAACCTATCTAGTTTTGCCAAGGCCTAATCAGCTTTATGCATTGTATTCCATTTTTTATTCCCTGTTTCAGCCTAAATATATTCAAGCTTTGATGAAGAAAGCAGAAATAAGACAGCGGGAACAAGAAATAGTATATGAAAGAAAACTCGCTAAAGAAAGAAGCCAAGAGGATCACCTCTATGCAGACAAGGACAAGTTTATAACCAGTGCTTACAAGAAGAAACTAGCAGAGCAGGCAAAATGGATGGCGGAAGAGCGCCTGCGTGAGCTCCAAGAGGCGAAAGATGATGTATTTATAACATTTTTCTTGGCTTTTATTTAATGCCACAAGTTTTCTGCCTATCAATGTGGCTACAGCATGGAGATATGTGCTTTAATATCTTTGCTCTTGCTGATAATGTTGACTTAGTAACGGCCAATGCCAAGTTTTTTATGCAAGTAGAAGTTGTAGGAAATTATCTGAGAACTAGCCATTGCTGTTTGATCTGTTGGCACAGAGCTTTTGTTGCCTTTGATAGTTAAAGGTTCAAGCTGTTGTTGTTAACTCTTTAAGGGTAGTGTTGCTCGCTTCTTTGTAAGTTGGCTTTTACAAGAATGCATTTAATAACTTGTTAGCAGTTGTTTGAATGTGTTTAGAAGTAAGCCATATAGAAGCAAATGTCTCATGGTTTGTATAGATAACAAGCGCATAAGATCGACTAAGAGGTTTGACATTGACTTCCTTTTAATAGAAGAATGAGCTATATGATCAATTCAGACCTCGAAAGGAGGTGCCACCTGTGTTAGGTTGTTGTCTACTGAATCTCTCTGTACAACTAAGATGATTCTATGAAATTATGTTATGAAAATGAAGTACATATTTCTATGTGTATATTTTATAGGTACTTCTGGATTATTACTACCTCAGGACCCATGTTATTCACTAGTTACCTATGGGATTTCCTGCAGCTAATTGGTCTACATTGAGTCTCTTGAGACAATAACACTCTTTATGAGGCCACGAGAACATTGAATATAATGATCAAACAATACGTTCTCAAAACTCAAATAGGCTCTCTTCTTCAGTTTTAAGATTGGCTGATTGAAGTCATGTTCTTTGCATATGGAATGAGGGGGATTAATTTTATTCTTTTCGGAAACCACTCTAACGTGAGAAAGATTTCATATTCAAGTAAAAAATATAACAAAACTTAAAGAAAGCCATTTAGTTTGGTTAGGAGAATGAATGGAAGATTTTTACGTTGAAAAGATGCCTTTCCAGCTTTCTCTTTCTTAAAAGAACTGCTTTTGGGTTTCATAATCCGTGGTTTGTGGTAGCAGTTTCCTTTCATTTTCTGAATATAATATGACATTCTTGTCTTTGCTATTATTATCTTTGAAAGAACTAAGTGTCTTAGTATTTCTTGCACTGTCATTGACTCATTCTGTCACCACCATCTGTCCTTTGTCAAATTATGTGCTAGTATTTGGACGGGATAATCATTTTACTCCTGCAGAGTGCATTTTGTTTGCTATTCTTAAACAGAACAAAGTTGGTACAGTAAACGATTCTTTCTTGTTGATAACTTTTCTGATCATTAGCACATTGTACTTGAATCCTGAAGCTTAGTTCTCATAAAGCAGTCTCCCTTTCTCCTTGTTTTTCCTTCCTGACTTTTTTTGTTTATTTCCTTGGTTGCTGACTAGATTCTGGACGTCATAGTTTCCATTTAGTTGGCCATATAGATATCCCACCAATATATTTACTGGGTTTTGTTGCTCTTCATGAATTGATATGCAGAACGACCTGTTGATAGTATTTTAGTATTTATATTGCCTTTGGTCTGGAAGAAACGGTTTTAGTTTGTGGCCATTATTCGGGATGCCTGTGTTGCAGAAAGAGCATTCTTGAACTAGATGGAAGCAGGGAATGGGTACTGAGGAGTGGGGTTTTAATGAAATCTTCTGGTAGGGGGTTGCACTTCCAGTTTTCTGAGTCTTGTCCGAAAATTGTATATGCATATCTTTTTCCCTCAAGCTTTGTGTAATATGTATTAGAGCAAGTTTTGAACAATTAGTTATTTCAGTCATTTTTCAAAAAACTAGATCAGTCCTGTGATGCCTTCTGTCCCAGTAATGTTTCATTCACAACTTGAATACTGAATAGTATTTTTGCCAATTTGCAAATGCAATCTCTGTTTTTAGGATTTCTCTCTGGCGTATCTTGGCGTATCTTTTTTCTGCTGACTCGTAGTGTGAAACATGCTTATTAAAATGTTGATATTTAGGCATAAAAGATAGAATTTCCTCTTGCTCGTGCTCAGTTGCTGATATCTTTAACATGTTTATTCTCTTCTTCTGAAGGTAACTAAGAAGACTGACATAAGCGACTTCTACTTCAACCTGGAGAAGAATGTTGCTTTTGGCGCAAAAGAGAAGGAATTGAGGAAGAAAGAGGTTAAGAAGCCGGAAAACCAGGACAATGATGTGCCTGCAGAAACATCAAACAGAGATCGTTCATTCCCAAATTCTAAACTCAATTTGGAGGGCAATCAAGGTGAAACTTCTTCTCCTCAAAGGGGAAGGGATGAGTCCTCAGATCATACAGTGGTTCCTGTTGAACCAACTTCAAGCATTCCAGCGGAAGAGACATTTGGAAGGGCAGGTGAGCAACCATCATCAAACGAAACAAAGCTTGATCACCACAAAAGAAACGAGGATGCTGTAGCTGCAGCTAAAGAACGTTTTTTGGCTAGGAAGAGAGCTAAGGCCACTGATGGATCCGTCTTCTAATCTTTTTGATGTGATCAAAATTCCAAAGGTGTAACTTTTGTACGTCCAACTACCAAACTTCTAGCTGCATCGGTTTCTGAAATCGAGTCTCTTCTGAATTATCAGCTGCTTTTCTCTCTCTTTCCGAATTTATTGTTTCCTTCATTTAAAAAAGCATCAAATTCAATCACCTGTGATTCCAAATCATAATTTTGTGAATTTAATCAAAATTTACTATACTTTAACTAATGCCAATAAAATTAAGAGACGATGTGAGTGAATTTATTTAGAACAATTGTTTATACTTTAATATTTAAAAAATTGTAATTTATTAAAGGGTTAATTACAAAAAACTCAAATTTTGCTCAATTTTAAAATTATAGTATGAATTTTAAAAAATAATAATAAAATATTCAAACTTTCAATTTTAAACCGAAATTTATGTGTTAGTATCTCTGTTAAGTTTGATAAAGTGACTTGCACGTGTTTTATAAATCCGAATTTATTTAATGAAAAAGTATGCAAAGTATTTTTAAAATATAAAGTTGTAATTAATTTTTAAATAATCAATTAAATTATCATAATTGACAATCTCTTAACCTTACTTTTATTACATTATTTCATAAAAAATAATTGTATTAAGGTAATCACAAAAAGAGCAAACAAAAAAAGAAGAAAAGAAAATAAAAGAGCTGCTTGTTGGTAAGGTAGGTCTATTATTTCCTTATCTCAACCAATTTAAAAGGAAGAAAACAAAAGCATTTTCTGTGGCTTTAGGTGAATCCCATCAACGGCGACACTGTCCCTGACACCTCGTTCTCTACTCCGGTTAAAGTGAGTTCTTTATCGGCCTTTCTAGTTATACTTCTTTCACATTCATTTAAATTTCTTTCGGTCCTAGTAGTTGGCAAGTGTGGGTGTTTCCTCTATAACCCTGTTTTGTTAGATATTATTTCCTTTGTAATTCATTCCTGTTTCGAGAAAGGGATTATGATCATCACGGGATTGAAGGTTGAAATTTTAATTGTTTTGATATTGCTTACTTGATTAAGATTCAATTTAGTTCAGGAGAACAACTGTTCTGACATAATATTTAGCTTGCTGAAGTATCGATTTTTAATTATCTTTTGGGTTTGATTTCTTGCGTTTCTAGTGATTTTATGGTTAATTTCACTCCTTTTTCCAGGAGAATTAAGTGTATATGAAATATTCAACTTGACTTCGGCAGCTAGTTTTATGTCAGACATTTACGTTCTATTCTTACACTTACGTCAGCAAATGCAGCCTGCATTTGATGCTTCTCAATATATAGGCAGTAGGCATCAGATCCTAATGCATGTTAAGGCTCTTACATGCCATCTCTTTTAAATCATACATTTGATTGATCTTTATCGTAATTAACTTGGTAACAAGTCCAAACATCATTGTAGTTTTGTTTAGTAATATACCCGTATTCAATTTCTCTTTTTTTGTCCAAGAACTGCATTGTTTCTATTTGTTTGAATGCTCTTCAAGCAATCCAAAAGTTATTACTTTAGAGATGACTTACTACAGGCATATGAGCAACCCCATCTAATCACGCAAATGTCATTGCTACTGTGATGCATTAGCAACCCACGTAGTATGTTCTCTTTTTATCTATTTATTGTTCATCTAAACATGTGAAGCAGGATTCCAAAATGCAGGTTACTGGTTCTTAGATATTACTATATATGAGAATAAAATCTCTTGGGTGGAGGAATGCTTTCAACATACTGGATGCCTTTTTTGAATTAGTTGGAGTGTTGGACTCTCTTTCAGTTTAAGGATGTGATCAACAGTCAACTCTGTTTCTTAGTTGAGCCATGATCTGGATGATTTGTGATAGCAGTAATTTCTGTCTGACCATCTAAATCAAATGCCAACAAAATTGAAATAGAAAAGTTTGTTGCTTTTTGTATGAATATGACAGAATTCTAGTAATAAGCTACCCCACTTAAGCTTTCTATATCCACTCGTTTCCTGATACTTTGTAAATGGTAAAATATTGAATAAACATAGAGCTACCTTTTTTCAAAATATAAAATTCTCCTTTGATTAATCAGCTTCAAGTTTTGACAGGTCCTTTCTTGATAACTGCTTTACCGTAGTTGGTCAAATTATCTTGGCATGGGAAATAAACCTGTTAAGCAAAGGGAAGAAAGGGAAGAGATCCTTTTAAAAATTGTACCACCATTGGACCATGCTTATGTTCGATGGCTTTCTCGTGATCTTGAGATGATTCATGGCTTTACCCCAAGAAACTGTGAAGCAGTCAAGCCACCAGATCACTATGCTGAGTACATGAGGCTCAATGGATGGTTAGATGTGAACTTGGATGATCCTGATCTGGCTCATTTGTTTCCAAGAGAAACATAATGTGTATCAAATATCAATCCTTGGACAGAGAGTTCCAAAAGCTGTTGATGCTGTATGTATGGGGCTTCATTTGTTTCTTTGGCATAGCAGCTTAAACATGTGATTAATAGGTTTTGTTATTTGAAACATGCTATATGATAAAGAGCTTTGATGTAAGGATCATTCTAACTAATCGCTTTTGCTTTGCGTGAGAGAAATTTCATCGGTTCTCTGAGCTAACTTTACTGGTCTGATTTTAGTAGCTGACCTGAATTTGGAAGTGGAAAGTGGTCAATAGATATGGAAAATTTGTTTCGTCTATTGCCTACGGTGGATAATGAAGTCTGTTGGGATATATTGTGATATTAATTACTTAATTTTATTTGCTCTAAGCTCATTGAATGGATCTAACAGTAATCTTTTTTTCTTTTACTTTTTTCCGGCTCTTAAGATTTTGACTTCTCAGGAATACTTTTAAGGCTAGATGATATTGCTATTCTTATTCAATTTTGCTCTTATGATTTCTTAAAAGACAAACAATTGGACTCTAGCATGGTAGTAGTATGCTTCAACGATTTTCTTTTTCTCCTCGAAATGCTACAATCAGCGTTAATCACTCTTTCTTGTAAAGGCGAGTTTCTGTTCTTCTTATCGTCTGTTCATCAAAACCCTAAAATACTTTTGAAGAGCCCGTTTGACTATGCCTAAAATATTATTTATGCCAAGAGTTGGAGTTGAGCTACTACTGCCTATTTGTGTTCGTGTATATATGGGTGGTTCCTAGTTGGGTCTAATGCTAGTTCCTTCACTTTCTGTTCAATTCGGATCTTTTTTTTTTTTAAGTGTTCAATTCGGGTCTGAACATTACATGTAAAGAGAGTAATAAGCGTATCGAATTCGAGTAGGACACAACTCCATAACTAAAAAATCTCTCTACCTTCTCTCTAAGAAAAGCCTCCCTAGTAACTACAGCTTCTCACTCCTGCCCTTACGGCATGGAGACTAATAGTTCTTTGCATCAACCGCCTACAATGGTGGATTTGGCTACTATGAAGGTCAAAAATAAAGAAATACTACATAATATAGATACTGAAATGGTTAACTCTGAAGCTCTCCCACAAGCAGAATCTTCACAGCTTACTCCTACAACTGCTCCAGCCGAAACTGTCCTAAAGCTTACCTTTAAAGAGAAGCTACAAGGTATAACCAATGCCACTTCTGATGCGCAACAACTTCCAATTGACATCCAAGATGGAGACGTGCATCACGGCTTTATTGAAGGCGCTCCATCCGTGATCTTCTCTGAGAGAGTGCACGAAAAGATCAACCGCATCAATTCCTTTGCTCTGATACTAAAGCCATTGGGTAGACAAATCAATTACAAAATCTTATATCACAGGTTAATGGGTTTATAG
The DNA here is from genome assembly GCA_025594535.1 of Erythroxylum domingense. NCBI lineage: Eukaryota > Viridiplantae > Streptophyta > Magnoliopsida > Malpighiales > Erythroxylaceae > Erythroxylum > Erythroxylum domingense. The sequence continues at coordinate 7,235,014 of JANQBM010000008.1, forward strand.
AAACCTAAGGGAAACATACAACTCATAGACTTAGCTGATGGATATTACCTGCTGAAGCTGGCCAACAAAGAAGATTTCCACAAGATACTCCTCAATGGTCCGTGGTCGATTCTTGGGCACTATATAACGATATTCTCCTGGAAGAGGAATTTCAATACTAAGTCAGAAAACATAGAATATGTTGCCACTTGGATCAGGATTCCTGGTTTACCAACGGACTATTTCCATGAACCCCTACTGAAAGAAATCACAAAGCCTATAGGAATTTTCCTAAAAGCTGACGAACATACCTTGCCAATACAACGAGGACAGTTTGCCCGAATTGCTCTCCGCCTTGATCTTACGAAGCCATTGATTCCCAATGTCTTTGTGGAGGGTAATCCATACCCTATCACCTATGAAGATCTTCACCGCATTTGCTATACCTGCAAATGTTATGGCCACACCAAAGAAGAGTGTAAGCAGACAAGGGTGAGCACGGAGAATAGCTCCACATCGCCCACCCCAGATCCTACAGTCAGAGAAGGCAAACAAACAGATAATCACCACCCTGCTACCTTACCTTAAGCTCAGATGGCCGCCGAGCACCGGAGAAGCACTGCGCAGTCATCGGAAGAGACATCCATGCCACCGTACATACCCTAAACAAGCCCTTCCCAAGAACCAAGGAGAGCCGTTGATACAGTGCCACAACGTTCAAAATATTGCGAGCCTGGGCCATGGCTGCTTGCTCAGAAAAAGCAACGCCGCCCCTCCTCTCAAAAGGAATCAGTCCCAGTCCCATCAAGCCAGCAAAAAAGAAGAGAGGTGCCCAACAATGAAACCAATAAGGAAGTGCCTATCTTGTCAAGATATAATATTCTTCAAAACCTCACAGATGCTGACACCTGCCCCTCCACTAATCCGCCTCAGCTTGCACCCACTTTTAACCTTCCCACCCTACTAGCCCCTTTCACGTCCTCCTCAACCTCAAGCTTGCCACCAAATCGCAAAAGTAAAAAACCAGCCCACCCCAAAGGCCAATGCCAGAACAAGAAGAAAGCCCACCTTTTATTCCAGCATCTAAAAGGAAATTCAAACCCCAATCCAAAGAGTCTCTGTGGGTCAAAAAACAACAGGTTAATGAAACACCACCCCCACCCCAGAATGAAGGCACCCACACAGCCCCTCCCCAGCCAAATAACCAGTCCCCACCAATACAAAAACAAATCCCCAACCAAGCTGTACAAACTGACGTAGAACAACAACTGCCCAGCACTTCAGGGGTGCAACCTCAACCTCAAGAATGCACTGTTACCAATGAGGATGCACATCAAGTTACAACCCAGGAGACCACACAAATCGATTTCAACCAGATCAACAGGACCATCGTGGTGATACCTCACCCTAATCAACATGTTGTCATTGACGACCAAATTAGTGATATGCTCACCGATCAAGGCCACAATGATTGCATAGTCATGACGTCCCACGCGGACAGAGCCAATTAAGACAAAAGATTTCATTTGGGTAACAGAATCAATGCAAAGAAAAACTCACCCCTGACTGATTTTACTTTTGACAGGGGGATGGCAATGATGATGGAGGAAGATAACAACTTGACACAATCCCAGGACTTCTCTCCTTCCCAACAGGATAACATGGAGGACGAACCCCCTGATAGGGCCAGGTAATCCCAAACTCCTACCACATATTATCAATGGCTACACCATTAGTGACTCAAAATGACATAACACATTATAACATCCTATCCTAGAACTGTAGAGGAATTGCAAATGCAAACACATGCTGTGTTCTTAAACACCTCATTCACCTTTACAATATTGACATTGTGCTCCTCTATGAAACCAGAACAAGTGGCACTAGAGCAACCCAAGTTAGAGATTCGCTCGACCTACAAAACTTCCACAAAATTGAAGCGTTAGGCTTCTCTGGGGGTATTTAGGTCATCTAGAATTAAAAAGTCCCTCTTTCTATCATACACAATGATTGGCAATTTGTTCATCTTAAAGTTCATTTACATGATGGCTTGACTTTTCATTTAACTTCTATTCATGAGAGTCCACTTCCTCATATTAGGAAACAACTTTGGGAGAAACTGTTAAATCTTCAAAACAGTTTTACTAGCCCATGGACACTCCTAGGTGATTTCAATGCCTATCTGCAAATGGAAGATAAAATGGGGGGCCAAATCAAAGTTGGTTGTAAGAAATTCAATCAATGGCTGCATGTAGCACATGTTAGAGACCTAGGATACATAGGATCTAGATTCACTTGGACTAATGGTACTTGCTTGAAAATATTAGACTGGGCTTTTGGAAATGATTCAATGTTTGAAAACTTTCAAAATATTTAAGTTAGACATTTACCTAGGTTGTCCTCAGATCACTCTCCCCTTCTGCTAAGTATATCACCACATACTATGTCAATCAATCAGGGTTATCATTTCAGATACTTAATAGCCTGGAAAAACAACAAGCATTGGAAGTCATGGTTGGCACAAAATTGGGCAACAAACTTAGATTTAGCTACTGCATTACAAGCTTTTAAATCTTGCATTCATGATTGGAAATACAATTATTTTGGGGACATTCATAAGCGAAAGAAACAAACCCTAGCTCGGCTTCAAGGAATCAAAGATCAAATTCCTTTTCACAATAGCCCAGGTTTAAGAAAATTGGAGCTAAAGCTAAGGGAGGAGCTGGAATTCAATATATCTCAGGAGGAGCTTTTAAAGGCTTAGAATAAAAAATCTGTTTGGATCCAATTTGGTGATAGAAACTCAAGATTCTTTCATTCTCTTCACAAAAAACCTAGGATCAAAAGGAACTTTACCCGCATTCAACTAGACACAGGAGAGTGGTGCTTGGATAAAACAATCTTGACTAAGGAATTCAATGCTTTTTTCATGGATCTCTTTCATATAGAGCTACATGCACCTTACAACCTAACATTGGTCACTACCCCTCAAAGGTCATTTCCCTAAGCTTTCTACCAGGGCTAAAGCCTCCTTATCAAAACAGATAAATGAGATTGAAATTACCAATGCTGTTTTTCAGTTTAATGTCAACAAAGCTTCAGGTCCGGATGGTGTTGATGCTTCTTTTTATCAGCATAATTGGGACATTATGGGTCCCACTGTCTGTAAGAAGATCTATAATACTTTTACAACAGGGCAAGTTCATGAAGAGATAAATAGAGGCATTATCACGTTGATCCCTAGGGTAACAAAACCAGAACGACTGCAATATTTTCGTCCTATTAGCTTAATAAACATCAATGCCAAAATTATCACTAAAGTAATTGCTAATAGAATGAAGCCTATCATGCCTCATTTGATTCATCACTCACAGTCTAGTTTTATCCAAGGGAGGCACATTATTGAAAGTATTATCACTGCACAAGAAGCTTTCCATTATATGAAATTAGCCAAGAAGAAACAATACTTTATGGCCATAAAGATAGACATTGCTAAAGCCTTTGATAGCCTAAGTTGGGACTTTATTCATGACACTTTAATTGATGCTGAGATTCCTCCTTA
>JANQBM010000008.1:7238654-7260351 GCA_025594535.1 Erythroxylum domingense
AGTCAATATTATGGGAAAAAGATAAGTATGCACTATAAGAGTTAAGACATTGACTAATATAGTTTGATCACTAATATAATTTTCTTGTTGTACAAAACATAGTTTGGTCACTAATATGTGAGATTTTGAAGTGTGTTTGCTTTTCGTTGTACAAAACATAATTTGGTCACTAATATGTAAATTTTGAAGTGTCTTTGCAAGTCTTTAAATTGTGAATTTTTGCAATTTCAATTTCTCATTATTTGGTTTACTCAAACAAAACTCAATTTGAATTACTTGGAGAGTAACCAATCCTCAAAGTAACGAAACCTTACGATACCATTTTATACGAGTCGTATACTTGTGGTATAGCAACTTCAATTAATTTTAAAACTTTTAGCTAAACATGAAGGAGTTATCAACATATTACCCCCAAATTGTACAATATAACACTTCTACAAAAATTACATGCATTCCAGGGGGGTTATTTATAGAAGCGTGTCATCCTTCTCTCTAAATTGTAGACTTTCTTATTCCCTATACCAACACTAATTTAGACATCAAATTCAAAGCCTACATATTTCATATAAAACAACATCGTTTTGGGTAATAGAATATTATTTTAATTTCTAAAATAAAAAATATATTTAATCAAGCCTAACTCAAACACATAATTTCAAGTCAAGTTTGGATCTAGGTGGGTGCAAATTCTGTCCATCTTATTATTAACCTTAACCAACATTCATAAAAAGATGCATAGCTCAAGATTTTCAATTTATTATTTAATGAAAAACTATTTATTTTAATTTTTTAGGAAATTTATTAACTTTACTTTTTATTTTTATTTTAAATTTATTTTAATAAAAATTATATTTTCGTGATTGTTATATAATTAAATGCTATTTAACAAATAAAATATTTTTATAATTTTTATAATTTTTTAATTAAATGGACAGGTGACTTGCTCCTCGTCCATAAGGTATTGATAGAAAGAAAGAACTTTAAATTAAATAAGAGAATCTTTTTTGGAATACAAAGGGTCAGTAGGCCATATTTACAGTTGGTTCTCTTGAGCTGCGCATATCTAGTTGAAATTAATGAAGAGTTACAAAGTTAAAAGTTAGATGCGTCTCCAATGTGCGTACATTGAACTTGGTCAATACTCTCCTCTACTTCTTCACTCATTTCAACATCAAGGACCGATTCTTCATCTTCTTTTGGGCTTATCCAATTTAAAACTAAACTTAATCCCATCATCCCAAGACCATCAATTTCATCTTCTTCTCTCCGCTGCTCTGCATAAATCTTTTCTTTCTCTTCCAACAACACCCTCCTAGATGTAGTTGCAGAATAATTCAATTGCTGATTTTGTGAGGTTCAACAGAGGTTCTGACAATAGCAGGGCTGCTGTTGTTAGTTATAGAAAGAGGTTCCCTTCGTTACTTCTCAAGCCTTTCTTAAGGGCACTCTCAACAAGTTTTGTGTCAGTTTTGATTCTCTTACTTGCCTGGGTTTTAAAATATTGCATTAATTATGCAGGTTGATTTGGTTTCAACCATTCACATTGCGGATAAAGAGTATGCTCAATTTTTCTTTAATTTGTTTCTCCTTTTAATTATTATGGAGTTATCAGTTGATTTATTACTTTTAAAACCTTAACTTTGACGTGTTTTCTTTGGGAGTTTGCTAAAATTTGTACGTGTTTTATCTGACATTTTGATCTCATGAATTTTAGATTTACCAGGAAACAATTTCATGTATCTTTTATGTTTTTCTTATCTTCTGTGTTGACTTTCACTTGCAGTTTGTCACGGTCTGCATGTGCTTTGAGACTCTTCGGAAGGAGCTTGACAATTATAACTAATACTGTATGAGATGGTCACGAGTGGGGAAATTCTAGAGAATAGAAATCTTACTGCTGCAGAGAAATTGAAGGATCCACGCACTAAAGGATTTAGCATCATCGGATTCATACAGTTACAAATGGCTAGAATCCTTATGCTTGACTTCCAGTTGGACTGCCTCGATTACCAGGCTGACAACTGTTATCATGCTGATCTTGACTTTAGAATCCTACAACAATAATTGGCATTTATTCATTTAAATTTGTAAACTATTTAATTGATTCTATTTTTATTTATTTTGTAGAAAAAAAATCAATAGTGAATTTTATTTAGAAAAATAACCAAGAAAATTTACCTTGGAGAGTTTTAGCTTAAATTAATAAGTATTAGTTTGGGATAACTGTAATAAATATAATTATTTTGGATATTAAATTTTCCAATTTTATATATTAGAAATTAGAATTTTGTACATTTTGGTTATTTTTATATATGCTAATAATTTTTATTTAATTTTTTGATAATATCTTGACACTAAAAATCTGTATCAACAATTTCTATTTATGGCCACCAATGTAAAATTTTTTATCGATTAAGTAATAAAATTGTTAAATTTAAAAATATTATTTATGAAAAACACGAACACATTAATGATAAATATTGTAACATATAATATTTATTTAGTGACAATATTATTTTAATATTTAACTTTTATACTTGTGACGGAATTTGATAGACAATATAGCCACTAATGCAAATTTCTTTTACAACTAATGTAATTTCGTTAATGAATTGATAGTTTTATTTGTGATAATAATAAACACATTAATGACAATACTTTTTGTAAGAAATAATTTTCATTTATGTGACGAAATGATGTTTACACTTTTTTATTAAAATATTAGTGACCAAGAAGTAATGGACACTGATAACAAAATTATTAGTGACAAATATTTTGTCATAATTTATAATTATTTTAGTGGCGATACTGTTGTAACAATAAAATGAAGTACTGTTACGACTATATTCGTCATTACTTTATATTATTTGTGTCGACAAACTTGTCATAAATACGTAAAGTTGTTGTGACTATATATTATTGTCACACATTCTATAGGTTTTAGTGTTGGCCTTGTTGTCACAATATAATTAAGTTTTGTTACGACTTAATTCGTCACTATTTTATATTATTTGTGACGATAAACTTGTTATAAATATGTAAAGTTATTGTGACCATATAGTTTTGTCACAAATTTTACAAGTTTTAGTTATAATATTTGTGTCACAAATTAGTTGCATCATTGTGACCATTTCTTAAATTAGTCACTATTTTAGTAGTGATGGAGGTATTTGTGACGGGAGGTGACGACTTCAAATATTGGTCACTATTAATAATAATGAATAATATTACTGCTTTTAGTGACAACTTTTACTATAACTAAAAATATAATTTCTTGTAGTGACTACATGATAAAAAATACAAAACAGTTGAACTTTTGTAAATAGGAAGAGCCAATGGTATAGAATTTTTTTTATTAACATGCATAAAAACAACATAATTAAAGATTTGCATCTTCATTTATAAAAAAATCAAATCAATCACATGAAAAAACTAGTAAATCAAGTAAAGATTAAAGAAAACAAACTAATAGCAAAGGAAAAGAACTAGCTAATTATTATAATTAGGATCATTAATGGTTCACATTACTTCATTTATATATAAAAAATTAATATAGAAATTATACTCGAGTATACAATAATTTTATTAAATAAAAACATGATAATTAACAAATAAATAAACCATCATCATGTAATATTTATTCAACTTAGATCACAGTATATGCCACCCAAAATTTTTCCAACCTATCATATTGTAAGAAGTCCTAACTTTTTTTTCTTAATGAAATCTCGAAAATGGGAAGTCAATCTTCCATCTGTAATATCAACAACAAATGAAGATGAAATTGATATTAAACTACTGTGATTATGATATGTCCATACTTAATTGATAATCATTAAACAAATCCAAAACTATTTAATGATATCAATATGTCTTTGAACCTAATCAACATCTAATCACTAATTAAAAAATTGAAACCCTCCATAATATATCTCATATCCAATATAAAAAAGATCGTGATAGTATATCATATTATAAACTAATAAACATTGAATTTGTCCATCATGTGTTCTATCACAGTTTGAATCACCTCACTGTAGTAGAAAATCCAATCAAATAATGCTCGTTTAATCTCATACATATGGTTAAAGCAAATGTGTGAAGTTGGATATTTCATTCATGAGAACAAGTTAGTAACATTATGAAACAACATCAACTTCACACAAATTGTTTTATTCAACTCCCAGTGCTCCTCATTCAGCAAGCAAATATATTGAAATTTTTTTTGTTTCAACCTATTAAATACCTCAATATACTTGGTTATCAAATCTAGCATCTTGAATATGAAGTTCCATCTGATTGAAAAATTCAAAACTAACTTTCGTGTACACAAAATGTATAGTTTTTGTATAATTTATTTAAAATTTTCAACTCTTTTAGGTGTCATACTCTAATACACTATGCTATTTCGGATTGCCTTTACCCCTTCCTTTATTACCTCCAACCCATCTTTCACTATCAAATTCATAATGTGTGAAACATCACATGTAGAATAATCTTTGATCCATTAGCAACCTTTCCCTTGTATTTGAAGTTAATGCATAAATAAACTTACCATTTTAAAACAAATATCAATTATAACATAACCAATAAATAAATGATAACAAAATTAAAGAATATTATTTACATTAGGAGTTGACTACATAAAGTCCAATTATTGTTAATGTGATGTGTCATTATCGTCATATAATCCTTATTTTTAGTTCTCAGCTACTCGTATATATAACATAATGGTTAACTTTCTATAAATACTCGAAAATGTCTTCAATATCAAACTCTTTTAATTTTCTTATATCTTGAAGATGTACTTTTTTACAATATTCAACATTGGGATGTTGAATGTTAGTTGGAGTAAGGTAAATAACCTCATGAAGATGAAGCTTTGGTTGTCAATAACAGAGAGTGGTTGCTTATCACTAATAATCATCTTGCTAACAAATACTTTAACCTATTGCAGTTATAACTTATGACAATCATTTCACTCTTTTCTTTCATTAGGTTAGGGAAATATTTTTAATCCTAATAGGACAATAATTGCATTAAGCCTTTTCAACTCCATCACTTGATTTAGTCTTGATGAAGTGGTTCTAAATAGGGATAATGGTAAGGTCTAGGTCTAGCCTGACCCATTCTAAAATTAACTGCTCAGGTTTTGGGTCATGCTCAAGCCTCAGAGATCAAACCGAGTCTTGACTTGAAAAGCTCGAACAATATGACCTTCTAATTTACAAAACACTGTTTTGGATAATTTTACCTAAAACGGTGTCATTTTGGTCTTAAGAGTAAAAAAATTCAAGACCAAAATGATGTTATTTTGAAAATTTTAGTAAAATGATGTTATTTTGAGTGATTGCTCTAACTCGAGATATACCATATGAGCTTGCTTGAGCTTCGAACTAGGTTTGAGTCTCATATATTTAAAGTTGCTATGCCTAATTCTAAACGTCACTTCTTAAACTCAATAAATCGTCCGTCAGTCCAAATTATTTTTTTCACTTAGTATAGTATGAGTCATCATACTAGAACTCTCAGTTGATACATTGTCATGTACCAGATTAAAAGTCTCGGTTAAATAATTATACTCTTCTATCTAAAACAATCAATTAAAGAAACACGAGAATATTTGTATAACAAATGTTTCCACACCAAAGAAAATCAACAATATTACAAAAAAAAACCACCACTATTTTTTCACAACAATGTAGTCTTAAAGATGTTAAATTTGTTTATCAATTTTAGGTTTAAGCACATTATTTTTAAATGCTCAAAACTTCTTACTTTTCAAGGTGAACCAATTATTTTACCACTTATAGAAACACAACCAACTGTTGGTGAATAAAATTATGTAGCAATGACCATAATGAACATATATTAGAACTTAGCAATGCAACTTTGTAGCAAATTTTCACTTAAACAATTACAGTTTCAACATAACAGCATATTTTATTATATGCACATACATTCTGTTGTTTCCTTTGGCAAATTTCAATGGTCTATCTAACCTGGACATATATCAACGTATGTAATGCTCTTATTCAACTAGAGTTCTTTATTTTTGCGTCATCACAATTTTTTTTAGTTTTCCTTTTAGCCTTTTGCAATCAGTTTTCTTATTTTAGTTAGTCTATTTTTGCATTTCACCGTTATAATTATGGAACCTCTAAATCAACGACTAAACTTAAGTACTTATGAACCTCTAAATCAACGACTAAACTTAAGTACTTATGAACCGTGAGTGTTTTTAAGCAATTATGTTAGGCTCTTCATATTTAGAAAACAAAAAGGTGAATGTTAATAGTATTATTGTTATTTGGTGACAGTAATAATGGTAATAACATTGTTACATGATGAATCAATTACGTAATATAATAACGTACAAAAAATTTGTAAGCTCTCTTTAAAAGCTAAAGTTAGCCATATCGCATAATAAAAGGAGGTTCTATCTTTAGGTATTTGGTTTACTATTATAATTATTTGGATCAATTGTTTTGTATTGAAAGGGCTTACGATTCTAATTATTTGGTTCAAATGCCTCATCCTATATTTAAACCTATATTGACTTGTAAAGTAAAAGACTTATTTTCCAAGTTGTGCATGTCCTATCAAGAAAGAGTGTAGCAAAACATGAATACAAGTTATTATTTTCGGTACTTTCATTAATTTCAAGAGGTTAGTTCTGAGTTCTGACTGGAAATGGTGTTTATGGAAGTATTCCCGATGGGGTTGGAGATTTGATTAGCGGTTAAGAAACCAGTTAAGATATGGTGTTTCATTTGCTAGACTAGCAAAGTTTAAGCAACTAAAAGTGATGCACTTGAGCCAAAATAATTTTCAGATTTTAGATATAGATTTTATTTACAAACAATGGATTGCATTAGTTGTTAACTGATAGTTGATTATCAGCTCATTTAACTAACGAATGATAAAAGTTGTTTATTAAAAATGTTTGATAAAATTAACTATCTAGTATTAACAGTTGATATATAAAATGATTTATGAAAGCATGATTTAAAAAAATTGTAATATTTCGTTAAATATTTTTATAAAAATTTAGAATTTAGATATTTAATTTTACAAAAAGTTAAGAACAATATTATCATTACATAAAAACTAACCTGGATCGATATTTAAGTTAACAAAACTGCTATTGGGATTTGTTTAATTATTTGAAAACAAATTTATGAAAAAAATATAAACTTTAAAAAGTAAAGAAAAACTTTAAAGCAGGTTTCGAGACAACAACATCTGTTTGGAACAGACGGGCCTTAAGTTGAGGTCTGGTCCACAGGTATAAGCATGACTCACAAAAACGTCCAAAGTTTAAAGAAGATAATGGTAATGTCTTGGTAGTATAGTGTCGAACAGAAACTGGTGGGAAAGTGATGGTTACACTTGCACTCAGACTGAGGGGAGTGAGGACAGCTGGATGGGTTAGGTTTTTCTTTTGTTTAGTCTGCTCTTGTTTGGCGCCAACTCTCCTTTTTTCGATTTATTTTATTTTATGTTTTATTTTCTCCGATCTCATTGGCAAGTACCTCCACTTCTATCCCCACCACCACTGTAACTTATTCGCTCCCCCAATCACTTTGCACCACGTCATCATAACTGATGTTAATGTAACGTTTCCTGTAAAGACTTACCTTACTAAGTCAACAACATCAATCTTATGAACATCAGAATCTTAACCAGCTAATTGGCTGTAATATATAAATGTTTTGTAGTAAATTAAAAGAAATCCTATTTATCTCATTAATTTTTAAATGGTTTGATTGTTATATTATTTTTATAGATAAATAAAAAAGGAAAAAAAGTGAAATGGCTTCCCTCCACATCTATATCCGAACCAAATTCCCTCCTTTCTCTTACCTTCCCTCGTTTTCTGCTCTCTCTCACTTTCTCTCTCTCTTTCTCCCGCTGTTTTTTATTTTTGTTTTCTTTTTTCAGATCTTCTCGATTTCCTTTTCACTTCACACAATTCGCGCGCGCTCTCTCTCTCTCACTGACAGTTACTCCAAATCCGTTCGTTTTTCTCCTTTCAGTTCACCGGATTTTGACTGCTTTTAGATGTCGAATTCGCAGCCGCCAAATCCGTCCTCTACTCAGTCGTCGCCGTCGCACTTGCAGAATGTTTTCAAGCGCCAATTCCCTTTCTCCTCTATGAAGCCGCCGTTCTCCCCCCCCGGCGACTACCACCGCTTCGCTGCCGAACCTGCCCGCCCTCTCGCCGATCACGATGCCGACGCCATCGTTGTTAAGCTTCCTGTTGGTTTCTCCTCTTTCATGCCTTTGTTCAGTTTGTTTTTGCTTGCTTTTTGTTTCGGTTTTGGTTTTGTGTGTTTGGGTTTGGGGTTTTTCATTTTCTTTTGTTCTGTGTGGAGATCTGCTCGGTCTTGATCACTTTCTTCAGGTATTAGTGATTAACCTTTGGTCTCTGCAGAATTTTGTTTAATTTATCGTGTTTGTGTTTTTGTTGCTTTTGGCTTGTAGGGTAGTGGAGGGGTTTGATAAATTCTTTGTGCATTAGTCTTACTTGAATTTGTATAAATGCTCTTATTTAAGAGGTTTAATCTTTAAATGTTGCTCAAATTGCGATTTTGGGAAGTTATATGTTTCCGAGTGAGTTTGTTGTGCTGATTAGGGTCAAATGACTGAATCCCTGTTTTTAAAAGGGAAATTCGTTTCCATAGTTGTGATAGTTAGTCAATTCAATGAATTTATCGAACCCTTTTTTATTGCATCTGTAATGTGATTGCTTCCAATCTTCGGATCCGTCAGTTTTATTTTGAAGGGCGTTATTGAAACTGTCTTTGAACTTAAAAAAAGTGATGATCATGTTTTTCTATTCCTTTCGCAATGTGTTGGTGAAAGACTTGCAAGATTTAAATGCATAAATTTTCAAAAGGAAATGAAGGGTATAGTGCCTGCTGTATCTATGTTCAAAACGTTTATGGCATATTGACTTCTGCTGATATCCGCTATCTTTTGGTGGTCCATTTTGTTTGTTGCAGTTTATCTGGTAGTGAAACTATTATTCTTACAAGTTAATAGTTGCAAAAAGCAGAGAATTAGAATTGATTGGAGTTGGAAAAGGAAGGGACCATGTTTTTAGCATAACTTTGCATTCTGAAAACATTTCTTTTCTCCTGAGTGGATGATAAATTTTCTTTAGTTACATAGTCTAATCTCATATTCATATAGGCAAGAGGTTTCATTTTATGCTTTGAGCATGATGTATGTTTAAATCAGATAAAAAAAGATATAAAAAAAGTTCAGCATAATTGCAGCTTTTGTTTGGATTCTTGATGTTACGTAGATGAAACTCTTTATCACTACAAACTAATGCACAAATGCATAACAGTTTAATTTGCAATAGACATGAACATTTTGCTAATAGTGACCTGAAAACACTAAATGTATCAGCCATTAAAGCGGAAGAATGATGCAGCAGATCATGAAGCTGAGTCTAGTGATTGGAATCCTGGTCCTGGGTACACAGAAGTGGTGAACAGCCCCCTCCAGACACCTGTTACAGGAAAGGGTGGCAAAACACCCAAAACATCTAGGCTTGCAAAAAGCAGTAAATCTGGACCTCATAATGCAACTCCAAATCTTGGTGAATATATATATATATATTTATTTTTTATGTAAATTAAGACAATGTGCAATTTATTGTGCCAACTCTATATTTTGTGTCACTACTTTCTGTAATATCAATGAGGAAAATATATTTTAAAAAAAGTCTAAGATAATATATCGTGCTCTTGGATTGGCAGGTTCTCCTGGCAATAATCTTACTCCTACAGGTCCCTGTCGTTATGACAGCTCTCTGGGTAATATTTTCTGCTCCTTTATTGGCCAGTTGCTTTGCTCGAACGAATAATAGCTAATAAGCTTTTGTTTCTGATTCAGGTCTCTTGACAAAGAAATTCATTACTCTGATCAAACACGCTGAAGATGGTATTCTTGATCTTAATAAAGCTGCTGACACTCTGGAGGTAACTGTCAGTTATTTTAATCTCTTTGTCCTATGTTATCAAAATTAAGTAATTGAATGTTTTCTGCCGTAATAGGTCCAAAAAAGGCGGATATATGACATAACAAATGTTCTAGAAGGAATTGGTCTCATAGAAAAGAAGCTCAAAAATAGAATTCAGTGGAAGTGAGTTTTTTTATCTTTTTCTTTTTCATTTGCTAAAAAATTGATAGTCTCTTTGTCTTGAATTCTTCAATTAGTTGTTCTTATGTGGGGAGTAACTTCAAATTTGATTGCTAATAGGGGACTTGACGTCTCAAGGCCAGGTGAAGCAGATGAAAGTGTTGCTAGCTTGCAGGTATCTGTAGTTAATATCTTTCTTCATGTGTATTGACGAGCCTTAAAGCTTTTGTTGTTTTATCTATGTATAGTTCTAGTTTTCTTAGGTGTTGCTATTTATTGTTCCCAATTTGGAAAGATGATGATGGATTTTAATGAAACAACTTCAATTTAGATATGATGTGCTTCACATTTGATGAGTGAACATTAGCCATATGAGTTCTCCAGCAATTCAATTTTGTTTGGAAAGATGTCCTCTGTCAAGAGTTAGCTGTGTTAATTAGTTTGGAAGTTTGGAAACAACTTGTTTAGTTGATTTGGGTTTATGTGAAACATTTCAGACTATCTGAGAAATGACATGTCATTCTTTCATCCATTAGCAAAATAAGGAATGAAAATAGTCATACAGAGTTTATGACTTTTCCTTGATGCTTCTTTACTCGCAGGCAGAAGTTCAAAACCTTACTGTTGAGGAACACGGGTTAGATGAACAGATAAGGTTATGAATTTTTGTTTTTTTCTGCCGGGCAGCTATTTAAATTGCCTTTCTTAAAATTTTTGCATTATGCTGAGGCCAACAGACCAATTTGCAGAGATATGCAAGAAAGATTGAGGGAGCTCAGTGAAGATGAGAACAATCAAAAGTAAAAATTTCTTTGTGCTTACATCAATTATCAATTGTCATTCTTCATTCTATGGAGCTCATGTTTCATGTTTATCATCCTAGGTGGTTATTTATCACTGAGGAGGACATTAAGAGCTTACCCTGCTTCCAGGTTGTTGTCTCCGCTGTCGGTCCTTTTAAGCTTCTGACTTTTAGTATTTCTTTGTTCCTAATAAGTTTTTCGAGTAACTAAGCTTAAATATTCTTCTAACAGAATGAAACCTTGATAGCAATCAAAGCACCACATGGCACTACTCTGGAAGTCCCAGATCCCGATGAGGTATTTAGCAGACAATTTATGAATAGTTTATTCTGTGTTTGTTATCATTGAAGCCTTTTGGTTCTGCAGCAGGCTGTAGACTATCCCCAGAGAAGATATAGGATTGTGCTTAGAAGTACAATGGGTCCAATAGATGTTTATCTAGTCAGGTATGTTACTTCTTAGTTTTTTAATCTATGTGAAACTTGCCTCTACTGAATGATGGATCAGTTGTTCATTAGAGATTTAAGTGATATTTGTGATGCTTGTGCTTCTTCACCCCCACTCCCAGTCTCATCTTCTCTCTGGGTATGTCATGCTAGTCAATTTGAAGAGAAATTTGAGGAGATTAATGGTGCTGAACCACCTCCAAGCTATCCATCAAGTTCAGGATTTAATGAAAATCTCGCAGCTACAATGAGTAGGGGGGAGAGGAGACAAGAGGAGTTTGAAATGCAAGGACAAGATGCTCGTGGCCTCTGCTCAGAACTTAATTCCTCACATGATTTTGTGAGTGGGATCATGAAGATTGTTCCTTCAGATGTTGATGTAAGTTGGATTTCTTTTTAAACGTCAGTTGTGAAACAATTTAACTTGATATTAGTGATAACTTTTTGCACACGTCCATTACACCTTGCAAGGTGCAAGCATGATAGTGATTTGATACAATGAAGAAATTTAACTTAATAATTGGATAGAAGTTGTAAAACATGTCTGGTAGCACATCCATGTATGGGTTGTAGTTATATATACATGTACACATTATCTTTATTCTTTCTGCTTGCAACTACCATGATAACCCATTTGTAACGACAAATAACTGCTTCTGGTTGCAGACTAGCGCTGATTACTGGCTGTTGACAGATGCTGATGTTAGCATGACAGATATGTGGCGTACCGATGGTAACCTTGCCATTTATTGCCTCCATTTTTTACCCATTCTTGATCTCTTGACATATAGTGTACTAAGATGTTTGTTTCTTCACTCTCTAAACTATAGCTGAATGGGATGAGTTTGGTGCACTTCATGATGAATATGGCATGGCTAGTGTTAGTACACCGCGACCTCAGACCCCACCAGCCAATTCCAATCCAACAGAAGTTCCCCCTGCAAATAATACTTCAGGGTAGGAGGCACATGCAGGTAAAGGGAAATGCCCAGACATGAGGTTCTGATGTCCATGCCATCTCCTAACACTGCCAATTCTCGTGGGGGGTTTTGAAAACTTGCCATCACGATTCAAGAAACAAAAGAATGCATATTGGGGTAGCTAGTTGCTAGCTGGTCCATTGTATAGCTCAAGTAATATGTTTCCAATATGATCCTTGGCGGCCACTATAAATAAGTAAAGTCAACACTGTAGTTTCTGTTCCTTCCCTGTAAATGTATTCGATTTCTAGTCTTTGTTGTATTCACTAGCAGGAGATACGACTAGGGGGTCCACTATGTAAATTTGTAATTCCATGTCAGTATTTGGGTTGATTAGTAAAAACCAGAGAACATTTTTTATCTCTAGTGTAAATGCACTGTCCTGGTCTTGCACGGTCTGGATGGTTCATGGGAGAATTAATCTGAAAACTATTAAATATTTGGAAAAGCACTTTACTTAAATTGACGATTATCACAAAAAACCAAGAAGGGAATAAGATTTGGACAGTTTCCATTTTTAAAATCAGGTGATATGGAAGATTAATGCATCAGTGGTAGAACAGGATTATGTATGCTGCATGTGTTTCAATAAATGGAATAAAAAAAGCGTTTGAAGATGCTATTTATCAACTTTCTTTCCAATTCAACTAGTAATAATGGGATTGAGAACAGCCGTAGGAGGAAATCTTATACGCCAACAAAATGGATTGGTCCCAACATTCCCCAGGTTTCATCTGTTGAAATTCAGTCACTTCTGATGTGCAATTTTTTGCTTCTTAATACCTTACTGAAGCAAAGCTCGGACATCAACACTTGCGCTCGTTAGCACATAACATAGTGAAAAGAAAGGAGATCGAGGACATCCTTATTACAACGACGTTCCAAGTCCCATTGAAGCTTTTCTTGTTTTTCTTTTTTCTTTCTTATTCATATTAAGATTGCACAGGTCATGCCACATCCATCATTATTTTCTTTTGAAGGTTCGCATTAATGCATGGAAGTTTATTTTTTAGTTTCCGTCAATTTCGGGTGACATTCAAACAACTAAACTCTTATTAACTAATATAAATTTCAAGCATTAAAATTACAATTCTTATTTATATTATGATTACATAATTCAATGGAAACCTAAGGCTAAGGGTTTACGAAAGGGTAGACCTCAAATCTCATGCTACAACTTCCGGAGAGAACAGATCCACCAACTTTCTTATGACAAGCAAATCGAAGCTTACTACTATAATGTTTGAGGCAATCCTTGCACGCAACTCTAGAAAGGTCTCTTGTGCACTGGAAAAGCCCGTAAATCCTCTCACAACGTCCTACGTTTATGTCTCCAGCCGCGTACAAGTCAGGACTCCTGTGAGCTTCCTTGATCAACCTTCGAAACAGCTTCTGTTTCCTTTCTCTGAACCTTATGGGATGTTTTACAGTATCTGGATTGCACTGAAAGAAGCCGTGCAAGTAGTCTATACTCCCCAGGAAACTTTTTTGGTTCGCGTACTTGAGCATACAATCATCATACCAAATAACTCCTCCTTTGTACTCCAGAATAGGACAGCGACTGCGAATCTCTCTGCCACCAACTTCAAGACAGGTTTGACATTGTTGGCTTTTCACAGGACCTGCACAGAGAGCAATAGCGATGACTTTCTCAGAGTTCTGGCCTAATTCACCTTCAGCAAAACCAGTGGCGGGTGCATCGGAGGATAATGAATTAATCATTTTGTCCAGGTTATATTCGAAACCCTTGTTGATGCTTATCTTATGGTCAAAACAAAAATGTTTGATGGGATCAACTCCAGAAACTGTTTGAAGAAGAAAAGCAAACGAAAGAAGATAAAAAGAGTTGGTAAAGTTGAAGAACCACATATTAGGGAGACAATATATATAGCTAGGTTGGCGCTTAAGCCTGCAGTATGAGCAAGATCAACTGCAGCTATATCCTACGCATAGATAAATATTTCGGTTGCGAGCTTATTAGTGGCATAACATATGCATGGAACTACCCGTATACGTCATACAGAAGCATATTTTCGAGATTGGCACTGGTCGGCAATACTAGTTGCGGCCTAATTAGTCATTTTAATGATGGTCTCAACGATGTGCAAATTTCACAAATGACAAATACAACACATGTATACCTCCAAACGCAAGAATATTTTTTCCACTCTCATTCTTAATGAGAATTCAAACGTATCAATTTTAGATTAGTAAGCGGATAAAAAAATAAATTATACCAATTAAATTAAATGATAGAAAAATAAAAAATTCGAATGGACTTGCAACTTACTGAACCCAACGACGGACCAACAAGTCCGTGCGATGTCGTTTTAGTGAGAAGAATAAATATGACGGAACTTTTAAAAAATTTCAACGCTACGTCGTTTAGATGGAAGAGAATTCGGCTTCCCCTTCTCTCCCGCATTTCACTTTTTTCAACCGCCGGCGACTATGCTTAAGGCACCGGCGTTGCTTTCTTTGCTCACAGCCGTTAGCCCACTGTTTCAGTTTCGACATGTCCAAGGGCTGGAGACTGAGAGCTCTGGCCACCGTCGGCGTCGTCAGGAGTTCTGCCACCGGCCAGGAACTGCTATGCGTTGTTGGTAGATAGTGAGCGAGTTGGAATCCGTCCAAAGCGGAAATTGGAAACCCCTGTGATAGGGAGATGGGTAAGCTTTTAACACTCAAGTTCTGTGTATTTGATTTGATGATGTTTAGAAAATTTGAAAAGATAGGATTTGAAATGCGATTTGGAGATTTTGTGTGATTATACTTGACTTTAATTGATTATTTGAGTAGTAATTATGCGGTTATGTTAATAGATGAAAACCTACTTCAGAGAAAAAGAAAACTGCCTGGGTTGTTGGATTACAAATGGTATTTGAACGTTATTTACAGTAATGATTTGGTCAAGGTTAGTGAGTAACGTGAGTGTTAAATTCTTGGATCTTAGATTGGAAATGAGGTTGGTAATGATGCCGCTTATCTGGCATCTCATCATCTTCATTTTAGTTCATGACCAAAAACAGCCGCATGTCCCATTTTTTCAAGACCAAATCTCATTTTTTTAAAAATAAGCAATTCACTATTTTAGCCAAAAGTTCACTATTTTTATTTGGATGCTGGATTTAGTTATATTTATGAACTAACAATGGACTTGGGCTGGGTTTTATAGGATTCTTAAGGTTCAGGTTTGCACTAACAATATAAGCCTAAGACGCTGTAGTGTTCCTAATGAAATCAGGACTGTTCTATTACATTCTTCACGTTCGTCTATCCAAATGAATTTGGTTCTGGCTTATAGAAAATAAAAAGATCAAATTTATCCTCATAAAAGCTAGTGATATAGCAAAACACTTGTTTTAATGTCCATTTTGAAGAGCCACTTGGGAATATTTCGGGAGGTTGAGCATATTGAAATTGGATTTGTAGGTGGGAAATTTTCTCTTGTTTCTCTTATTTAAATATTGGGTAGATTATTGCCGTTAACTTGTGACATTATTTGGGTTCCTTGTCAAGGCTGGAATTTTAGATGCCTTGGATTAAATATTCACGATGTTGCTGTTTTATAGCTTTAACATGGACTAAAATGATGTTTTTTAAATGCTATGGGAGGAATAATACCATCACTGTTACATTACAAAATCGATTATTTTTATTTGATTGTTTCGTAAAGTTGTAGTATAATGAGGTGAACATTATATTATGCTTATTTCATTCCTTTAGGCACTTTAGTCTTATCTTATGTAACACATGTTAAACTTATTGTCATTGCATTTCCTAACATACTACAAAGTGATGATATAATTTTGTTTGATAACCTTTATACTTAACATTTAAATTTTTATGGGTGTGAGTAGAATTTTTTAAAGCTTATTTTTGATCAACTCAACAAGTGACAAATTTTTCAACAAGAAAATTTAATATAAACCTTGAGGCCCAACTTTTTCTAACCAGTTGAGTTTGGTGGAAAATTTTGTATTTAAAAGGATGGTATGTCATTTTAGATGTTCGCTATGGTTTGCTTTGATGATAAAAATCTTCAGTTTACATATGTATGCACATATTTATATATCTTCACATATTTATGTATATACTTGATGTTGTGGATTCATGAAAGGGCTAAGAATATGTTCAACAAAACATGTGAAGGGTGTTATATGTGATAAGACTTAACATCAAACTCTGGAAGTTAAAAAATTGCACATGAGGAAGGAAATGGCTATTTATTATGTTTCTTTGGCTAGCTAGTATTTACTGACAAATTCCATTTAACTAAAAAAATTAATGCTTTAGCAAATCTAGTACTATGTCAAAGCATTCTATATTTGAAGAAACTTAAAAGTTCACAGAGAGATGTTGTAACCTAAAACTGTACGTGTGTGATTGAGGTGTGGTGAGTGAGATATTGTGCTTTAATTAGTCAGTAATATATGGTAAGCTCATTATATTGTAATCTGGTTATCTTTATTTCTCACTTTAGTCAAAGATAAGGATGGATTAGTAGTCAAAAGTCAAAAGTTTTAGTGAAGATATTGTTTGACCATACTTGAAGTATCCATAGATAACAAATAAAAGCAACATTCCTCCTTTATCTTGTATTAATTAAGCCAATTGATTGTTGGCACAGATTTTTACAATTAAACATTTATTTGAAACTTAAACAACAAAAGTGCAACCTAAATGTAAAAACTTAAAGAAAACAGATTACATAAACTAATAGAAAAGAAATACTAAATTAGTAAGTGAATAAATCATTATAGGAAAGGAACAAAATTGTCTAAAATTTGCGTATGAAAATTTTCTTAGACGTAACAAATGTATTCAAATTTCCCTAATGCCATTGCACGTGTAATGACATGGTGGTGTCGTGAAGAGGTTGAGAAGGCTAAGTGCTTAAATACGCGATATAGCTATGAGATTTAAGCATCGTCTTTATCTTTCTTCCTCTATCTGAAAGTCCTTTTGCTCTATTCTCTCTCGTTAGTTGGTGATTTCTTTACGACAGCTTGGTAACTGGTCTTACTTCAACTCTCACTCTAAGAAATTATCATGCATAGTTTTAATTTTCAAATATGAAAAGGAAGGTATAATTCATTTTAAATAGCATAAGATTTTAGAAAATATTTGAAGCATATACTATTATGATATAGTGTATATGCTAGAAACAACCGAGTCTTAACAAGCCCTTAGTTCCCACATAATGTATATATTTTTCCTTCTAGTTTCTCAAATTAAATAATATTACTATTTTCCTTAACTCTAATGAAATCATTTTTCATTATTCATTAGTTGCATCATTTTCTCCTATGATATAAAATATTGTTCTTTTTATGCAATAATAACCACGATTTATTTTGAAAATAGCCTTTTATGTGATTTTAAACACCAAAATTTGTTAGATTTTAATTTGGTTACATGCATAAAATATGAGCTTTACTTATTAGGAGTAAGGCTGCGTACTACTAAACCTCTCCAGACCCCGTTTGTCAACGGAATTTTTACTAGATTGTTGTTATAGAAAACATGAGCATTTATAAGGCTGCGTACTATTAAACCTCTCCAGACACCGTGTATCAACGAGATTTTTACTAGATTGTTGTTGTAGAAAACATGAGCATTTATATCGCATGATGGTAAGGGTTAATTATACAAAGTCTTCCTGCATTATTTTGTTGTTTTACAAAGGGTCTCTTATAGTTTCAGTTATGTTAGAAAAAGGGTCCTATGCTTTTAAAATTAGTCAAATATGTTTTGTTCTTATTATTTTATTTTGTAAATTATAATTTAACATGTACTATAACTACTAGACTATTAAATTTAGTTCCCAATAAAGTATTGAGAAAAAGCGTAATTTTCTAACTCGAATCACATGGACTTTTTTTTTGGTGAAATTCAGGCTTAGGGGCTTCTTTGAAAAATAGCGAGACTGTAGAGGGTTTGGTGTAATTGACTCTAAAGTCATTTCTATCTCATTTTGTTCATTAGGCATTGACTTTAATAACCATGATTCTTTTATTGTCTTTTTTTTATGTGAAACTCTAGACTTTGATCAGGTATTGGTGCTTACAAAATACATATTACTTTTGGAAGTAGAATATTCTCAGTGTTTGTGTTGTAGAAATTCTCACATTCTTTGATGAGGATAGCTGTATGAAGTTATGTGATGTTAGCATGGTATAGCATTGACAAATAAAGCTATGCCGCAAGCAGATATTTTGAAGTACTTCTCAACTCTCAAGGATCCTAAATAATGTGTTTAAACTTTTTTCTTACTATGATTTTATTTCTCTTATTTAGACTCCAGTAGTCGTGATTGCTCTTTCAAATTACAGCTTTTTTACATTAAGAAAATACAAAAGACTCTTATGTAGTGCCGTTTCCTTTGAAGAAATATTGACTTAAATTTTGATTTATAGTATATAAAGTCTTTTGTGTACAATATGTAGACACAGTTATGACTACAACTAATACAACACTTGGCCAATTATGTTGGGAAGGTTGTTGCTCATAAGTACACCTCCATCTGAGATTTAGTTTTTAATAAATGTTTTGATTAGTGAGAAGGTAGTAGTACCTCCAGATTTATTAGAATGTGAATCATGATAAGTGCTTAGGACAAGGGATATAAATTTTTGCGTTCTTCAAAAATAGAAAGATTAATTAGAGAACCATCAATAGCATTTTATTTTAATGTTGTTAACTTATCCTTAATCATTAGCGCAGGTACTTCTAAGTTACTGTGAGTAATAGACTATGGGTGATGTTCCGACAGACTGGTTAGATTACTTGTTAAAAACAACTCCAAGTAGTGATTATGGCATTTTATCTTCAAAGCTAATTGATCTAAATAGTAGTTTTCCTACTGAGGAGGTTGATGTAAATAAATCACTACCTCCGAAAACCCAAAGTTCTTCGATTGAATGCAATACCGATCCCATAAGGGGTGACAATTCTCATGTGGAAAGGGGTGACAATTGTCAAGTGGAAGTTGCTGCATCGCTAGTGAATGATAAGCAAGATTTGGGATCATTGCAACAAAGTAATAGACATAGAAGAAGGAGAAGAAAAAGAAACTATGAGACTCCAGAAGAGACTGCAAGAATAGACGAAGAGAAAAAGATCAAAAATAGAGTTTCGGCTGCAAGATCTCGAGCCAAGAGGAATGTAAGTAACATATAAAACATTGCTTTATTGATAGAACTCCAATTACATTCTTAAATTTGGCAAAAGAGTCAATGTCACTTTCCAGAAAAAGAGTCAAAATGTCACTTGCCAACAAAAAAAAAGAAGAGTCAAAATGTTATGTGCTGTAGACAAAACAAATTGGGTAAGTGATTTAATGTGTCACATGCTTTTTGTGGTAAGGAGGCCTATAAATGTGTGCTGGTTTTTGACTTCTATCATACCAAGTTTAAAGAATGGTCATTGAAGCTTTGTTTGAGGATAATTGTTTGTTATTACAGGAGTATATCAATATGCTTGAGGAGAAAATCAAGCAGTTACAAAGAGAGAATGAATTCCTGAAAGAACAGCTCAAGTTCCAGGTACTTCACGATATATCAATCGAGCTAACTAATAAAGAGACTAAATTACCTAGTTTTTACAGGTATTGATCAGTATAGCATAATACTAGTTTACTTGTGTAGAAGATAATAAATTCTATGCGTGTGTATTTATACCCATGATTTATTCATGGTGATTCTTTTGTTTATATTGTAACTGACTCATGATGGTTCTGTTGCTTACTTGTATTAATAGGTCGAGATAATGGGAAAGGAGAAAGGGCTGCGGACTAAAGCTGAGACCAAAACCAAGAAGAGTACAAACACAATGAACCGACTAAGGAGGACTTTCAGTTGTCCTTTCTAAATCATCAACTTCTTGGTTGGGATGTCATTTGCCTGCCTTCGGTCTTTTCTGAATCTAAATGCTAAAGAATCAAAACAAAGAGAAAAGTTTTCCTATTGGACTAATTATCAAAAACTTTTCAAACTTTGTTTTGATTCATATGTTTAGATTTTAGATGAGAGTAGAGGCATGAACATGATATCCATAACTTCTATGTCATTTAGCGAAAGTTACCATTGTTGAGGAATAAAGCCTAAAGCTACTGACGCTTATCAACCAGTTTAACGTTTTCGTCCTTGTGATTTGCAAGAACGGCTGAACTATCTTACTGTTTCATGTTAAATAGAGATACTTGATGAAATTTTGTTTGGTGTTTGAAAGGAGTAGAGAAAGAAAATTACCATTGGCTCTTCTGATAATTTTAATTTCACATTTTCTATTTGAGACATATTTTTATAGGATATTATAAAAATATATGTCTCAATAATGTAGAACTTCACTAATACCTGTTTTATTGTTTCTTAAAACATATATACAATTGAGTAAAATTATTCATAAATTTGTATCAGTTAAGAACTTGCAATTAGAATTTTTATACTCTACTCCTGAAAGCAACATTTATTATCAAGTAAAAAGAGTGTTTACATTGTTGGACAATACAATTTAATGGAACAGACCTCAGTGGAAAACTGAAAATGGTGACCATCGAGGAAAAGGACTTGAATGCTGGTGGAGTTTTTAGGATTTTCATATTGAAACTGAAAATCATGAGTTACAAGTGACCGCAAAAGAGACTAAAAAATTCTCAGAAGAGGAATTATGAATCCACTCCTTAAGGGAGATTTCATGACCCCTTATAGCTGGTACTTGAACTTGTCCAACTATCTCTTCTTTATTATGCCTTTTTATTCTCCAGAACCATGAAAAATATGTTAAACAGTTAAGAAGGAAGCCATTCATAATGTAGGAAAAATGGTAGAGGGTATCGTGGGAGCAAACACTGGTGTACTTTAAGATCCCATTAATACGGTGAATAAACACTGAATCTCACCTGAGCTTTATTTATCTCTTTTAGGAGAAATTTTGTTTATTTAAACGAGAAAAATACATCACACTAATGTACTTTTACGTTGCGTTTGGTTAGTGTCTTCAGGGGTGAGAACAGTGGATAAAGACGCAAAAGTTCTGTCATTCGTTCTGTTTAATTGCTGTTCTCACCTATTTTTGTTCCTTCTTCAGAGGACAAGGACAAAAATTTTTGTTCCTTCCAAAACTGAGGTACAGAAATTCTTGTCTGACGGACAATATCAAGAAAAGACGAAAATAACCTTATGTAACGTCTGAAACTTAAAACAAACAATATTTTAATTAATTAATTAATTACAATATTTTAATTAATAAATAGTTATATTTTAATTGATAATAATATTTTAATTAAATATAATGTAATTAATTATGTAA
>JANQBM010000008.1:7260451-7282315 GCA_025594535.1 Erythroxylum domingense
AGTTATTTTTAATTAGTTATATTTTAATTAATAATAATATTTTAATTAAATATAATGTAATTAATTAAGTAATAATATCCTTTCAACATTTTTTTAGTAGATGAATAGCCTTTCAACATTTTTTTAGTAGATGGATAGCATTAAATGCTAATTAATGGTTGGTGAGAAAGAATGAAACAATTTTGGTGAAGATCATGACAACTATGTAATCTTTTCATCTTCCAAATTAGTCTTTTCAGCTTCCAAAGTAACATTAACTCTCTTTTAATTGATGAAGAACATTAATTGCTAATTAATGGTGGCACTCAAGGATTTACTTATAAATTCATTTGAAGCATCTTAAACTCTATTTTTTTATGTCCGTCAACATATGAATATAAGATACTCAAAGTGCAAATTTATAGCAAAAATTTTCACGGTTTTGACTTTTAAATTTTTAGTGATAATTTAAAAGTAAAGTTTCTAATATTTTTATGTATTTTTAGCTTACTAAATATTTGAATATATTATAATTAATTTGTAATTTGTTATTCACTTGGATACTATATTAGAATTTTAAATCAGAACATTAATATTAAATAATATTATGTTTATTTGTGTTTCTCCTTTTTTATTTTTAGATTACTTATTATTTATAAAAAAATTAAACATTAATAAATAATTTAATTTTTGCAATTGTAATTTCCATTATACTTTGCCACAATTATCATAATAATTATTAGATTTGTGTTCTTGTAGAGGTTTACGTAAGTTTAGTAATAATATGACTAAAGTCAAATTTGAGGATTTGATAAGTTAATGTAAGAATAATTAATAATATCGTAACACTACATTTACTGTTATTTTATAGTTAAAAATTAAATAATACCATAAATAGTTGATAATACTATATTTACTATTATGTTAATTCCCATAAAAGAACATTTTTATTACTTAAAATATAATAAAATATATTTGATAATTAAATAATACCGTAAATATAAAAAATTTTATTACTTAAAATTTAATAAAAATTATTAATAATTTAGACATTTATCCAGTTGCTTAACAAAATAATATTCAATCATTTCCACAACTTGCAGAATAGGATAATATTTGTCTTGGCAAACTTAGAATAGTTAAAAGTCAGATAGTTAATAAATTATAATATAATTTACTCCTAAGTATGTTAATTTCTTGTATTTTTAGAAATTGGTGTTTATCTATCATTAAAATTTGTTCTTTATTTTTTCCTCTGTCACATATATAATACCACTGATATATCTTTGTGATATATTGTTAAGCTATTGGTGCTCTGTTGTTCTTGCATACTTCTTCCAGTTCAATACAGGTGTTTTTATTCTTTTTCTAGTCCAATTGTGTTATAATTGATTTATATTATGTTGCCCAAAAAGTATTTGTCTGGAAGTAAAAAAAGGAAAAAAAGAAAACAAGTGGAACAGTTAATAGAATCCCAAAACGAAGCAATTAATAAATTTATTAAAAGAGTAGGCTGCTCTAATGAGAATCATGAGGAATTAGGTAAAGGTAGTTTGAACAACATAAAGAAAATTTAAGTGATGAGATTCATATTCATGTGGATATTAGAAATTTGAATGAGCATGATCATGTATCAAATGCATCCACTTTAGAAAATTTAAAGGCAGATGAGCAAGTAAGCCTTATATTGGATATTTATGATCCTGAAAATTGGGATAATTTTGATAATAAAGCAAGGGACATTTTAGTTGAAAAAGAGCCTGTAAGAGAATTTAATCTTGTGTTTCCTTTAGACAATACCTCTCGACATTTTTCATATTTTTATTATTATAGAAATTTAAGTAATGGAGAGATTAGCTATAGAAAATGGTTGGTTTATTCTAAACATATAGATAAAGTATATTGTTTTTGTTGTAAGTTGTTCAAATCTAATAGCAAACAAAGTGCATTAGCAAATGATGGATTTAGAGATTAGAAGCATTTTAGTGAGAGACTCAAAGAACATGAGAATTGCATTGAGCATATGATTAATATAAGAACTTGGAATGAATTAAGAGTAAGATTGAGAAAAAATCAAACAGTTGATAAAGGTTTGCAACAAGAAATTATAAAAGAGAAAGAACGTTGGAGACAAGTTTTGATAAAAATAGTTTCTGTTGTGAAATATATTGCTAAATATAATTTGGCTTTTCGATTATCCAATAAGAAACTTTATCAAGATAGTAATGGAAATTTTTTAGGATTAATTGAGATGATTGCTGGATTAATGGAAATTTTTTAGGATTAATTGAGATGATTGCTGGATTTGATGTAATAATGCAAGATCATATTAGACGTATTCAAAATCATGAAATTCATCATCATTATCTTGGTCACAAAATTCAAAATGAGTTGATTTCTCTGTTGGCTTATAGTGTTAGAAGTTCTATCATAGGGGTTTCATTAAAGAGGCGAATTACTTTTCTATATTCTTGATTGTACCTGAGATTTGAGTCATTAAGAACAAATGAGTTTGTTAGTACGATGTGTGACTATGTCAACTAATAAAATAAAAATAGAGGAGTACTTTTTAAAATTTTTGAAGGTAGATGACACATCTGGATAGGAGCTTTTCAATAAATTATTGAATGCATTTAAGTCTTTTGATCTTAATGTCTATAATGTGAGGGGTCAAGGTTGTGAAAATGATTTTAATATGAAGGGAAAACATCAAGGGGTTAAAAAATGATGACTTGAAATAAATCCGAGAGCATTATATATGTCATGTGCTTGTTATAATCTTAATCTTACTCTTAGTGATATGGCAAATTCTTGTGTTAAAGTTGTTTCTTTTTTTGGAGTTGTGCAACACATATATGCATTATTTTCAAGTTCTCCTAAAAGGTGGAAGGTTTTACTTGATAATGTTTTACGCTTAACCATGAAATCATTATCTAACAGTCGTTGGGAGAGTCAAATAAAAAGTGTTAAAGCTATTAGATTTCAAGCTTCTTAAATAAAATTGGCTTTGATGGAATTATCTCGATCTTATGATAAAGCCAAGTCAAAGAGTGAAGCGGAAAGTTTGGTTAGTATACTTAGAGAGTTTTGAGTTTTTACTTGGTATAGTTATTTGCTATGATATTTTATTCGCTATCAACATGGTGAGTAAAAAGTTGCAATCTAAATCTATGTGCATTGACGCTATCATAAAGCAATTACAAGGTGTGGTGATATTTTTTGAGAAATATAGAGATGAAGAGTTTGGCTCTAGTATGAATATTGCCAAAAGTCTTGCACAAGAGATGAATATAGAGCCTACATTTCTAACTAGACATTGTATTATTAGGAAAAGACAATTTGATGAAATTGATCACGATAGAAAAATACAATCAGCTGAGAATTCTTTTAAAGTTAATTACTTTCTAGTTGTTATAGATATGACAATTACTTCGTTGAAGAATAGATTTGAACAATTAACGACATTTAAAATTTTTTTAGATTCTTATTTGATTTAAAGAAGACGTTGAGATCATTAGATGATAACCAATTAAGAGAATATTACACTAATTTTACAACTTTTTCTCATGATAATATGTCAGATGTGGATTTAGATGATTTTTTCTGAATTAAAAGTGTTACAAATGACTTTGCCAAATGAGTTAATGTCATCAATTGAAATTTTATAATTTGTTAAAGCTACAGATTGTTATCCAAATGTTTCAATTGCTTATCAAATTTTATTGACTATACTTGTCACTGTAGCATCAGCTAAGAGAAGTTTTTTAAAATTAAAATTATTGAAAACCTACTTGAGGTTATCAATGTCACAAGAAAAGTTGAATGATTTAACTATTTTATGTATCGAGAAGGATATGTTAGATAATATTGATTTTGATAATATTATTAATGATTTTGCATTTAGAAATGTACGGAGAAATTTTTTTCATAAATCATGATCAATTGTGTTTTTGTTAGTGCAATTCTCTTAGTATTTTGTAGTTTAATATTGTGGTTCGATTGCTGATATTGCTATTTTGTTGTTACTTTTACTATTTTAGTGATTTTATTGTTACTAACATTTGTAAAATATTATTAGCTGATGTTATGATCATTTAATATTTTATTGAGTATTTGGACTTATAAATTGACTCACTTATGTATGAATATTAAATTTTAATAAATAAAAATATCCTTTTAAAGTTTACATGTTTGTATATTGCTGATTTATTAAGCCTTTATTTTTTACTTTACCTAGGGCCTATAAAACGTTAAAAACGACCATAACTTTAGCAATCTAAATATATAATACTCTTGGCCCTTCAAAATGAAATCTAAAGGTTGTCAATATAGATTTCTTCATGCAATTCTTTGTAGAAAAGCATAATCTTTAAATCTTTCTAATATATATCAATATCCATTCTAGCTACTAAAGCCTACAATTAGTCAAACTAGTGTAAACTTTATAACAGCAGAGAATTTCTTCTCATAATCAATCTCTTACATTATGTATGTCCTTTACCGCTCGACATGATTTATACTTTTCAAAATTACCATCAATTTGTGCTAGTTAGATTTCAGCCTTTTCTACCATTATAACTCATTTATTCTTTAATAAGACTAGATATAGCCCTTTTCACATTTTTAAGCTCATTATTTCTTTATGGAACCACCATAAAGTTTTTTTTCCCTTCAATGTAAAAAAACCATGTAGGGAGTAATCCTTTCATAATGTAGGCTTAATTAAAAATTTTGAGAAATGTATGTCTCCACTTTCATATTTCTCACATTTGAATTAGGTAGTAGTAAAGAAATCTCACTAAGCTACAATTACCATTTATCATAAACTAATTCATTGTCTTTTAAATTGCTCCCACCTGGATGAGTTCCACCTAATTGATCTCGTCTTACTAAATCATTATAGTTCACTATCTTATGTAGAGAAAAGCTTTGAACTTTCATTTCTTGATTTGAAAAATTATTCTTTAAGAATGTGATTTCATATAACGCAAATTCCATTATTCATTTATTACCTTATTCATATGCTCTTAACTTAGAGGCAAAGATCATGTAATAACTTTCACTTGTTGCATATCTAACAAGGTATAACCAATATCCCTCAATTCACTAGCAATATTTGACATTAGCTTCAAATGCCTCAGTATTAAATGCTTTGACCTCATCTTTCATTTGTTATTTATTTAATTATCCTTACACACACACACACATCTCAAACTTAATAATAAATGATCATAATATGGTCTGGACTTTATGTCTTCGGCATAGTTATACCTCTTGACCTCTCGCATAACATTATTATCTATGCTATGCAAGCTTGGAAGTGTTCCTTTTGACATAAGTCATATGCCTTATAGTTTTCTTACATTGAGCCATAATGTCTTTCTTAGAAACTGTCATGATTTCATATAGTGAGACAAGAGTCTTTTGCTTTCCCAATACATGTTGGATTTCCATACTCCAAATTTCTAAACTATCACTATTCAAAATTTCACCTCTATTAAATTCCACGATGAAATTCTTGGATACAATAGTCATTTCCCTTAAACACATGGTTTCCATAATGATACATTGTTGTCAATTTCAATTAATATAATAAAACCTTCTAAATAGAAACTTTAATTATCTATAAAATCAAAAGTTCATAATATTTCCAATCTTCATCTATAGAATAATTAATTAGCAATTAATCATTTTATTTAGACATATTTGTTTATATACATCTCAAATAACACATGCACACACACAATATACATATAAAAAGAAGTGAAATAACAATGCATATTTGTAAATAAATACTATCTATGTATTAACAATTATAACAATGGTTGCTACAAATAACTAATAGTATGTAGGTAATATTTAAAAAATGTACTGCACATCAAATAAAACATGACTAATACTCTCAACTAAATTTATAAAATTTGATGAATCATACAGAGAATTTAGTCAATTAGGTCTTAAATGAATTATTGAAGTTCGTATAAGTTATTAGCTTCATAATGTCTAATCTATAATATTTTTCTTCTTTTGTGTTCAAACATGAAATATTATACCATTCATGTGGCAAGATAACAATGATTTAACCAATGTATACTTCCTGGGGATAACTTATTTGTTACTTATTTCCTCATTGTGTCATTTGAAATTGATTTGTTTCAATTACTATTTATAAAATGACAACATAAGATAAGAAAATAATCAATATAATCATTAACGGTTCTTGCACCAAAAATTTCATGTCATCAATCAGAATTAAGATCAACATTTTAATGAATGTGAATATATAGGAGATCATTTGTTTTTCTAGAAGTTTATTCAAAAAAATATCTAATAATAAAAGTCATGCATTCATTTATTTAATTTTAGGTATGATTTAAATAATAATTTTTAAATGCAGAGAAAATGGTTGGAAGTATTGACAAATTTAATTGGAATAAAAATTAACAAGTAATTATAATTGGCATTGTAACCTTCAACAAAACATGCAATTTCACGTGCATTTTAGTATTATAGACAGTATTATCATATAGTTATTGAATAATATTAAAATTACATATGTAAGAATGAAGAATACATTCAGAGGCTTTGAGCTTAGGAGAAAAACAAATAACATTATCGATGTATTTACATGCTGTACGTTCGTCTTTTTGACCGGTAGTTCTCAGATTTACTGTCGAAACACGTCACCGACAATTCAAAGGCATTGACTGATAAAGGTCTTAGAGATCTGTCCCTTATTAGCAAACGTGGTCATAGTTAAAATTTGTGGCTATTAGATAGAAACACATGAAGGTTGAGAGGAAACGATGCTTAGTTCGTTGCTTGCCGAAATGAAAAGGTAAATTGCAGTTTTGAACTTGAGTCCTCTGAATCTCTGATGTGAACGGCACTAATTGTATTCTATTTGCATGCTGTACGAGCTATCTGTGAGTTTAAAAAAAGGGTTTAAGTTTATGAGTCCGCGGTTAACTGCGATAAAGATTTACTGACTCGGATTTGACATGCAAGCTTTGACGGGCACGCAATGTGCTCTGTAACGGATGCCCCATATATTTCTAATCGGTAATCAGTTCCTCAAGAAGCAATCTTTTTAATTTCCCATATCTCGAAGTCAAAGCTTTTGTTATTTAGAGTAACTCTCTGTTGTATTTTCCAGGATTACAAAGAGAAACTTTGCTTCTTACTTTGTGAAGCTTTGATAACTATGTCTTCCTACACAAGACCATACCCGTCTCAGTCCTATGCACCCTCTGCACCATCTCTTCCTGAGTCCTTGGAGACAGAGAACACTTACGATTCTTCTCGGCCGAGCAACTATGGGCAGCAACAGCCGTCTGATATGGCCGCTTATGGATATGACGTGGGCGATTCTTCATATGGGTACTCTGGCTTTCCTCCAGGGACAAACCCTGATGTGATTAGGAGCTTTCAGATGGTCGATAGAGACGGAAGTCGTTTTATTGACGAGAATGAGTTGCAACAAGCTCTGTCTTCTGGGTACCAGAGGTTTAACATTAGGACTATTAGGTTGCTGATGTTTCTCTTCAAGAATCCCTACGATGCTTTACGAATCGGTGAGTTTTGATTGCCTTTCCCCTTATTTGCATTTGTGTGGTTTGTGATTAAACAAGAATTTGAAGGCTATCGTGAACTTGTGGATTTTTCATTACATCATCCCATGTGACGAATTTCCAAAATTCCAAGTCTTGAACTGATTTTGCTGGTTGAGATCATGGCAAGCTCAATCTTAAGTTTATTTGCGCATGGGATTGTGTACTTTCTTATTGCATGTTGCTAAATTTTTATGCATCGTTTGAATTTTCTGGTTGAAATAAGTCATCCTTCCTTTTTCATGTCAGTTAGCAAGATCTGCAACAACTTGACATGTCCTGAACTAGAAGCTTTTTTTTTTTTTTTCCCCTTTGTGTAGATATCTTTAATTGTAAATATTTTGTTGCTGATTCATTGTGTTGATTTTTAAATTTGTAGAAGGACAAAAGTAATCTCGAAACTCGAGTCTATATCCTGGAAATGCAGTTATACACGCCGATGGTTTAGACTTCTGAATGAAAATGATTTCTCTTTGCATATCTTTCACATGTTCAAGTTTGAAACAGGAGGGAGTCTTGATGCTTTTATTTGTTTTTTCTTTTGGTTTCTTCTCCCTTTCTGGCACTTTATTCGTGTCACTAATGTGTATGGTGGTCTTTGCTGAACTATTTTGATGCAGGGCCCAAAGAGTTTGCTGCTTTATGGAGTTTTCTTGGTCAATGGCGTGTGAGTACTTCCATCTCCTTTCCTTTTAGTATATATTTCCAGCTCCCGCTAGTGTGAATTATGGGACGAAGTATATTTTATACTTCTGTTTAACAGTGAAGCTTAATAAACTAAAAATAGCAAGAACTTAAATATTAGGTTAATATTATCTTTATAAAAGCTCTGAACCTCACAGCTTTGAACCACCTTTGAGAAATGTGGAAACTGGAGAGATTATATTACGTTATGCTACTCTGGGCTTTTTCCATATCGGAAGCACATCTAGTAACAATATTCTATCACGTGTCTATGGGATGTAATCTTTACTTATCACGTTGCTAAGTTACTGTGGTATGACATCGAGTGTTCTTGCTGTCATGGGGTATGATTATTCTATTCAATGTGTGTTAGGAAATAAGCTTAAGAAATTTCAATTTTGGATAGTCTTTTTCTAAAGGAAGGAACATCTTGGTGGCTGTATAGCTTCATCACTAAGCCACATCAAACTCTTAATTTTCTATTTTTTTCAACTGAAACCTGGAAAAAGAAGTTGCGGTGTATATTTGGCTGTTAAGGTCTTAAAGGATATCTCTAATAGTCTTCTTGAAGAACTCTCGTTGTTGTTTGGTGCAAACTGAATATGGATGTCTCTGTTCAACTTCTCGTCATCTTAAATTTTCCAAAAGTCCTTATTATTATATCTTCGGGCTTAGTTATCAGAATGATCTCTTCTGAATTTCTACTTACAGGGCATATTTGAGAGATATGATAGAGATAGGAGTGGAAAAATTGATTTATTTGAATTGAGGGATGCTCTTTTTAGCCTTGGATTTGCAATCCCACCTTCTGTTCTTAAGGTTCTGATATCCAAGTATGATGATGGAAGTGGGAAAAAGATTGAGCTCAATTTTGACAGTTTCATTGAGTAAGTGTCTCATCTGAAAACCTCCCACATGCATAAGTTTTGTGGAACTTTACATCTAATAATCTTTTGCCTTTTTGGTTGATTTTCAGATGTGGGATGATTTTGAAGGTGAGACGTCAAATTTTAGGAGTAACTCCTTGGTTTCTTCTGTCAGTTTATGTTATTGGATGATTTTATTGTGAATTTGACAACATATTATGTTTCTGAATAAGCTTTCAGTATATTGCATAACTGCTGATGGGTTCAATGTTAATTTTGGAAGGTGTTATAATGTGTTCTTAAAATTTAGATCTCAGTCCTTCAAGCTGGTCTTTAGGGAAGGTGTCATAATGTGTTCATAAAATTTAGATCTCAGTCCTTCAAGCTGGTCTTTAGTTTTGGTTTGTGTTCTTATCCTGCAATTGAACTACTCTGATCTCAGGGATTAACTGAAAAATTTAAGGAAAAGGATTCACGTTATACTGGCACAGCTACATTCGGTTACGATGAATTCATGTCAACGGTCATCCCATTTCTCGTGTCTTATGATTGACCGTGAAAACTCCGCAAATCTTTGTTATGAACCCCAGAAACCTATCTTGTACTTTTTAGTATTTTCACTATGTTTTTGGTTGATTTTTTTATTAACTTGTTTTGGGTAGAAACTGTATATTGAGCAGTGAGGAACCAGGAATGTGAATTTATTTTGGTATGTTAATCTTTGTTCCAAGTGAGCAGACGTTTCATGTTTCATTTTGTCGTAACAGTTAAATATTTCATAGGCGACCAACTTTTGTAGTTTGTTTGTGATTGTGACGAAAGCACTTATTCACTTTTGATTCGTTAAGATGAATATCCATTTGATATGATGATTCAATTATAAATAACTCTGATGAGATTGAGAAATATTTCATATCTGAAACCAGCAAGAAGTAGGCATCTATCTGCGTAAATAATTTCTGAATTCTGCTGGTTGAGTGTGACAAGCATTTCTGGTTAAAATTAATGAACTGAACATAAACTTTGAAACAGCCACCCATTCAAGGGGACAAAAGGAAGCACCAACTACAGTGACTAAATTGTCAAACGGATTGGCTTCTGACTTTTAATTCTTGAAAATTATATTTGGTAAAACTTGATCTTTGTGCAGGAAAAAGAACAAAGTCGATTGCTTTTGATGCCAATAGATAGCTATTCGTTCAGGGGAAACGTGCATGTATGCTTCAAGTTTTGCTATTTTGCAACATAATTTTTAAGTAGATTCTCAAATAATTATCATTTTTTGTTAGATGGGAGAGATGAAAGAGAGAATAACGGAGGCATTTCACACCAAGTACGATAGTCACTCCAAAGACCTTTATACCAGGTATAACTGACACTAAATTTCCATGAAATGGTAAACATATGAAAAGGAACGTCAAACAAAAATTAACTAGCTGAAACTTCTCCATTTTCTTGTTACTAATTTGCTAAAGAATTGGTAATCTAATGAAAGCTCGCTCTAATCTTGGTCTGACCTTATTGCCTATGTTCTTCTGTAGTATCCATCTGTCGATAAAATTATTAGTTTCAGATTTAACTTGCTCATTTACTTTCTACTCTCCTACATATGAAGCTTACGAACATTCGGCCGGTGAAGAAACGAACCCCTCCTGCAAAATAAATTTGAAGCCATTTGTTTATTGGTTATGCTTATGCAAAGTCAACTACTAGCATTGTAAGCCCTGTGTTTCCTGGGACAGTACAGCAATGCATGATCTTTACGTATCAAACATAATCCGTACGCATTATTCAGATATAACTCAGCATGAAAACTACAATAACATAAAGGAACTAAAATATAGAGAAAAAGAAAGGCGGTTGTGTTGGAACTTCCAAATCCAAATCAGCAAGCCTAAAATAACAACGCAGCAATCATCACCACTAAACATAAAACAGAAAACAGACACAGCAATCATGTACAGCCTGTATTTTTTCCTCGTTTTCACTTGTATAAAGCCATGTATAATGTCCTTATTTTAATTATGAAAAATCGAGAGTTTCATCTCCAATATTCCTGCTTCTGTTATTTTCCATGCTTCTGTTATTTTCTATGGTTTTGACATGGTATCAGAGCAGGACATATCCTTGATTCATTAACACTACTAGCATCATGTCTCAAAATGACGAAAATGATAGTGAAATCAACACACAAGAGAACGACGCTGAGCTTGATTCCTATTATGTCACGGTATCTGAAAACCCACGTTGTGTTTTGGTGACTTCATTACTTGATGGTAATAATTACCGATCATGGAGTTGATCTATGAGTATCGCCTTAGGAGCTAAGGACAAGATGGGGTTTGTAAACGATGATATAAATAAGCCAGAGAACAATCCAACACTCCTTTGAAAATGGCGCACTGCAGACAAAATGGTAACTTCATGGATCCTAAACTACATTAGCAAAGAAATAACTGTTTCATTTTTAGTAGTTAAATCTGTTAGAGATTTGTGGGAGGAGTTGAAGTCTAGGTATGGAGAGAGTGATGGGCCACATATTTACCAGTTAATGCAAGAAATAGGAAACTTAAGACAAGGAAATGGGTCTGTGACTGCATATTTTACGAAATTGAAAAAACTGTGAGATGACTTAAATTGTTTGGTGTCTTTTGTAAGATGTGCCTGTGAAGCAAATGATAAGAGCATATCTGTGGAGAATAATAAAAGGTTTGTTCAGTTTCTGATGGGGTTGAGAGAGGAGTACACCCATGTGGTAGGGCAAATTATGTTGAATAACCCACTGTCATAGGTGAGTAGGGCCTATTCCATGATTTTGACAATACAGAAGCGGAAAAACATATCACAGAATCATGGAGAAGGAGGTCAAATAATTAGCGTTGATGGCTAAGCAAGGAAGTTACAAAAGAACTGATGGTAGAGACAGTAGTAACTCAAGTAGCTACAACAGGAGGAAATTTAATTCAAGAATGGAAGACAAGTACTGTGAACACTATCATGAAAAGGGGCGTACCATCGACACCTGCTTCAAACTACACGAAATACCAAATTGGCCTAGAGAAAGGGGTTACCATGCTGCTGCTGTGATGGAAACACCTATTAACAATGAACCAATGAGCACATAATCAACTGAGAAGGAGGTGGATATCACCGTGCTTACTCAACAAGTAAACGAGTTAATTAGGTGCATGAGAGGTAAAGGTAACGCAGAAACTAATCATGTTGCTTTTAGCAATTTTGCAGGTAAAAAACTATCTCTGAATGGCTTAAATAGCACTTCGGATGACATAGGTTCATGGATAGTAGATTCAGGTGCGTCTGCCCATATATGTTCAGATATAAAATACTACTCTTGCATAAAACCTTATGCCCTGTTCGATTCTATAACCCTGCCTGATGGAAACACAAAACCTATAAACATCATGGGTGTAAACCTGAACTCAGAAGTAACCATCAACAATGTCCTACATGTGCCAACATTCCATCACAATTTGTTATCTGTGCATAAGTTAACATCTTAAAACAACCTAGCCGCCATTTTTGTTTGTGATAAATTGTATTTGCAGGACCCATGGACTGATTATGTGGTGGCAATTTGCGAGGAGGAGGCAAGAATTTACAAACTCACACCAAAGCATTTTCTACCGGCCAAAACACTAAAAGGTCCTTCGTTACGTTTCTATTTAAACAACATTGTTGTTTGTAATGCAATCAATGATATTGACATTTGGCATCTACGTTTAGGAAACGTATCCAAGAGAAAAATTATGCATATTCTTAGCATAAAACACTCTAAGTCTGAACCATTTTGTGATATCTGTCCCCTTGCTAGACAAACTAGAAAATCCGTTACAACCCATTTCATAACAACTAAAAGGCCTTTCGAATTACTATATGTAGATCTCTGGGGTCCATACAGCATACCAAGTTTAGATGGGTCTGAATACTTTGTTACCTTAGTGGACGACTTTACCCAAGCCACATGGACCATTTTGATCAAAACAAAAGACCAAACTCTAAGTGTCTTGACTAATTTTATAACCATGATTTAAAAGCAATTTTCTACCCCAATCCTTGCAATAAAAATCGATAATGGTATTGAGTTCGTAAATACCTCGTGTCGTGACTACATTGAATCAAAAGGAATAAATCACCAAAAAATATGCGTTTACATGCCTCAACAAAATGGGATTGTAGAACGAAAACACAAACACTTGCTACAAGTGACCCATGCCGTTTTATATCAATCCAAATTACCAAAAAACTATTGGGAGGAAGCCTTATTAACATCAATCAATATCATAAATAGACTGCCTACCAAAATTTCATCTTGGATATCCCCATATGAAAAATTATACAACAAAGCCCCAACATACGACCACATGAAAACTTTTGGATGCATATGTTATGCAACAAATACAAAATCCCACAAAGAAAAGCTAGAGCCCAGAGCCATCAAATGCATTTTTCTTGGATACACGTCAGATAAACGAGGTTACAAGTTACAAGATTTACAATCGAAATGAATCATAATAAATAGAGATGTTATCTTTCATGAGACAAAGTTCTTTCAACCAGCACACCAAACCCAAAACACACCCATGCAACAAGTACATATCTATTTTGACCAACAGCCCACCTTCAACCTAAAACAAATAAGACTACTGACCACCTTGAAATTGACCCAAACATCCAAGACCTATCAGACCCAACACCATAAACGGACCTAAGTATCCAAACCTTACCCGATTCTACTACACTCGGTACCTCATCTTCCTAAACTTGTACTGACAATCACCAAAATGACATAACCAATACATATTCACCACCGCATCAAATCTGTCTCAGCACACGACCAAAATTTCGTCCTCGTTACCTTGACGACTATGTCTCCTACACAACCACCACTCCTTTTGCAACTACAGCTACCACATCATCAATTTAGGTATCGTCTGTCTTTGACACCTTACCAAAACACACTCACACAAATTTCACCCCTTTCAAACACTTACACATCTTTCATCGCAAATGTCTCTGTTGAATATGAACCTTTATCATATGAAAGTGCTAGAAGAGATCCGTTATGGGTAGAACCGATGGAAGCAGAAATAGAAGCCTTGGAACTCAGTCATACATGGACCCATGCAATTTTACCAACCGGGAAGAAAGCCTTATAAAAAAAATGGGTTTATAAGATCAAACGCAACTCCGATGGTTCTGTGGAAAGAAGAAAAGCCAAATTAATGGTAAAAGGCTTCAAACAAACTGCCGGGGTCGACTATTTTAACGTTTTCTCTCCTGTTGCCAAAATCACATCCGTCCGATTTCTGCTTGCAGTAGCAACATCGTATAATTGGCCGGTGCATCATTATGATATAAACCATGCCTACTTACATAGGCATATCGAAGAAGATATTTACTTGAATCCACCTCCTGGATACAACAAGGTTTTACCTGGATAAGTTTTGAAACTTCAAAAGTCTTTGTATGATCTTAAGCAGGCAGGGCAACAATGGAACTGAGAAATCACATCAAAATTGACAGAATTCGGTTTCCTCCAGTTGACATCTGATGCCTGCTTATTTACAAAAGGTATTGGCGACAATTTTCTTGCTTTAATAATATACGTGGATGATGTGTTGATTGCTGGTCCATCTGAATTGTTGATTTTTGCCATTAAGTGTTTCCTGCATTGTGAATTTACTATTAAGGATATGGGGAATGTGAAATATTTTATTAGAGGCAAGAATACCAGATGAAATGTTACTTTCGCAGAGGAAATATGTAACAGACATTCTCATGGATGCTCACCTTATTGATCTAAAACCAGCCACAGTTCCTATACCACAAGGAACCAAGTTAACAATTGACGAGGGAGCTCTGTTATCTAATCCAGAATGCTACAGAAGGATCACAGGACAGCTTCTATATCTCAATTTCATGAGACCAGACATCACCTTCTCAGTGCAACAATTGAGTCAGTTTAACCATACACCACGCCAGCAGCATTGGAATGCTTTAGTTCATGTTTTGCGG
Organism: Erythroxylum domingense; assembly: GCA_025594535.1. Lineage (NCBI taxonomy): Eukaryota > Viridiplantae > Streptophyta > Magnoliopsida > Malpighiales > Erythroxylaceae > Erythroxylum > Erythroxylum domingense. Next base: position 7,275,627 of record JANQBM010000008.1, read on the forward strand.
TATCTAAAGGGGTTCATATCAAAGGGATTACTGTATCGAAGTCAGGACGGTGAGCAGCAACTCCACGCATATTTTGATGCGAATTGGGCAAGGTGCACCTTCTCTCGTAGATCGTTAACCAGTTACTGTATCTTCTTTGACAACTCTTTGATATCATGGAAGACCAAAAAGCAGAGCACCGTTAGTCGTTCATCTACCGAAGCGGAGTATCGCAATATGGCAAGTACACTATGTGAGATTCGATGGATCATATACATTTGTCGTGATTTGCAAATACTGGTTAAACTACCTATTCCATTAAAATGTGACAACACTGCATCCATCTACATTTAGGAGAATCCAGTATTTCACGAGAGGACAAAACACCTTAACATCAATTGTTATCTCTGTCCAGGATGCAGTTAAGGATGGCTTTCTCAACACCACTAATATTCAATCCAAATTACAGCTGGTTGATTCATTCACCAAACTTTTGGTTGTTCCGATTTTTCATGACATTCTTCATAAGTTAGGCCTCATTAATACAGCCCAACTTGTAGAGGGGGTGTTGGAACTTCCAAACCCAAATCAGCAAGCCCAAAATAATGACAATCATCACCACCAAACATAAAACAGAAAACAGACACAGCAATCACGAACAGCCTATATAAAAAAGTAGGGATAGCAATTTCAGCCCGACCCGCCCAGCCTGACCCTTGTTTTGGCCTGAGTTGAGCAGGTTACGGGCCGACCATGGTTTGCCAGGGTCTGGCCACGGGTCTGCCCAACCCGGCCCGTAGCCCGCTGGCTTTATCCGAAACAACATCGTTTTGATTAAAATGATGTTGTTTCGATATATTTTTTAATAAAAATATAATTAATGGGCTAGAGCCATTGGGCGGGCCACGGGCCGGTAGGTTGATCGGTGAGCCGAGCTGCGAGCCAGCCATCCTGGCCCACGCTGGCCACGAGCTAACCCACAGCCTACCATAACTAAGGCTGAGTTGGGGCGAGCCAGGCCCGACTCGGCCCGGCCTATTGTTATCACTATAAAAAAGACAATTAACTACTATTCCCTTTTATTTTTTCCTCGTTTTCACTTGTATAAAGCCATGTGCAGTGTCCTTATTTTATCCATGAAAAATCGAGAGTTTTATTCCTGCTGCTGTTATTTTCCATGGTTTTGACAGGTTGCTTTTGTGCGATGGTCCAAGTGGAATCGTGTAGGCTTCAATCTTATCCTCCTCTATGGGCTATAGCTGATGCATGAATTATCTAATCTACTATGAATGCAGTCTGTCTCTGTGACGTTGATAGCCACTAGCCGACTTTATGCTCTCCCTCGTGACTGCGTATTCGAATATGAAACAAATTTCCACACCAAGACACGATGTAAATTAATATAACTTAAAATTCTCATATCTGCAGCCACCAAAACTATGCCGATCAAATTTTGTATAAAGAAGCAAATCCCACTTTGCTTTTGCCTACCAACATCTCAAAACATCAGCAAAGGCGACAACCTGGACAGATTGCTTGATGGGATGAAACCATAGCCACAGCCTTGGCCATTTAAGATATTTTATTATAAAGTTTGATTATTTGATCCTAGAATTTGAATTAGACATGGAATTGGGATCAGTCCAAGAAAGGGTGATGCTGCCAATTTTCTTTTGGGTTGAGATAAAAGGGTACAGACAAAGAGGAAACCATCTTTACATATAGAGCTCACATTGAAAGACAAAAGTGGTGAGGAATCAACCTTTTCCTGGGGTATGCAAGGGAAAAATCAGCAACTTTTAAAGAGCTTTCTGACCAGAAGAAGGAAAGTGATGGCTTCTTTACCTGATAGAAGCAAGAATGGACTTTTGTGTGGTTGAAGATAGCAAGAATTAAATTCAAAGAAAAGATTCACACGCATGATTGCAAGTGGAGATGAGGACACGATGGATACCCGTTACTCTTTTGACATCAAAATTAAGACTTCATGTAGCCACTGGCACATAATTTAAGACTTCAATGCAGCAGCCAGCCAGATTCATGCGTCCATCAAGTGGTGAAAAGCATGATTATGGTCTGGCCTATCCAAAAAATGCTTCAAATTTTCCAAAATGTCAACCATATTATTTGCAGATTTTTTGGTGACAAGGGATGCAGAATCAGAACTTCAACCTCAAACAATAAAATAGTTTCAGATTCATTAAACCGCTAGAATGCCAAGATGCGGGAGGTCGGTAATATCTAGGATCAACCGATTCTAATTATCTGATGTTGTCATAACTATACTTGCAGACGCTAACCAGAAACAAGAAGAAAGGAGGCATTTCTAGACTCCAAGCTAATAACATAGACAAGACGATTGCATAACACAATCTTCGTTAAAAATAAAAAATGAACATAGAGATGAAATGTGTACAAGAGGCAAAATATGTAGCTCACCTACAAGAGCTCTGCATTCTTGCGTGATCAAACATGGGTTAGTTTGTGTATTGTTATCTCTATCATTGTTCCACAATTAGGTGCTTCTAAGCCCAGATCACGTATGCCACAACAAAGATAACCATTTCAAAGAAAGAAAATCCCTGAAACATTATTGGAAAATGCAAAAGCTTCAATTTTGAATCAAATTGGCCTTGCCAAACAGATTAATAGTACCGGGAAGAGAAAAACAATGCGACTTACCTTCCTCCGCGCAGCAGAAGAGTAAACCAACTCCGGAAGATTAGCCTGTAACCCAATATTGTAAACTGGAGTACCATCAGGATACAAGAGACCATAGTTCCTTTCGGAAGTTGGACCGGGCTTTAAATCCTCATTAAAAAGTGCAAAAACATATACGTCAACTGGAACTGATGGTTTTGCTGGTGTGCCTTGTTTTTCCTGTATTTTCTTTAACAGATTACCATTGTATAGGCCTGCATTTTCTGGTGTAGCTCCTGCTTCATCTGCATCACCTTTGGACGGCCACCCAGTTTCCGAAATTCTGACTTCAATGTCTGTATGGCCCATGGCTCTAATCGCAGAGTACACAGCATCAATTTGAGCATACAACATGTTGTCATAGTGCAGATTGGTATTAGAATCTGTCATGCCTTGGTTTGGCTGGAAAAGTACATAGTCTAAAGGCACCTGACCAGGGTTGTCCTTATAAGCAAAATATGGATAAGCATTAATGAGGAAAGGAGAGTTGATTTGGGAGTGGAAATTCAATATGGGATGGATATATTCAGTAAGATCTTGCCTGAAAGTCCCTGAAGAAGGTGGATAGGAATTGCCTAAGATGTTTAGAGAATGCGCTGTTGTGACAGTGACTTGCTTATCTAGCCCAAGATTTACTAGAGTGTTATATACTGTTTGCATCGCTGGAAGGAGGTTAGACATCAACTGCGTATCATTGGAGCTAAAGACCTCGTTTCCTACGGTGATACAAGTGATTTTGGTCTGAGGGAGGTGCGTCTGAACATGCTGCTGGATCCAACTCTGAGCTTTAATGGGGTCTCTCATGTTTTGTAGGTCCTCATTTCCAAGTCCGATAATGAAATCCACATTGGAATTGGAAAATGCGAGTAGGACATTTGGATCAGCGTCATAAAGCTTTACTCTGCTGATGTTGAGGGATTGAAGAAGGTAAGCGACACGGGAAGGTGATGGAAGATTGTTGGCGATCTGGCCATAGTTAATCCCAACGCCAAGCCCATTCATTTGTACGGCTGAATCTGAAAACAAAATGAAAAACAAAACAGATGAGAAATTGACAGCATAGAAATGATTAACTTGTCGAATGCAGAAGATTTATTTACAAATTCTAGTAACAAAGAAGAACACTTTCGTATCTAATTGGGGAAGTATCCATATATTCTGGTCAAAACATTGTGAGATTGGACCCAAGAAATGGAACAAAGGCCAGCACCTTTTTATGCCATAAAAATGTTCAAAAACCCACTAACAGGATCTTCAATGAATCACAGTCTTGTTAAATCTCAACCAAAAGTTCAGAATCAGAAGTTTAAGTCCAGTTGTTTTCATGCTTCCGTTGAAAGATAATTGAACTCAATCACAACCGTATGTAGACGTCTCATACTTGAAACAATTAATAACACAGATTTGTCGCGCAAAGATGTCATCTTTCTATGCATTTTCCAGGGAAGTGAAAAGGGTATCTGGATAAAGCAAGAACAAACCTAGAAGAATGAGAACCAGAAACAGCAATCTTAATAGGACAAAGCAGGTGGCCATCTCTGATCTGACCTTGGTTTAAAACCAGACCAGCAGAAGATAAATGGCGACCACCACCGCCACCAGCACAACCTACCCAACAACAACAACAACAGGAGGAAAACAACTGTTTCAAATTAACGAAGAGAATTTTTATCTCTCTCGTACTTATATAAGAGTTTTCACTGCTGACAGGGCTCCAACGAGTTTTTTTTTTTTTTCAATGGTTTATTATCATTTCGAGGATGATCGTCTGCACTTGCTTTCCCACACGTATTCAATGTCCATGGAGTCACAACTGTCTCTTTCTGGGTGAAAGTCACAGGTGATTTTTTACCGTCGTTTCCTTAACCAATTACCCTTTAATTCTCCTAAACTTTTTTCTTGATAACTGTTGAAAGAAGGTGACATGTATTTGTCAGCTAGATTTGGTCTTAGCTCAGGTCCTCAAGTTGGTGCAACTTGCTTATGACTTTCAAGTTCTCCAGTTTATCTATCTGGTCATGCGAGAAGAATTGAGCTCGAAAACTTTCCGAGGTTGTTACGAAGATAGTGTAGCCATTTCCGACAATTAGATAAGAAATTAACCGCTCTTTACCAATTCACTCTCAACTCCTTTGGCCCACTTTTGTTTGCCTGTAAAATGTTTAAAATATCAACACCATGTATTTTTTGAGGTTGAATATTTTAAGTTTTAATTATTGAGTTTGTTATTTAACTTAAAATCTATTAATTTATTAATAATTTAATTAAATTATATATTAATAAATTGTTATTTATCATTAACATTTTATAAATATGTAATTAAGAATCATTCTTGTCTTATACTCAAATTTACCTATAAAGACACCTTCTCGTAGTTAAGACCCTCTTAATACTTCTAGTGAGTTAATTAAAAAAAAGAATAGTCTATCGCCATCACATAAATATAAATTAAGAAAGGTAAACTGGCGTGTCTTACTGGGCAACTATCTAATTTCATGTGTTCCTAATCAGCATCTTGACTATAGAGAAAAAGAGCTGTCCAAGACAGCCATTACATGACTAAAAAGTTTTGAATCAAATATAATATTACAAAACCTAACGTGTTTTATATTTAACCCATCATTCTTCCAAATTTCAAGATGAGATATAGCCCTTCAAGGTGTCGTCCTCAGAATATGGCGGCCAGAGGAAAGTGCAAACGGCCGAATTTGAAGATGAGATATAGCCCTTCAAGGTGTCGTCCTCAGAATATGGCGGCCAGACGAAAGTGCAGAAGGGCAACTTTTCAGAGGCAAGCAGAGGCATACTCCCCGCATATGTATTTCAAGGATAAATAAATAAATAAATAAATATATATATATATATAAACCACCGCCGACTCCAAGATAGCCGGGCTCCTTCGTCACCATTTTCTCGTGGTTTTTTTACAGTCTATTTGGAAATTTTTAAATTAGATTTATTGAGGGATTAGATTCAATTATATTTATAGGATTGAATTAAATTTAATTTATACTATTTGGAATAAATCTATAAATATTAGAATTAAATTCAATTTCTTTGTTTGAAATACAATAAAAATGAATTCAACTACTTTATATGACTTTTTTATTCTTAAATAAAAATAGTATGAAATCAATGTGTGTGAGTTTTATAGTAATTTGTATATTTATGATGTGTATATTTAGAAAAAGAATTTTTAATGTTTTGAAAAGAATTGACTCTTCAATTCAAATACCAAATCGCATCATTTGAGATGTAAATTGAATTCATAAAGAAATGAGATTCAATTACGTAGTTGAATTCAAGTCATCTCTTTTTTTGCATTCCAAACGCATAAATTGAATTCAATTACATAAAATTAATGAATTCAATTCAATTCATTAGATTTTAAACACCCTTTTAGAATTTTCGTAGTTTAGATTTCATCAATTTATTTTTAAAGTAAAATTAGATCAGCAATCCTAATTTAAATATGTTATATATTCCACTTATAAGGTTGTAAGAATATCATAAAAATGATAAAGCAGAGTTGGAAAAGAAAATTCCAAAAAAAAGAGCATCTTAGGTACGCAGATACATTTTAAAATTACGTGTTCCAATGTTTATGACACGACAGGTGTCTTGGATAGGGAAGAAGCAGAACGTGAGTACTTGAACTGACGTGTCTGTATTTCGATTTTCTTTATTACATCATCATGACAAATCAGTTACTTTTTAAACATTACAAACTGCCTGTGTGTTACTGTCTCCAATATAAAAAGACGGAACTATACGAAAATTTAGAGCCGGAATAGAACAGAAATTAAAGATAGTGAGCTATTTAGTTGTGATGGACAGAACAGAAACAATTATCTCCATCTTAAAAACAGAAATGTGTTTGGTTGCAAGGGACAGAACATAAAAACAATGGCTATGACAAAAATGCCCCTATAATATAATATGATTGGAAATATGTAATTTATTAATTATTTTATAATTGTATCAATATTTATTTTAAGTGTATTTGTAAT
>JANQBM010000008.1:7283766-7306936 GCA_025594535.1 Erythroxylum domingense
TTATCATGATTATTTAATTACATGACATTATATTTAATTAAAATATTATTATTCATTAATTAAAATATTATAATTAACTAATAATATAATTAAAATATTCATGGGGAGGGGTTTTCTTGTAAATTTATGTGTGTGTTTTGTTTCTGTCTCCGTCTCCATTTTCTTGTCCTCTGATTTTGAAAGGAACAAAAATTTTATGTCTATGTTTTCGGAGTCGAGACAAAAATTAGTGGAGACAACAAGCAAATAGGTCGGGGACAGAATTTTTCTATCCCTGTCTTCTGTCTCCACCTATGAGAAAAGCAACCAAACTTAAGGAAAGGGCACAAAAGATTTCATGTAGCCATTCATCCTCATCCACTGTTTTTCATGTCAAACTTTTCTTTGTCGCCACTCAAAGAAAAGTTATTTTAAGCCAATTTCAGGGGCATTTTCTTACTTAGAAAGGGTGTGAAAACTGGAAAGGAGCTTGCAGGTTTCACCTGCTTTCTTTCATGGGTCTGCACATCTTGGAAACCTCTTATAATTTATTATCATATTTTTCTTTTGGAAGCAAGCGATCATAAGTGCAAAAGAATGGGTGAGGTATCTAATCAGCATCGTTGGAAAAAGCTAGCTGATGCTATAATTGGAGAAGTTGAATTGGAAAGTGAATGGAAAAGAAAGGCATACGATGATGAGTGAGTGAGTCGATTTCCTATCTAATGTTCAACTGTGAACGGAGTTCAGTGGACGCGCTAATCATTCTTTTTCCCCAAAAGGACATATTCACGATCACGATCACGATCACGATCACTGGACCTTTGCCTCGCTTGTGACACAAGCCTCCGCGTAAAGAATGCCTAATTATTAATTAAGGTGGATTTGTCCTTACGCCTTAGAATTAGGCTTACGTGGCCATATTAAAAGTAAGGGTATACATATAATAAATTGATAATTCAGATATTTCTACAATGTTTGGTGTGATTGGATCGTTTTTTGTACCTTATATGCAATTTTTGTATTTTAACTTTTTAAAAAAATAATTAAAAGAACATAATTTATGCTACAAATAAACAAATATTCTAACCAAAAAAAAGATAATATTATCCATACATATTTATTCCAAGGAATGCCTCTTCATATTTAGAATTCTACGAAACACATGCCAATAATCTCTCAAAATTATGAATTTATCAAAGTTTCCCGGAACAAAAGTTAAAATGGTAAATTAAGAGGTTTTAAAATTAAAAAGTTTAACCAATATTAGACTATTATTAAACTGGTTAAAAGTGAATAAAATTTAAGAATTTAAAATATGATTAAAAAATATTATTCTTACTTATTGAAAATTTTAAATTTTGATTTAAAAATACTATTAAATGAAAATTAATTAATTTATTTTAGTTTATAAAAACTTATTAATTTATAAAAATTGACCGATTAATTAATAAACTTATCAATTTTCAATAACAAAAATTATTAAACTAAATCAAACAGAATAATTAAAAAGTGAATTGAAAAGTTAATTGATTTAAGATTTTTACTATAAAACGAATCAAATCGGTTTAGTTTTTAAAACATTACAAGTTACTACAGGCATAAGTTAAGATTTAGTTTAACTGAATTTAAGAAATTTAAATGTGTGATTACATTTGGACTTTAATAAGATTTCTTTAAGGGTGTTTGATTAGCATATCTTTATATTCTTTGATTCAAAAGAATCTACTCTATCGATATCATACAAGCAAGTAATTTTAATTTTGATAGCTCATTTATGATGAAGAAGCAATTCTTGTTTCAATTAATGAAAAATTTAAAAGATTGTAGTCAATTTAGCACACAATTAAAAAAATTAAATTAAATGATAAAATTGAGAGATTTTAATTATTTAAATAATTAAATTAGAAGAAATGATAATTTGATAATTATACTAAAATATTTGTGCAGACTATATTTAGTGAATAAATCTCAATTTTATGAAGGACAAATTAAATAAGAAATTAATTAAGAAAAAATATGTAATAGTTTCATCGTTTTAGGTGGGACAAATCAAATAATAAAATTAATTAAGAAACAAAATGTTATAGTCCCCTCGAAATGGAAAGAGACTTGGAGAGTTGAATCGAAGAGTGGGGCTATGCGGAAGAGAACTTGGCAATAGCAATCATCAGCGGGGAAGCACAGCAAGACCCAGTACAGTTATGATTTAGGCGCAGTAGTGTTGAAACTTCCAAAGCTTGACGGCGGAGAATGCAAGATGGAGATTGGTTACTGGAATCCAGGCTTCTTGACTAGCTTCTTCTTCTTCTTCTTCTCCTTCTCTGTTAAGAATACAATAGCATCGGATGTACATCCAATATGGCAAGGGGAGAAACTGAAATTCTTCCCGCCTAGACGACAATATTTGGTTAAATGCCAAACGTGGTCTTCTGTTATAGTTTGCAGACGCGAAACAAAGCCAGGCGACTTGGCAATTAAGCGAGACAAAAAAAGAATAGTTACAGACGACAACGTTTGGTAGTAACCTTGTCTTCAGAAAACATCCGTAATTGCTCTGCTTATGTATGTTTCAGTCCCTAACCTCGTGTTACTCTGCTACTTATGATTGTTCAGTTGGTGTGGTGTGCTTGGTGTGTTGCTGTCGCTTGGTGTATTGCAGTTGAGGTAGGTGTGGTGCAGTTCTCATGGTCAGTGTGGTACAGTTCTCGTGGTCCCCCGATAACCTATCTGTTGTCTAATCTCGCGGTCTCCCAACAAGCCATTTTTTGTTGTTTATTATGGTGGAGTAGAGGCAACATGTGGTCCTGACAACCTATTTGTTTTTTTTAGTTATTTATCAATATGATTTGTCTTTTATTTTGTTTATTTTGTTCTTTGTCTATCAATTCTTGCATTTATTGTAGTATATACATTTAACATGCTTAAAATCTTCCGGATATATAATGGGTCACAGATGATTCATAACGAGTGATTAATCAAATTTCATAATCAATCTAGTTGTTTGGACTATTTCTAATTGACCAACTTGGAATTAGAAAACCAAATCATTATTGAAAAATTACAAAAAAGAACAAAACATGTTGGAAAACTTTAGGTGAGTTAACAGTTGGCATACGAAATGATAAATTGTCTAAGGAAATTTAAAACCCACAATGATCAACCATGTGGAACCTTTAGAAGGATAAGGAACCTTTAGTCCACAAATAATGGTGATAGGGATTGTTAATTCTAAGATTAGATGAAGGTAAAGCTAATAAATTATATGCAACTACTGAGAAGGAAGAGGTTATGGCAAATATCATTTTTAATAATGGGGGATTTAATTTAACCCTTTCTAATACCTCATTTTGATGTTGGATATACTATATAAGAATCGAAAGGTCTTTCATGATTATTGTTAGGATAGTTTCATCAACAATACAAACCAAACATATCTTATGGAAATACATGGGAAATAGCATTGATATTATATTTCTTGTTTTTGACTTATTTTCTACTTAATTAACCATAGTTAAAGTAGCTTATATATAAGTTTGTATGTGATTGTCAAATTGTTATTTACTTGTCTTTTGTATGATTATTTACATGATATTTTTTGCGTTATAGCGACTCAATACAAGGCTTTAAAGTTATATTATAGTGAATACTTTAACAATGATTCTAGGATGAGTTATGAGCGTGGGTTGTTAAGTTATTCTGACAAAGTGGATTTTGATTCTGTCAGCTGTAGACAAATTTGTGAGATAGAGAAAGAACTTGGATACATACAGGTTAACAAATCATATAATAAAGTTTAGGTGTTTAGAATGAGTCTTTAAGGCCCATTAAATCTAATGAAAGCTATATTAGGTTAACCAACCTATTAAAAATACATGGGACAATTAAGGTGTATCTCATACAAAAACTTGATGATCCGATTATGGCTCCAGGGGTTTTAGATATAATAGGTAATGATGAGGATGTTGTGCCTTATGAAGTTGATATATAGATATCAATGTAGAAGAGAATAGTAATGATGGGGATGTAGGCACTTATGGTAATGAAGCGAAAAGTGTTAATGAATTTAAAGGCGATGATAAAGTTGAACGTGTTAATGAAGTTGAATGTGATGATGAAGCTAAAGGTGTAAACAATACATTTGATATTTCAATTACACTAACCAATGGAGATTGATTCTAGTGATTATAGAAATTTCATTGCTAGTGATGAATACCTAGTAGAGAGGAGCCTGAGGAGCCAATTAGAAGGTCTAGCATAAGTGTTATATATGAAGAAGGTGGTAGTTTGTTAAATTGGACTCTAAAAATGGAGTTTGCCAATGTTAAAGGGATCAAAAGACGTTATTGTCAATTATTTAATAACAACAAGCTTTAATATGCAGTGGAAGAAAATGCATTAGAGTTGGATGCATTAAAGGATGCAAATAGGAATTGTATACAGCCTATGATAGTAATGATAAATGTTTCAAAATAAAAAAATAATTATGAATATACATATTTTATAATAAACAAGTCTAAGATGGTGTTAACAAAGTTTCTAGCTAAACATTATTGTGAAAGAATTCTAAAGAAGCCTAGCATTACCACTGCAAAGATGGTTGAAGAATGTAAAAAAAAGTTGAAAACATTTATGAAAATTACAATATGCAAAGCTGCTAAGAGGAAGTTAAGAAATAAGCATGCATTAGATTATGACTCAAAGTTGAAAGTTTATATCCAAGAGTTGAAATATAGCAATCCTGGATGAACGATGGAACTGTAAGTGTCTACAAAGCAAGAAACTTCATTGTTAGAGTTTAAGAGTTTATATTTTTTTTTTTGGAATTATAGAAAAAGGATGAATGATTTTTAGTTCAGATTAATCTTACAATCACTTAATTTTTGAAAGAGGAGAAAAATCCCTATAATATCATTAAAAATACCTCTTTAAAAACAAGATATCACCAAGTCATTGGCTATATGACACAATCTAAAGTTTGAAGATGAAGTATTTACAATTTTTCCATCTCTAGTTATTTACTTATATGTTATTTTACCTTATTTACACTTATGCCATTTTAGTATATTTACGATCTTTTTATTGATAATTTAAAATAATAATAATTTATTGTTATTATTTTGAGATAAGTATCTTATCATATTTATTTATTATCAATTTTATAATAAATTGAATGTTTTATCCATTTACATAATAAATTTGCTCTATTTAGTATAACTTTACGTATAATTTTTGACTAGTTATCATTTGTTTAATATAGCATTTTAACATATTAATTTCTTTTATCATATTTGGACATAATTGAATATTGTATGCTTAAAAACTTACCTCTCGTCAGTCTAGGCATTTGAATACTTTTGTTGATATTATTTTCTCCTAACTACTAATTGATTTATTTCTAATAAGATCTATATGAGCAATGAGATTATCTTATCGATGAGTTCAATGTTTGGTAGGATGCCTAAATTAGTGAAAATTATATATTAAATATTATGAATCTGCACAATTTTGTTATTATATCGATAATTGATTGATGCATTTAGTTTTGATATTTAATGTATTGATCTTGCCTCTAAATGACTCTATTTTTTTATGCTTAATAGACTTCAACATAATGAGACTTTTAGGAATTTGAAAAAAGAGCGGATAGTATGATCTTGTATTACATGCATATTAATATTGCCATTATGATTTTTCTTTAGCTTAAAGTGATCTTGAATTCTCGACCGTTTTAAACCATAATGAGACTAATTACAAATAATGGGTTGAGTCTCTTATTATGTTAAGAGAGATCATCTATTATTAGTAACTTGATGTGTGCTCAAGCATCCACACGTCCTGATATTACATTTATGGTTAATGTGCTTAATAGATGCTCAAATAATCCTAAATAATGCTATTGGAAAATGGCTAAGGAATTCTTGAGGTATCTTCAAGGCACCAAGAATCTTATATTGACATATCATGTACTAATACTCTTGAAGCAATTGATTTCAGTAAATACAATTATACAGGTTGTGTGGATGATACGAAATCCACTTATGATTACATCTTTATGATGGCATAAGGAGCCATTTCATGAAAAAGTATCATGCAATATGATTGTAGAATTTCATTTCAACACTGAGAGTTGTAGCCTCCATTTCAAGACTACTAAAATCATATTGTGACAATTCTGCAGTTATATCTTTCTCTTGAAACACTAGAAGTACTTCTTGGTCCCAATATACCAACATTAAGTTCTACTTTTTCAAAGAAAAAGTTATAAAGTCTCTAATTACTATGGAGCACACTCTTTCAGGTAGTGTATTGACGGTCATTTTAATTAAAAACTTACCTATTTGTGTATTTCAAGAACATATCCCTCGTAAGTATCTGTTGGGAGTCAAGTTTTCTTTGTTTTAGTGGAATTTCATGTTCTATGTATGTTTTATTAAATTACTTGGATTTTGTGTAATACATGCGTATTATGGATGTTTTGTCGCTATTTTTGACATTTTCTAACTCTACATTTATAATGACTAACAAATTGATAATATTCATTTTGTTGAATCCATATTGAGGTATTGTCAAGCTTTTCGATTAATAGCACTTAATAATGAATAATTCATACATCCTTTTACTATAAATTATTTAAAATTAGTTTGGCTACGAAGCAATATGGTATAGCAATATCGTATGATTATATTGTCCAAATAGGATAATGTTAAATTAATTATTATGAACTAGCATAATCTTATGACAATTAATATCTTCAAAAGATACATGTAACATTGGGCCATTTATGGCATGAAAATTATATTATTAAATATACTATAGGCCTTTGGTCCATTCACCAATCTTACCTAAACTTATTTATTAGATATGTAACCCATCATAAGCTATATTTTAACTTCATCGATGAATTCTTAAGGTGTTCTTCTTAACCTCTAATTTGAGAATTATCTGGTGGTGTGTGGGGTTAGTGAATTGGATTCAAAGATTTATAAACTTTTGGTTAAAGGTGCAATTTACCCCCAAACATTTATTAAAAAATTGAAGATCAACCATGTCGTTAGCTCTGATATCATTCTATCCCTTAACGTTTTTAAAATGAAGCAATTTATCATAAAAATGCTCACTCCGTCAAATTAAGATTGCGTCTATATTAAATTTGTTCACCTAAGCATGCTATGGAGGTCAGTTGCCAATATGGTAGTTGACGTGTATATCAATAACAATTTTTTATCTTACTATTAATTAATATGTTGTTTATTATTTTTCAGTAATTAAAATTAAGTAACTTGTTATCTTTTTTTTCTCCTAAAACATGACTGAATCCCTAATTTTCCAAACATGCTGAATATCCTTCGTGCTCTTTTATCTTATCAGTTTTCCTTGGTTGAGTAAAACATAATTTTATTGCTCCTGTTGGATCATAAAGTATTTCGACTCCTCCAAATGCAAGCATGACTTTTGGGTCTAAAATGTATCGGGTGTAAATATTGGTACTGTCGTTACCTACGATATTTATAATAATGGCTATATACCGACTGATATCGTAAATTTTGAAAAATATAAAAATTTATTAGCAAAATTTTCAATTTTTTTAAAAAATTCCCGACTCTCCCTCTCAATTTTCAAAGTTTTTTCAATTAGTTATTTATTTCAACTTTTATTGTGATTTTTTAATTTTTAATTTTAAAATAAATAAATATTTTTATTACTAATAATAATTTTACACTAAATAAAACTTTTTAAAAAATTATTTTATTAAATTTTATTTTAATATTTTATATAATATTTATTAATAAAGTATTAATAAATATTTTATTTTTAAAAAATAATTTAAAAATATTATTTAAAAGCCAATATTTATTATATATTTTTAATTATTAAATAAAATTTTATTTGGAATTTATATATTTTAAAAATATTTTAAAATTGAATTATATTTATTAATAATTATTAAATCAATTTATAAATTAAATTAAGATATTTATAATTTTAGTAATAATTATTTTTAATTAATTAAATATTAAATAATATTTTTTTGTTTCATGTTTTAATTCTACTTAGTTGTTTCCTTATTACGAAATCTTGTTGTAAATTGTAATAATTTGAGAGTTAAAAATATTTATTATTGTTTTTATTGGATGTTTTGATGTAATTATTATTTATTATATAATAAAAATTGAAATTACAATATTTTAAATACGTTGTATCGTTTTTAATTTTATATTTGTATGATGACGATTATCTTTTTTATATAAATTATAGTTATTATTTATATGTTAAATATTTGAAAATTATTATTAGTTCATATTAATTATGATTATTATTTATTATTATGATTTTTGAAGACAAGGTTAAAGGTATACAATACAACTGTAAAATAAGAAAATAGACTATTTTGCAGTTTTTAAAAAAATTCAGGTATTATTTCATAAATTTAACAAATTACTTAAAACGGTATCCGATATTGACCGATATCATTAGAATACTTTATCAAAACTCAATCTGGTACTAAGTCCGATACGGTATTCGCAACAATGTAACAAATTACTTAATTTTAATCATTAAAAATAATAAATAATATACTAATTAATATTAAGATAAAAATTATTATTTATATACACGTCTGCAGCTAACGTGACAAGCTTAAGTGGTCAATTTTAACAGAAAAATAGCTCGTAATTTTGAAAGAAATTAATATAATTTATAAAATATGGATAATTAACAAAGAGAGCGAGAGAGAGAAATATTTTTTTGCTTCTTCTCATTAAATTTTAAATTGTTCGAAAAGTCAAATAAAGCCTCAACCACCAATTTTAACAAGATTCCTCAAAAAGTTCATTTGTCAAATGGATTTAGAGCCTTTTCATTTCAAACTTTTTCGTTATGGATTGGAAGCCTAATCGCACCCCTTCCCTTTACCATCACTCCCGTTGACGATCAGGTCCAAGTGTTATCTTTTGTTTCTCAGTGACAACGCAAAATAGAGTTAGACGGATAGCTCAATTGGTCTTTAGGGAGATTGTTGAGTGCAAGATTTTAGGTTCGAGTTTCCATAGTGACAGTGTGAAAGTTTTATCCAATATAGTAACTCCTTGTACGTACCAAACACGGGCCAACGAAGCCCCTTAGAAGCGGTATGAAATCAACTCAAGTTTTGTGGCATATATATCGCCCAAATTCGAACTCATCGGGCGTCACTGCTTTTCCTATATTAATCATGAACAAACCAAACTTTTCACCCTCTATCCTATTACTGCTTTAGGCTTCGTCACCAGAGGAAGTAAAATCTCAACATACGAAATTAACAAGCCAAGCCATGGAAAAAAAGAAAAAGAATTGATGAATAGCTTCAAAGATAAAAGTTCAACAGGTGACACTTGCAATTTTGTATAAGAGAAAGAAAAGAATTCATAAAGTGGCGACTTTGAGAGATAATATTTACAAAGGAAGAATGATGAAAAACAACAACAGCCGCGACAAAACTAACAAAGAGAGAAAGAAACCCTAGCTAACTTAATATATAAGTTAAGCTTCAAGCTGAACTGCACTTAACGTGAAGTCCGAAATTAAAAATAAATTTGAACTCAAACTGAAACTGAAACCCGATCAACCAGTTAATTTCAAACTGAATCAGACCAAACCAAGCCTCAACTTTCTTGCCCATCCCTCGCACGGTTAGCAAACAAGACATTTTGATGGTTCCGACTTTGGACTGACAGCCACTATGATCAGGTTAGAGTTAAGAAATAAACTAAAGAATATGAAGCACAAACCGATCTTAAGAGCATAAAGGAACAGCATTTCATAACATCATAAGAAACACTAGCAACCAATAGTCTACAGAAACCTTTATCACACGCATTAGTCCATAACATTCATAAGGAGCATACTTCACTATTTTGCATCATTCTCTAACAGCTAAACACTCAGTAAAGTTCACTTTCCTTGTGAGTGTGAATCTCACAATCCGAAGTTGGGTATGAAACACAAGTCAGCACATAACCCTGCTTCATCTGGTTCTCGTCCAGGAAGGAACCATCTGACTGGTCGACTGATCCCAAAACCATCTTCCCAGCACAGGTTGAGCACGCCCCGGCCCTGCAAGAATATGGCAAATCGACCCCTGCAGCCTCTGCCGAATCTAGGATGTATTCATCATCAGGAGCTTCAAATTCATGCACTTCATCATCTGGACCAATCAGCTTAATCTTGTAGGTAGCCATTGATGCTCTGAAGTTGGAGGAACATCTTAAGCCAAAAGTCTTGGAGATGCTCTTCACAGATCCCAAGGAGGATGGACTCCTGATAACTGCACTTGCGAGCCTATTCTGGGGAGCAGCTCTTACCATACATTGGGTAGGGACACTTACAGTTGTCATGTTTTACCCTGAAAACAATGACCAACTCTCAGTTAGCTCGATAAGTTTTGCACTGCAGGAGTTGGCAAAAATTGTCACCCCAACATGGAGGCAAGATAGTTCACAAAGTTAGGAATCATTTTTTTTTTTGAAAAGAGAAAAAATGGTATTGATAATAAATATTAAAAAGAGTACAAAAACAATGGAGAAGTAAGGGGATTACCCTATTACAATTCTTACAAGATCGTGTAAGGAGTTAGGAATCAGTTTTGCAGATTCATAATCACACATAACTTTCACAGGTGCAGTGGGCCTTTTGTCAGTGAATTCACACTGCTTATTGCGGAATCATAATAGTCCTGGTGAACTAACAAGTTATGGCTCTTTTTCATTACGTTCCAAGTATGGGGCATCGAATATCTAAAGCCGACAAGGTTACACCTTACTCAAGTTAATAGCAAAATGCACACATTGCATCCATTTCTAGAAAGAAGGCATGCAATGACTTTACAAAGCATAATGAGAAGAAGCAAGCTGATATTAGGCTCCAGCTTAAAAACAGGAATCATAATAAACCAAGATAAAGCTTCTTACTCTTGCGAGATGCAGAAAGCTAAGAACCGTAAGTCAATTGAATATGATGGAGATGTAAAATGCACACTCTTTACGTCAAACACAAAAAGAAAGCCATTATACAGGTGTTAAGAACCTGATGAACAAAGAGGAGACCTCACAACCCATACAAAGAATTGTATAGGTCAATTCATAGACAAGCAGGTAGATCCTGATCTTACGCAGTACCTATGTATAAACATGTTTCAGGAAAAGCAAAATAAAGACTAAGCGCCTCCGGCTCTTCAAACCATTTGATAAAAACTTCAATTCAATAATAAACAAACAGTTGGTTTTCTGCTTCAGATTACAATACAATTGTGAAAAAAGCCAAGAGTCTAGTTGAGAGGTTGATCGCCCACCGTTAAAAAAAAAAAAGAAATTAAGGTCCTATCCAGTCAGAGAATTCCTATTAAGCATTGAAAACGGAATCGGAGTGGCAGCAGGCATCACTTGTTAGATGCAGCAACTCGCTTGTCAATTCCTGATATTCTAAAATTGGAATTTGACACTAATTTTTACCGCCCAGAAGCAAGGTGAGACTTGCAGATTAATAACTGATGAACAACAGCTTCAAATTAAAACCCCTGAAAGTGTTATGCTTGAGCAAAACACCAAGATATGTTTTCCTATGATAAAACGAACAAGAAACAAATTTTCACTTGGCTGAAAATGACCCAAAGGTTCTTTTGAGAGCCAACGTCATATTCCCACAGACAAAAACAAAACAAAATGAGGAAAGAAGCCCCACTATTGAAAGATACCTCCGCACCCAGATCGAGAATCAGAATCCGAACACATAAAACCCCCTAAAACCCTACGGACGCACAGGTCAAAAAATAACGCATACTCAATTGAGACCATATAACAGAACTAACAAAAACTAGAGATAACCCCAAGAAGATAAAGAAAAAAGATCAGGAAGCAGAAAAAGAAAACGAAACAGAAAGAGAGAGGCAGAAGAACTGAGCATTACCCAGAAATCGAAAGAGAAACGTGCGAGGAGAGGGGCGGCTACAACTAGCGTTGTTGGAGCAAGTGGAGCACTCTTAACGTTGTTGTAGAGGGACAAAGTGCATTGTATTGTGATGTGAGTTTATAGAGAGACCAGTACAGAGGTGAGGTGACGTGGCTTTTGGCATGTATTGAAAGGGCATTTGACCGCTAAGTGCATGGAAAGATGCCACACTCGCCCCCCGTTTTTCCATGTTTTCGGTCATTTTGAGATACTCATACCCACCTTCATTTATATTTTATTTTGGTCAGAAAATATTTAATTATTACTATATTTACTTTATTTTAAATTATTAATTTATTTATGTTATTCCTTTTTTTGTTTTAAATGGTCAACATTCTCAAATGGCTGCTATATATTGATAATAATAATTCTCAAGTTGTGCCTGTGGCAGTTGACTGAGGGGAAGGAAGTGGCCCTTGCCTGCCATTTTCAAGGAAAAAAAAAAACCTTATAGAATAAGGTGGGTACAAAATAAGGAAAGCATGAACCTTACACCTTACGGAGGGGCAGGACTGTACACCCTTCAGTTATCTTATGTAATAAAATAAAGGTTTGAGTTTGATAATCAAAATTATATTAATTACTAACACCTACCTGAATATAACTTAACGGCCAAATTTGACTACGAGAATACTTGAGTGCTATAAATATCAAAATATTGAAAAGGAATAACAAAGTGACGTACACGAGTTGCTACATAAAGTCATTTAATACTCTAAAAAGAGTAAAACAGATGCTAATGATTTCAAAGAAAGTGTCTCGGACAGCCACCTTTTTTTTTTTACAACGGAAAAGAAGGTAACTGAAAGAAAACTAACGCATCTCTCGTCGATAGGACACGCTTTAGTTGCCCCGTCGGAGCCACGACCTTAGAGCACTAGGGACGTCTGACAGAACATGCAGACTTAGAGTGGCAAACGTCGCCATAAAAGCTAGTTGGTCCGCGCACTAGTTCCCTTCTCGATACACATGTTGAATACGAACAGTTCAATTGCGCTCCAACATTTCCCAAATATCCTGCATCAAAAAGTGAAGTTCGGTCAAACAATCAATCGAAGAAAAGAGAATATTAATAACCTCTAAGGAGTCTGACTCAAGGAATAGTTGTCGGACTCCCGATGTCCACGCCAAGTGGAGGCCCATTTGTACCCCGTGTAATTCGGCAGTTAAAGACAAACAGCGGCCTATATTTGTGACAAATCCACCACAACATTGCCCAGTGGTATCCCTGAGTAACTCCCCAGCCGATCCCCGCTCCATCCCAAGTTGCACTGCGCCATCGGTATTTAATTTCATCCATCCGTCCTGCGGTGGTTGCCAACGCATTTCGTGCCCGACCGGCAAGCCCATTGTCTGTATAACTCTGTCGATCACTTCCTAGGCTTTCGCGATCCATTGAACATAATCTAAAACTATGCGATGGCCATCCCCCGGCCAGACAAAATCTGTTTCAAAGATGCTACGATTCCTCCATTGCTACAAAAACCAACAAGCTACTCCATAAACTATAGCCCAGGTACCCACTTCGGCGACGATATGACTGGTAATATTGGAGCTCAGCCACGTGTCCATATCTTGTTGAAAGAACTCAGCGACTACTGCCCCGAGGTGAAAATTACTCCAAAAAGCAGTTACCCGGGGACAATCCCTTAGTGCATGCAATGAGGACTCAGCCTGTCCACAGTGGTTACAACTGTTATCCGTAGTGAGATGTCTGGCGACTCGCAGCTGATTAGTCAGCAATTTGTGTTGCGCCAGAAGCAACAGGAAACAGCGAATATGTTGTGGGCCGGCCCATTTCCAAATCGCTTTCCAAATGGTATAAGACGGTGCGGGGTCCAAGTTGACGATTAAGTCATACGCTGTTGCCGCCGTAAATTTCCCAGCTGAGCCCCGACCCCAGACAAACTCACCCTCACCCCGGTGTTCAGTCGGAGTGTTCATGTCAGCAATGATCCCACACATGGAGGGAGGAAGATAAGGCCTAATCATGTCCCAGTTCCAGTCACCTCGCGCGGTCACATACGCCTAAACGGGAGAATGCAACAGTGTATCAGGAAGAGGGGTCGTGGTTTGCGTGACTAGGGGCCCCCAATTGGAAAGCCATTGATCCACCCAAAATCTGGTCCGTCAACCATTACCTATTTTCCACAATAGTCCTTGTCGGACGTAATCCCACGTAGCGGATATTCCCCGCCAAATGATAGACGCCCTTGTCTTGTGCAAACAATCAGGAATCTGAGTGAGGTCTAATCGATATTTCGCTTGTAGGATTGGAACCCATAAAGCCGATGGCCGATTGAGTAACTCCCAACCCAGTTTGGTCAGAAGGACATCATTTGTTGCACAAACACGTTTGATCCCTAAGCCACCCGATTGCTTGGGGGTACAAACGACATCCTAATTAACGAGATGTACTTTACGGTGGGCAATAGTCGACCCCCAGATGAAGGATCGCATAATTTTTCCAACTCATCACAAAGATGACGGGGTAACCTTACAGTTTGCATCGTAAAGATAGGAAGGGAGGCTAGAACAGAGTGGGTCAGGGTTACACGGCCCGCTAAAGATAAGCTCTTCGCTCTCCAGCCTGCTAATTTTTATTGCGCCCGATCGAGGATGTACTGGTATGTATTCCTTTTGGACCTCTAGTGGATCAACGGCATGCCGAGGTATTTTCCCAGGTTATCCGTGCAGCAAACCTGTAACACTTGTCCAAGTCGGCGTGCTCGTGTGGGGGAGACATTCTTAGAAAAGAAGATTCGGGACTTGCTGGGATTCACCCGTTGTCCTGAGCCTTGGCAGAATTCCTCTAAAATCCTCGAAATCGTTGCGATCTGCTCGTCTGTAGCTGCCCCAAAGAGAATGAGATCATCGGCGAAGAACAAATGCGAGACAGCCAGCTCGGTACGGCCCCACTGAAACGGTTACCACAGGTTTTGGTCCATCGCTTGGGCTATAAGATGACCCAAGTGCTCCATACAGAGCACAAATAAATATCGCCAGAGGAGGTCGCCTTGTCGGATGCCCCTGGTAGGATGGAAAGGGTCTGACAACGTACCATTCCATGCAACCTGTATTGTGGGCGTAGTCACGCATCGCAGAATGACACTGATAAGGTTATGGGGAAGGCTGATTTCTTAGAGTGTATCGATAAGAAACGTCCAGTTCAACCAATCATAGGCCTTTTCCAGATCCACTTTCAGGGCGAAATAACCTATCTTGCCTGTCTTGTGCCGCATCGAATGGATAATATCTTGAGTGATAATAACATTCTCGATTAAATGACGGCTAGGGACAAAGCTGCATTGCGTATTGGCCACTATTTTGTCGAGGTGGGGTTTCAGTCGGTTGACAATCACTTTCGTGATAGTCTTGTAGAGGACTGTGCAAAGGCTTATAGGGCGAAACTGTGTAATAGAAGCTGGGGAGGGAACTTTTGGAATCAGGACTAGGATAGTGCGGTTTAGATCCTGTTCCCAGATCTCATTTCGGAAAACTTGCTGGATATACTTTACCACCGATGGGCCCACTATGTCCCATTGCTTTTGGAAGAACAGGGCCGTAAACCCGTCGACCCCCGGTGCTTTGTTGGGGTTCATTCCAAAAAGTGTTGATTTAATCTCAATAGCTTGAACTGGTTGTCCAAGGTCTATGAGTAGCTCCTCCGGTAATCGAGGGAAGGTGTGTGAACAATGTATGCCGCGAGGCAGCCCCCCCTCGGCTGTGTAAATGTGCGCAAAGTAGTCCCTATCCATAGAGCTCAACGAATATTGGTCGATTCTTTCATTCCCTTGTTCATCAATCAGACGTGAAATCGTTATCTTCTTCCGCTTGTGCATAGTGAGCCTGTGATAATAAGCGGTGTTACGATCTCCGTGTGCCAACCAATCACATCTGGCTTTCTGGTGCTAGAAAAATTCTTCCTCGCATAAAACCTGGACTAGTTCCCCACTCAGATTATCCTCCAGGGCTGAGAGGTCCTGTGTCCCCTCCTGCATCATAGCCCTCCGGATGCCGTCCAAACATGCTAGTAACCGACGCTTGCGGTGAAAGATGTTACCAAATATAGTGCGATTCCAATGCGTGAGGTGGGTAGAAAACTGGCTTAACGAATGCGTCATCGCCGTATCGTCGAGGACCCACTGTTCTGTTACAAACATAGAGAAGTCCGCATGAGCAATCCACGCCGACTAGAAGCGAAAAGGTGGGAAACCTCCCTATGAAAAACGGTGGTGATTAAATGTCACCATCATTGGCTAATGATCAGAGCCCATAAAAGGTAAATGCTTATTCTCCGTGTGCAGGAACAGCTCCCACCAATCCGGTGAACAAAATGCTCTGTCTAAGCGTGCTTGGATGGTTCCCCGTCGCCACTGATTCTCGTTTCAATGAGCACTACGATCCCTGGGCGAAATTCCTGTATGTAATTACATAAAATAGTCTGAAACCTTGGGCTCCTTGCCCCTTGACAATTCTAGATAAAGATAGACATTTTGACCGAAGAAAAGTGAGGTTTAGGCATTATGGGTATCCGCCTCCCCTTCTTGTGCCTCTGTGCTGAAACCTTCCGATCTTGGGATCATTGAAACGTCAACCGACTCCGTTGCTGCTGAGACTCCCTCCATACTTGTTACTCCTATCTGATCTGGTGGTTCGGATGGGGGTAATATATGGTCAGGCCCTGGTTCTTGCTAGGCCTCTGGGAGGGTCTCGGGATCCTCCAGCCGTGGGCTGGGCTCAACCCCTGACGCCCTCGGGGCGTTTTAGTCGTTACGCGCATATAAAATTGCCTGGTGAGACGTTAGGTGGACTATGGTATGTGGTGCGGATGGGGTAGGCTGCAATGGGGTGGAGATTACCGGGCTGGAGGTAGTTGCTTGGGTAGGGGCCAGTATGGGCTGGGTTGGTCGATGATTGCCTGGGCCGATTCGTGCGGTGGGTCTGTGGGACGACTCCCCTGGTTCGCTGAGTGGGTTTTTTGGCCCACGTCGCTGCTGCGTGTATCCCTTGTTCTTCCCCGTATGATGCTGCGTTTTGGTTACCACGGGACCATTCGAGAAGATGCCTATAGCCGACTAGAAACGCGCTGATAGGTCTGGGACAACGGTCTCTAACAGGGGGGCGAACCTCGAGCCCCCCATGCGGTTGGTAGCGATAGAAGAACAAGATGGGTGAGTTGATGTGGAGGCGGTACGGTGCAGGGCAGGTGGTCGTTGGACCGTAGTCCACTCGCCATAACCATTGGGTGTCGCGGGGTTCTCGGCGAAGGCTGGGGCACTGGGCGGAGGTGGGTTAGAGCCTAACTCGCAGGCACTGGTGGTGTGGTCGGGTGGTAAGGTGGTGGCAGTGGCGTTGGTTTTGCAGTTGTCGGTGGGATGCCCACCATCCCACACTTGAGCCATATTACTGGTAGGCCTTCATAAGCCACCTTGAGCAATTCACCATCAAGTTCTACATTTGGGCAGAGGCACGTTGAGGTCGATGTCCACTGCCACTCGGGCGTATTTACCTCGTTGAGTGGATGTGATAGCTTCATCCAGCTTCACTGTTTGTCCAATCAAATTTTCCAATGCAATCAGAATTTGTGGGTGGTAGTGAGAGATAGCGAGATCTGGAAACCTCACCCAAACCACCGCCCGATTGACAGTTCCTTGCACCGACCAAAAGGTTGGACTTCGGCGCTAGACCGAGAGCGCATGGCCTAACAAAACCCAAGGCCCACCCTCGTATAATCCATCTCTTCCACGAAATTTACCAAAAAAAAGTCGTTATCCAAATCGATAATCTTCATCGGGCCACTAGGTTGCCATAGAGATTGTAAGCGTTGACATAGTACGCGGTACCCAATATGACGCCCAATGAGTTTGACAATTAAAGCACGTTCCCATTGATTGTCAAGGCGGGCTTTGAATGCTTGGGAGAGGATAATGCTGCTGCCCTTCCCGTCTGTGATCACCTGAATGTCCTCTTCCTTGACCGGAATTGGTTCCTCAGCTGGCCATGGTAGTGCTTCCGGCATAGTTTCCGTCCTCTCCCTGCCGAGCAGCGCAGCGCTATATGTGATTGGGGGACTTGGAGGAGGGTCTTCTTCTCGTCTTCTTATACGGACCTTTTTAGTGGGGTGAACTTCTTGGATTGATGGGAGGCTTACACCGCACTCAGTCTCAGTAGGTGGAGTCATCGTGAAACTGGAATGCGGTTGCTAGATGGTGGTACTGGGTAAGACGCTCAAAGAACGTGAACAGTAGTTTCAGAGAACGTGAACAGTAGTTCTCAGTTTGACTTTAAGTTGAACATTAACTGCTTCCGGATAGCCCCTCTTTTATTTTGCTGTGGCAGCTTGAATTCCTTGGCTCAGTAGACTATTTACATATAATTATTAACGCACAATGGAATGAACTATTAAATAACATTATATTCAAATTATTCAAATTCGTGCTGTTTTAAATGTATTAAAAATTACAATTCAACAAAAATTACTTTAAAAATTAAAATATTAAATTGGGATTCCATAGATTACAAAAGGATAATGACATATTATGTCAAAATAAAAAAACAAAACATATCAGAAAATGCATCTAGAATGACACTTACCTAGAGCCTAGATTTATAGGGCCTATTTATTAAAAAAGTTATAAATTAATAAATTTATTTATTAAAAGAGTTAAAATTTTAAAAGTTAACCATTATATTCATTAAAATGGTAAAAAATGAAAAATCAATAAATATGCTTCAAGATGTTTTTATATACTAAAAAGTTTCTTGGCACCTTATCTTGTTGAAAGTGAAAAGAAACAATTTGTAGTTGAATTTCTTATTTTGAATTTCAAGCTTTATTAAATAGAGCTAAAGAGAAGCTCGGTTTCAATCATCGATCGATATATATGCTAACATTTTTATTAACTAAAAATTGAAAAAGCAAATAATTATTGTGGCATTTTCGTAATATTTAATATTTTCTTAAAAGAAAGTGTACATTTATTAGCATGTCATATCTTTATCCATCGTATATAATGGCTCACCTCTCTTTTAGTACTTCTAGTTGTGCGGATATAACAATTAAGGATGATAATGAGCTGATCCTTAATTTTTTTAAAATTAAAAATATAGAATAACTTTTTTTTAATTGAGTCCAAGTCTGGGTAGCTCAGGTCTAAGCTTACCCAATGTCCAACTCTTCTAAGTAAAACAATGTTATTTTGCTTAAAATAATTGGGCCTCGAGTGATTTCGGGCTTGGGCCAACCTATTGAAAATACCTAATTTTAGACCCATGGGACAACAACTGTAATCCCTAATAATAATTACATTGATGAAGACTAAATTTGAATAATTAACGATATTTGAAATATTTTGGAATCTTATTTGATAAAGTCGAGGTCGTTAGATGATAATGAAATAAAAGAATTTTGCACTAATCTTAAAATTACTTTTTCTCGTGATAATGTGTAAGATGTGAATTTAGATGATCTTTTTTTTAATTGAAAGCCAAATAAGTTAATGTCACCTGTTGAAATTCTTGAATTTATTAAATTTGCAAATTGTTATCCAAATATTTCAATTACTTATCAAATTCTATTGGTCGTACCTTTGATTGTAACATCGGTTGAGATAAGTTTTTCAAAGTTAAAATTGTTGAAAACCTACTTCAGACCATTAATGTCACAAGAAAGGTTGAATGATTTAGCTATTTTATGTATTAAAAATGATATATTAGACAATATTGATCTTGATATTATTATTGATAATTTTACATTTATAAATATGCATATAAATTATCTTTTATGATAATTGTTGTGCTTTTTAATGCAATTGTCTTAGTGTTTTTTAATCTGATATTGTTATTTGGTTGCTGCTATTGCTATTTTGTTGTTGTTGTTATTGTTACAATTTTTAATGATTTTATTGTTGTTAACATTTGTAAGATATTAGTTATTATTACGATCATTAAGTATTTTATTGAATACATGGACTTGTTACTTGAGTCAGTTATTTATGAATACTAAATCATAATCATAAAATTATACTTTTAAAATATTGAAATGCATAGAAGAGTCCATACCGTAGATTGCAGCGTAAAAGGATAATCACATATTATGTCAAAATAACAAATAAAAAAAATCTTAAGGAATGGATTAGTGTGAGAAGCTTTGTCATCTCTCTAATCTCAACCCTACAATCTAACCCATCGACCCACAGATCTTGCATCCCCGACCTCCATTGCTGCTACTCCATTTCTTTCTTCCTCTTCACCCCTTATATTCCAACCATTGCCATTTCTTCCTTCCTTCCTTCCCCTTACACCAAACCTTCATTAGGGGCACTTTCATCCCTTCCAGTTTTCTCACCCGTTGACTTCCCCTTTCTAGCACCTGTTTGCTTCTTTTACAACACTGCAAAATATGTAGACCTCTTCCCTTATCATAAAACAAGACACAGAAAAGGAGGATTTTCCTCCTTTACCCTCACCCTCTTCCTCCCATTACTGCAGCTGGGAAAACACTACTTACTACAACCCAAATCCCTATAATCCTTACTGCATCGCCAACTCCAGCACTAGCAGCCTCCCTCCCCCCTCACTCAACAACCTTCTCCGTACCCTCCCCAACCCATGCTAACCTATTGATAGAGAGGAAAACTTGGAAACAAGTGGTGAGAGGTTCAACAGACCTTACTTTGCATTTCTATCCCCTTAAGACAGAAAATGGTCACATAATTGTTTTCCCTGACAGTGAAACACTACAAGAGGGAATCCAATCCTGGGAAAATTCACTCATCGGTTTTTTCTGGGATAAAAGTCCTGCTTTCCTGATTATACAAAGATGGGCGCAAAAGACTTGGAAGAACAAAAGGTTTGTGGAGGCTGTCATTGCAGAGGACAAATACATTTTGTTCATCTTTACATCTAAAGCACAAGCATTGAAGGTAGTGGAAGAAGGGCCATGGCATGTAGAAAACTTTCCATTATTTTTGTAGCCACGGTAGCCAGGATTTAAGATTGACTGCAAGGAAAGGAGACCATTACCAATGTGGGTAAACATCTTTAATGTCCCTCTTAAATATTGGATAACTAAAGGCTTAAGCATGATTGCTAGTTTTCTTGGTAAACATCTCTGCTTAGGTGATAATATTGCTAATAGAAAAAAGTTGGGGTATGCTAGAATCTGCATAAATATGGATCTTTGCAATAGCCTACGGGAAACTATTCCTATTATGAGAATAGGGCTAGATGACACTTTTTATGAGGACAATGTTCTAGTTCAATACCAATGGAAACCGTCCCTTGTTGCTCAAGATAAAAAATAGATCCCTACGAGTAAGACTTTTCTTAGAGGGGACTACAAAGAAATAATGGGTGTTGGTACTAAAGATAGTGAGGTTGAATAGAATGAGGAGACCAGACCTGTGCTGGTTCCAAATGAAGGCCAAGGCATAAATGAACTCGTAGGAGACGAGGAGAAATCTGAATTGGCAGATGGGATGGGAAAATAGGAGGTACAAAAGAAGTAGAGGGAGAAGCCTTAGCTAAAGCTATTACTGGCGACAAAGCAGCAGAGGTTACTGTGGATGCTACAAATGAGGAACTACTATTGGCTGATTTAATGGATAATTTGGTTTTTAATTCTAAATACTTCGATCAAAGGGGAAAACATGGCTCTAATACGGACAGCAAGGAAGAGGATCCTACTACTGGAGAATTTTTTTACAGTTGCTAAGAGAAGAACTAACAGGAGCAAAAGAAAGAGCTCCAAAATTAATATTGCTTGAATATGACGATTTTAGCATGAAATGTGAGGAGGATCAACTACCCTAAAAAGCTTTTAGCTTTAAGGGATTTTGTCTGTAAAACACAACCAGGGATTTTTGCTCTTTTGGAAACTAAAATAAAAAAGAAAACATGAGATTATTGAATACACTGGGCTCCAAATGGAGATTTATCTCTAATCATCAAGCCTATAGGTACAAGAGAATCATTATTGGTTATGACCCTACCTTGGTGGATATTCGAGTCCTTAACACAAAGGCACAAGCCATACATATGACTTGTAACCTCCTTCAGGTTAATATTGCTATCTTTATCTCCTTCATATATAGATCTAATCATGCCTTCCAGAGGAAACAATTATAAGATAGTTTATCTCAGTTTTAAAATCGGATAAATGGGGCATGACTCCTATATGGTGACTTTAATTTCACATTGTATAGAATGGAAGCTAAAGGTAATTTCAGTCTAAGAAATTACGCAACTAATTTCAATGATTGTGTAGCTCAACTAGGAGTCTTTGACCTTAAATCCCAAGGGCATTTTTACACTTGGAGTAATAAGTAGATGGGTGGCTGGGCTTTGAGGAAAAAACTAGATCGGGCTATGGTCAATCAAGCTTGGATTACTCAGTTTTCGAATTGTGTAACTTCCTTTCTAGACCCCCTATTCTCAGATCATACGCCTATGTTAATTGAGAATCCTACACATAGTCAGGGTCGAAGAGGGCCATTTAGGTTTAACAACCTACTGCTCAGAGATGAGGGGTTTATAGAGGCTCCACATAAAGGGTTGAAAACTAAGGTTGAAGGTACACATCAATTTGTGTGTGTGCAGAAACTTAAAGTTATCAAAAGGGAGATGAAATCTTTAATGGCCAAAAGAACTTGCTCCACCCAAAAAGCAGTTATATTAGCTAGAGAGGAACTAGAAGTGGTTCAGCAGCAACTTGACTTGGATCTAACCAATCCCAGCCTATTGAACGTATCTCTCTAAAGCTAGGGACCGTGACAACTTAATGGAGCAAAGAGCCAAAGTTAATTGCCTAAAAGATGGTGAATATGCTTGAAATTCTTCTTCAATACAGTCTTAACTAGAAGGAACACAAACAAAATCTACTCTTTAAAGTTAGAAAATGGGGAGGTAATTACAAATCAAGAGGAACTTTTTAAGGAAGCTAAGTGTTGGCCCCGAGTCTCGGTTCTTATTTTGTGGAGATAAGGCCCCAAAATTGGGGCACTTTTTAAAAATAAAGTGTAACACCCCATTACCTTAGGGTACTCACCGAGACGCCTGTAGGTCATTCCGATACATATCCTAAAATAAGGGAGCGCTACGTGCGATCACTATAGAACTCCACATGGCATCATAGCAATTTAAATAATTAAATGTTGTAACTGTAAATCACAAGATTTTTAAAACCAAATTCTTCCTCTTTTCA
>JANQBM010000008.1:7307036-7336751 GCA_025594535.1 Erythroxylum domingense
AAAGTGTTTTGAAAGGAAAAAGTGGGCACACAATAAGTGCTAAGTGTAAAGTGTTTTAAAAGAGTTTTCAAAAAAAAATTTATACCGACTTTTGCTAAGTGTTTAGTGAAGTGTTAAGTGATGTGACACGCCACCCTCGCGGGGCACGAATCCGGGTATCACTGTCGATATCGGGTTCGGGTCCGGCGAGAGTTGGGGTGTTACAATCACAGTTCATATGGGAGCAAGTTAAGGCAATAAACTTTATTCCTAATGCAGGTACTACCTTCACAAAAGCCATTGAGTGGCTTCAGAAGCTAACCCATACTCCTAAATATAATGAGTAGATATATGTTGTCTCATTTTCCTCCTCCATTAAGGAGATGTGGAGAGAGAGAAATAACAGTAGATTTCAGTAAAAAGCACGCACAAGGAATGAGGTTCTTAAATCTCTAATTAGTGGAATCAGAGAAAAAATCCTTTGCTCCACCAGATCAGAAGCACTTTGCCCTAATATAGCGGTATCATGGAGAATCAACTATTAAAAAGCTCTGTGGCAAAGCAAAGAAAGAAAGAAGACCGTACCTGCCACTCACCAGACACAACTGAGACAGACTTTAGAAAGAGCGGACTCCATCGCATGCTTACCCTCGGCAGCTCATGGTGGCATACCAGAAGAAAAACCATCGGGGAAAAGAAATACATTCAGAAATTGCTCTTTATGTAAGATCCATACTTAAAAGAAGGAAAAGATCATATCCAACTTTACCTGAGAAGATCGAACTCTTTGTCTCAACACCGGTATCGACTCATAAGCAACAAGACTGAAGAAGAAGTGACAAGGATCGTCTTCAACCCGAATCAGAGACTCCAATGATTTAGTAATCGAGGAAGAAACAAACAAAAGACATAAACTTTACCTCGACAACTTTTAGCAGTAGAGAGAGTTTGAGAGAATCTCTCGATGAATACCCTAATTTGGTAGCTTCTGGAACCGAATACAAATAGGGAAAACGACTTTACCCTAAAGGAGCATTACTTAGTCGTTTTGGTTTGGCCATATTACGAAGTCGTTTCACTGTTATTCCTACACGGTGTCGTTTACTTTATCTATAGGGAGGAGCTCGCTCTCCCTGTACTTAATTTGTTAACTCTCTAAACTCTTATTTGTATTTCTTCATTTTTAATACATTTTTAACTTTAAAAAAATAACAAGTAAAATAAAAGATAAAGTGAAGATGGGTCTTATAAAAGATAATCCAATCATAAAAGAGGTGGGCTTCATTTAATCGTCCTTAAGTTATATTTGGTTAATGGTTTATTAATAGAATGAAATGAAATGTAATATTATTCTACCATTTGAGAGGAGAATTTATAATGAATGAAATGAAATGAGATGAAAGAGGAGAGTTTTATATTACATATCATTCCATCCTAAAAAGAAAAAATGATAAACCTCTTAGTTGAGAGATTTAGGATGAAATGTGAAATGATAAATAACTTTTCACTGTATTACATTACAAACTTTTTTTCAAATGATATTTCACTATATTATATTATGAACCTATCCGATCCCTCCGAATAACAATTTTCTAATATTATATCCATTTATATTCCATTCTATTATAAATCATCCTATCCCTTTAAAATCTTTTCTAATTCTTATAAAAAATAACCTTATATTAATTGTGGGTGCGGATAATCAGACGATCAAAGTGAGTACATTTCTTGTGTCCGACAGCCAACTCCTTCCTTCTATTTTAAGAAAACCCAACGCTTGCCACGTAAGCCATTCCCTCACTTCCTCTCCCACTCTCTCTCGAGTCTCGTCGTCTCTGATAAGCACCATTTCGCTCATAAAAAAAAACTCTAAAGAAAAAGAAGGAAACCCTAATCTATTTCTGCATTACTTAACTTTCTTGGTATAACATTGTCTTCGATTGTTGAAATTGTTCACCGATTTATATGTTCTTTTCCTTTCTGAAGTGCCTCCCGTTAATTTTCTAGGAATTATAGTTGTTGGTTGCATCTATTTCTCGGTTAATTACCTGGAATCTCTCATTGGAGTGCATAGTTATCTTACTCTGAAGCTGATAGAGATTACATTTATTCTTTTAGGAAAATTCTATGGCTACTGATGATTCTTAAGTCCTGTTAGTCAATATCTCTCTTTCTTTTTTTGCCGGTTTTTGAACCATAATTTTTGTCTACTTGCGGAATTAATTGTTTCCTGTTTTTATAAAAATCATCCGGGTTATTAATGGTTTTATTGTTCTGAGAGTATCCTTGGGTATTTTTCTGAAGAATAAATAGAACTTTAAATGATGTTGGTGATAATTACTAGCTCTACATGATTAGTTTCAGTTTGTTGTCAATAATCTACACGTTTGAAGTTTCAATGTTTGTTGTTTTAATCATATGCTTAATCTCATTTCCGACTGCAGATATTCACCATGGCTACAAGATCAATGACTCGTCTGGTCTCTCGAAGGTTCTCAAGCGGTGGAAAAATTCTCAGTGAGGAGGAAAAAGCTGCAGAAAATGTCTATATCAAGGTAATTCCTGCATTCTTTTTATGCATCATCTTGTATTGTTTCAGTTGTTTCTCATTCCTTTCCATTTTAGTAGTTTCCTCACGACTTGTGTGCCATTGAGCTTGTATGCAAATTTTGAATTTGTACCGTTGAACGCTATGGGAGTTGGTCTTTGCACATATCACATTTTTTGTTGCTTATTCTCAATGTTCTTCGTATTTATTCTCTTGGTGGGTAGTTTTCTCTTTCTTTGTTTAAGGCTATTCTACAAGTAAGTGTGAAATTCATCAATCATTTATTTTGAGATTGGTTCAGATATTGTCAATTTAGTATGTTGTAAGCCGGGTTCATATTTCAAGTAAAATGATATGTTTGTAATTGGTTCTGGTACTGGCAAGAGGTTGAGGCTGAAAATGTAAATGCTGATATTTCATTTGTTGTTCTAATAATATGCCAACTTAATTAGTTTAGATGTCTGGTACGTAGATAATTTGCAATGCCTTTTATATCATCTACATCCATGTGGATGGGTAGGGGAGGCATATATGTGCCAATCCTTATGTTCATTGGTACTATGGGTGAAGGACATGCATTAATTCTTGTCAGATGGATGTTTTGCCTGTGATAGATTTTTATCTTCTTCTGTTGCCTACAGTTCCAGTTTCAATTAGTTGGCTACATACTTTAGTGTTTTGCTTGTTAAGCTATACATTTTCTTCTACTTAATTTTCGTCATGGCTTAGTGATGCCTTAGTTATTGACTTCACATTCCAGAAAGTTGAGCAAGAGAAGTTGGAGAAGCTTGCACGCAAGGTATTGAACATGATTTTTGACCTGTTGTTTTCCTGCATCTCCAGGATATCTTCCTTTTCTTAGTAATGATGAAGTTTCAAGAGGATATCTAGCTTTTAACAATCAACTTCTGTGATGTTCTGGGTAGTTAAGCTTCATATATTGAATATGGAATTTGATCATGCTTAAAATCTTGGTGCGGCCTATAATAAGGGAATAGTATAAACAATATCACAACAAGAACCAAGCAATATGCTGAGCCCACTTAACTAGTGATTAAAGAGAGTTTCGAGAAGCGTCTTTATTGTCAGTGAGCTGGGTGATTAGCAGGCATTGAAGTACTTCTTGTACAATGTCTGTTGCTTTTTATTTCTTGTTGACCCAGTGTGTGATTAGATGGCCCTCTCACATTCTTCGAAATGTTAGGGATGTTGCAGAACACATCTGTTTATTTTTTGTTGAAGTAGATAGTCTTTGGTATTTAGGCCTTGTGAAATAATAGTTGATTAAAGTAAAATATATGCACGATCAGTAATTTAATTGAGTTCTGGGATGATAAGTCCTTTTATACCTTGATATTTATTGTGTATGCTCAATCATATGCTTTTTATTGTGACCAAGGATAATATAAACACTAACGTTAATGTGGTATGGATACGTTGGGTTATGAAGGCAGTTGTCTTGAATCTGATAATGCGTTAGCTTTATTCAGGGCCCAAAGCCAGAAGAAAAGTCTACCTCAAGTTCGCCGGTTGATGCAAAACCACATGGCTCAGCCTCTACAACAGGAGGAACAACCACTGAAAAGGTTTCTACAGACAAATACCGAAATTATGCCGTTTTAGCTGGAACATTTACTGCTCTTGGTGCATTGGGTTGGTATCTGAAATCTGGTGAAAAGAAAGCAGAAACTCAGGACTAAACAGAGGCCTCTGTGCTTACTGCATAGTGAGTGAAGAAAGTAAGAAAAACATCAGTTTCATACTGCCCCAGCTGGACCTATGGTAGTAGCCGGCAATAAACAAGAAGTTACTCTGCTGTCATCCTTCTGTTCTTTTTCTTTCTCACTAAAACCGTTTTATGTTGTTTTCGTGTTGAATTTTTCAAGTGGTGCATCCAGGGTGTTTTCACACGGTAACTTTATCAGAGCCATTATTGCTGCAACATCAGGAATTGTTGTTTCCCTGACAACTTTCTCAAAGATTAGTAAGGCATAATGGAACTAACCTCCGGTGACAAATTGTGTATGTTGCTGGTTGAGGTAATGGTTCGCCTGGTCAAAAGATGCTTATTGCGTTTAATCTTCTCTATTTAACCTACAAGCCCTTAATATTTTCATACATATACATGGTGGCGAACTGGCGATCATGGTGGTTGTTAATGTAAAGGAAATTGTAGGTTGTAGTGAAGATAACGTGTGTCCTCGATCCCCAATTTCTTATATATTTTCTCTTTCAATAATTTGCTTGGAATGGGTCTGGCTATGCTCCTTTTTTATAAAAAAAAAAAGAAAGAAGAAGCATGAACTTGAACGGGATGAAAATGGGAAAGCTCTAGCTGATGAATGTCAACAAGGGCTATCGTTATATCATCAATGAGGATCAAACAAATAATTCAATACCACTGAGTTGTGTGAGCTGGTGAAGTGAGTCGATCTTCGTGGAAGAGTTTGGGGGATAATAGGCCAATCAAGTGAAAATGTACTAAAAGTTTTTCATGTACTTTACAAAAGATGGTTAAAACTGTATAATTTAAGAGAACTATAAATCTTTTCTTCTAAAGAGGGGTGAAGAAAACACTTCTTTGTCACTCCTCATCTATTGGAAGGAATTTATAAGTAGTGGGGTGGGTAGAAACAACCCAACCAAACTAAGGCAGATCTTACAGAAACAAAGTGGTGATGATCATCTTCAAGTATCTCACATATCAAGTTTCCTCCAGGTGTCCTTTTGGGGTCTATTCAGCTTGAAACTTAGGTTAGCCATCTATAATCTTTAACCAGTCAGTAATCACTCGGTTTTAGATGGGTCCTTTGCAGTTTTCATGTATAATGGTTTTGGCATTAAAAGAAAGCAACCTATTAGCTCATAACCAGAATTTGTGATCATGGAAATTGATTTTTTAAGACAATAATACTTTTTGTTCAAAATTAGTAAACATACATACCTGTCTTTGGCAATAAATTATTACTTGGTTTCGGTTTTTTTTTACAAATTGATTATTTCATCAATACAAGTGTCATTTGATATAGTGTCTCCGCATTTCGATTTGGAGCTTATGAATCTTATTAATGACTTTGACTCTTCAAGTGGAAGAGTAAAATGCCAACCAGCAATATTCACCATAAGTTTATAATCAGATAAGAAAAAAGTTCTGTAATTTGATGTAGCTGATTAGACAGAGAGCTGTGAGTGTGACTGCTAATATCTTAGGATTTTCAGTTTCATCTTCACAGCAAGCAAGGCAAAGGGAATCCCGGTTAACTTTGCTGCATGTTTCTCACTAAAAAGCTGCTTCAAACCAAATTAAACCTCTCTCGTCTCTCTGGTTAAAATGCGAAAATTTGAAGTACCCACACAATCTTTGGTTGATTTTAAGAAGTAGAGCCGCTGCCCAGCCGCTGCCCTCCCTAGCCACAAGCAAAGGTACTGCTTGAACCTGAAGTGAAGCGATTTCCATAGCCCCTAAAGGCCTAAAATTACTGATAAAAATAAAATAATCCCATTAATTGGCAAACACTTCCAAAGATTTCCTTGTATTTTGTTTGTGTTTCTCTCAATTCCTCACCAAATCGTGACACACGCTGTCCCTCTCTCTCTTCTCTTATTTGCTTGTTTCAACACTAAGCATGTACAAGAAAGTGGGAGAAAGATTGAGAGAGAGTTAATGATCATCACGTCCCACTAAAAGTCTATTCCTTCAACCAAACTCCATTTATCAACTCTCTCTCTCTCTCTATCTCTGATAAAACTTCACACATCATCAATCGCAACAACATCGACAACTTCTACTTCAATCAATCTGATTTTGTTTTCTTGTTTATTAGTGGGAAAGACCCATTAACAAAGCGAGAATCTTTCTTTGAAAATTTCAACCTTTTTTATATTTTAAAGCAGAAAACAGCCCTTTTCATTGCTAGCCATGACTGAGGTCCTCCACTCTCCTTCTCATTTCCCTTCTTCCCCAACCACCACTCATTCTTCTTCACAATCGTCCTTATCATGCGCACATTCACCGGTAGGTGGGGAGGGTGAAGACGGAGGAAACGAGCTTCTGGTGACGTCTGAGTGTGACCCACAAGAGGAGTTAGAGAAAGAAAGAGAAAGGAACCAAAGACATCAACTTTCTTTGTTGGCTTTGTTTTTTGCGCTTCTTAGGAAATCTTTGTTGGCTTGCAAGAGCGATAGGAGGGACCTTTGTGCTATGGAAATCGGTTGGCCAACTAATGTGCGTCATGTTGCGCATGTTACCTTTGATAGGTTCAATGGATTCTTGGGCTTGCCTGTGGAGTTCGAGCCTGAAGTGCCTAGGCGAGCTCCTAGTGCTAGGTACATTTTTCATTTTTTTATAACAATGTGCAATGCGGGTTGTGTTCTTTTTTTGCACTTATTTTCTGTTTGGGTTTTATTTGGTAGGTTTCGCATCTTTCTGGTTTTTGTTCCTTTTTTGAGATGTTTGTTATTGTTTCTGCATTCATTGGCATTTACTTTGTGTTTGATTGGTGGTTATTGCATGCGGATGTTTTCTTGGTTTGTGCCAATTACAATTCTTGAAAGATTTCCAATTGATTGGTTTTCTTGTTTCTCTATCTGTTGAATACATAGTCCGATTGCTGGATTCATTATTGTGTTTCTATGGGCTTTCCAGCTTAGGATATAGTGGGTTTCGTTGCTGATGGTTGCTTCCATTTGATTAGCATTTTCGGAGAGACTTTGGTGGTTGAGTAGAGACATTTTATTTTGTTATTGATGCACCGTATAACTGGATTGGTTTATATTTGTTCACTGGGTATTTCATATCTGGATTGGAACTTTACCACGGAAGTTGCTTCCTTTCCACCAGTTTCTATACCTTGTGCATATTATTCCATTAATAAATGCTTGATTTGTGGAGTCTCTGCAAGTTTCGTTTTGGTTGCAGCACTGTATCCTATGGTTGGCCTTATAGGAAGTTAAAAGCAGCTGTTTCTGTGAGCTGTTATGTTATCATTTGACTACTTTGGTTCAATAAGTTTTATGATCCTTTGATACACACGTGAAGATATACTTGTGTTCAAGTCCATCTTGATGTTGGTTTTCTATTCATCCTAGGACCTATATCACAATTTTTTAAATTCTGTTTGTAATTGTATTCATGTCCATCTGAATGTAATGTTCTAGAACACATTATATACGTGCATATATACTTGTGTCGAAGTCCATCTGAATGTACTGTTCTAGAACTAATTCTAGCTAAAGGGATTTTCATATTGTGGATCAATGTGAGTGGTCTGAACATTTTGTTTAATTTGTTCTAGAGGTTCAGCCTGCTTGTAGAGTTCCTCATTAAATTGTCTCTTCAAACTGTCTCCTCTTACTGTAGTTTGTAAACATTATTCTGTTTTTCATTACTCTGGCTAACAGAAGAAGATTGACCAACTATTGCTGTTTGTTCACCATCCAGAAGTTAAGGATGGCCTGTCTTCTTCTTCCAGATGCCTAGCCTATTGATTCTGGAGTAAACGTTGATCTTCCCTAGAAGCTGAAGTTTATGCTTATTGCCCTGTTTTTATTGATCAGTGTTTTAATATATTTGACTGTTCCTTCTTGCTTAAATTCCTCAACTATTTAATTTGCATGATTAATATGTTGCTGTTTGGCTTTTGATATGTAATTGTTTCAATTGTGCAGTGCAACTGTTTTTGGGGTTTCTACAGAATCTATGCAGTTATCATATGACTCCAGGGGGAACAGTGTGCCAACTATACTCTTGCTTATGCAGAGACGGCTGTATGCTCAAGGTGGCTTGCAGGTACATCACCTTGCTATTTTCTCTATTAATATAAAATTGGAAACTGGAAGAATAGAAAAGCTTTTCTCTTATATTGGTAAGTTGTTTAATGTCCAACAGCCAGATCCAATATATATTGATGCTTTTATAATTGAATTGTCAATAATTGCTTCCAGGCAGAAGGAATTTTTAGAATAAATGCTGAAAACAGTCAGGAGGAGTATGTTAGAGACCAATTGAATAGAGGAGTTGTGCCAGAAGGCATTGAAGTACATTGTTTAGCAGGACTCATCAAGGTATGGCTTGTCCTAATCTCAGTTCAAGTTTCCGTTCCATGCAAAATGCACACTCTTTATGTCAACCTCTTTGATAGTAGTAGTATCTGGCCCGAAGCATCTCTCGACGAAGAAGACATGGAAGACCCATATGAAGCCCCCAATTGCTTTTTCTACTTATTTTTGTTTTGAATTAAGGTTCAGTAGTTGTTCTCTGATTTCTTTTCCTTGGTACTGGTAGTTTATTTTCCCCTATTTTCCATATGTTGGCTAAAGGGTAAAAAGTTGCAATATTTAAACGTATCTAAGTAACTGGGATTTGGTACATGTTGGCAGCTTGCAGTTCTTTGGAACTGTTTCCTTCATAGCTTTGGCAATTTGCTTCCATTATAACCATTATCACATATCGCATCTAGTGCTTCTTTGGCCATCACTTGATTCTAGTTAGTTGTTTGCTATTGCTATCATTAACAATCATTAACAATATCATCTGTAAGACCTTTTCATACAATTACCGCTGCCTCTTGGTGTGCTATAACTGAATACCAGTTCACTGACACGGTGACATCGTCTCAACTGTCACAATGGTTCCTGCCACCTCACACTCCTTCACCTCCATCAGACTACCTTATCTTCCATCAACGATGTTGTCTCACCAACACTTCTATTTTTGCTTTCTATCATCATCACGAATATATGATGAGTATCTCCCATCTTACTAGGGGTGTATGATGCTTACTGCCAAGATATCTTCAGTTCTATTGGATTGCATGAAAAGGAGATACTGTTCTTCTTTAACTTTGTTGTCTATATTTCTTGTTCTTGTTTAGAATACGAATCATTTTCTTGTATTTAATAGAATTGCTTCCCTGGTTTGGGTAACTATAAAAGTGAGATCTAAAGTGTAACTTGGCAGACAAATTTGCGGAACTATAGACTTTGTAAATGGTTGACTTGTATTAATATCCTCAAGTTAATAACATTTCCCGTTATTATGCTCCGCTTTTGTTATTATTTCTTTAGGCTTGGTTTAGAGAACTTCCAACTGGAGTTCTGGATTCTTTATCTCCGGAACAGGTAATACAATGCCAGACAGAAGAAGACTGTGCTGAGCTTGTGAGGCATCTACCCTCAACAGAAGCTTCTCTCTTGGATTGGGCTATCAACTTGATGGCTGATGTTGTTGAGCAAGAACATTTAAACAAGATGAATGCACACAACATAGCCACGGTTTTTGCACCAAATATGACTCAGGTGAGTGTCTATTGTCACTCGGACTCTAGAGACTGAACCTTTTCTTGGTTGGCAATATGCCAGGTTTATGTTATAGCGTCCATATTTAAATTTTTTATAGTAATTTTTTCTATGGTTAGTACATCAGATTTTTTATGGTGTATGGTGCATTGGATGAGTCTTTCCTTTCGATCCTACTTTATTGTTGGGTAGATTCTACTTTATTCATCTGAATAAGCAATGAGTTTATCGATCAGGGAATTCATTAACTTTAAATTGAGGTGACCTGTGACCATACATATATCCTTGGTAGTAAAATGTTCAAAGGGAACACAATTTGCGGACAGCATCACTGTTCAGTTGTTGACAATCTCTACCTGTTCTTAATTTTGTTGCAGATGGCAGATCCTCTGACTGCACTAATGTATGCAGTTCAAGTGATGAACTTCCTGAGGACACTTATCTTAAGAACATTACAAGAAAGGAAGGATTCTATGGTGGAATCAAATTCTGCTTCACGTGATGAACCATGTGATGATAATGGTCATGAGAGACCTTCCGGGTGCTGTGTGATATATAATGAAAACGACAATGAACTGATGGAGCTAGCCTTCGTGGCTGAAGAACCTGTCGTAGAAAGTTCCTGCAATTGTAGTCATAACAATCTTGTAGGCAATGGGGGAAATTGCACTTACACAAATTCTGCCGGGAAGCTTGTCTCTC
Source organism: Erythroxylum domingense (assembly GCA_025594535.1). NCBI lineage: Eukaryota > Viridiplantae > Streptophyta > Magnoliopsida > Malpighiales > Erythroxylaceae > Erythroxylum > Erythroxylum domingense. Next base: position 7,317,562 of record JANQBM010000008.1, read on the forward strand.
GTGGAGATGAGTCTTGTGAGACTGCTTCTAAAGCTGATGCCTTCAGCAATGAAAAATGTGCCGGAGTTAATGGTGTTGAGAGAATTTTTCGAGCAACTACTGGAAATGGCAAGGCCGGTCATTCAATTAACTCAAATCATGAAAAGGGTCTTTGCAAAAGAAATGTGCCGCAACCTGTATCTATTGAGAAAGCTCGAGAAATCAGCAACTTGAGCCGCATAAATTCTAGGATGGAGCGTATTGAAGCTTGGTGATGAAAGAAGTCTACAGTTGTTTTGGTTGTATGCTTGATTTGTAATTTCTAATGAGTTTTTGTAACTTGGTCATGTATGTTGTGTTCTAAGTGGTTTTGTAATCTCATGGAGGCACTTCCGTAGTGTGAAACTAACACATTCTACTTGAGAATTCCTTTCATTAACATGGCAACAGCGACGTATTCAATGTCTTAATTTCTTATTTTAACTTTCTGTAATCTCCAACTACCATCTCAATCCTTAAAAATGCCAAAACACATGACACGTGTTCGATAATTTCAGGGTTTTTGTTTCCTCCAAGTCCCATAACAATGGATCAGACCCTGTGGTGGTACATGCCTTATCTGCTGCACTTGGATTAGGATGTACAGATTTTGATGGGGAATCTCCAAAAGATTTTGAAATGATGTGGCAGATATCATTACACAGCTACTTCCATATGTATGAAGTTGAAGCACTGATGTATTCTCATGGGCCATCTGGTGTATGCATCATTTTTCTGAAAATGAAAGGACGGCGGTAGTCACTCATTTTCAGTGTATAAATTGAAGATGTATGTGAGTACTAAGGCATCAAAAGCTCTTGGTTGTGGTTCACTCACCCTTTTATCTCGTCTCAACTCCCAAGTTTGGTGAAATTAGGCGTCCAAATGATAAGGCAGGGATGTATGCAAATTATGAATTCTTCTTTCCATTCATAGATTTGTATCTTCGACGAAATTTTGCATTGCAGAGTCAAATTGAGATATACCCTTGTCACTAAATTACTTTCTAAAGCTAAATAGAGTAATTGATTATAGCTTGATCTGTGATTTTAGTTATTGATCACAGGAGGGGTGATGCTCATCTTCTAGGAAGAGATTGGTAATAAAGTATTGAAAAAGGAAAACAAAACCATAGAAAATGAAAGCTGTAAAGGTAAACATCATTCTCAGATTACGTTATAGCTAAGGCAACAAAATAATACCATTAGAGCATGCTTCGATTGGAAACTGCTAAGAACTTGAGCTTCTTTATCCTACAGATTGACATACCAAAATGTTGGGACGGAAGGTAAACTTTCATCTCAGGATTTTATAGAATATGCCGATTTCTGTTTTGTGGTTGCCAGAGAAACCTTGTTTAGTGCTTGCGAGTTGCAGGGTATATTCCTTTCTGCATGGAATGGACATACACACCTCTTTGTCTTTTCATCGAGTACTATCTTGTGCTGTGAACCATTTAAAAATTTTCAAGTATAGTTATTATTATTATTTTTTTATAACCCAGATATTCCCACCCACTAATACACTACCAACCGATGAGCCTAATCTGGGACCTTAAAGGAGTCGCCCCTAGTTGTCTTTGAGGAGGTAAATTGAAAGATGTGCACAAGTTGGGCGCTCAGCGCACGTTGCCGGCACAAGTTGGATACCAGGCCAATCACTTATATTGGGTCTCGATCTCACACGACTTCACTCCTACGCAACATTCAACATATTCTTTTCCACCAACTCGCATGTACTCTTAAAGACTTGATCCTCAACCTCATAATTAGAGAGAGGACCCTCTTTAAAATTCAAACTCACATTGTTGTAAGTGAATTCTAGGTACCCATACCGTCTAAATTAGGCTCATTCGATAAGTATTGTTTGCTCTTATGTGCTTTTTGGATGGGGTTAAAGCCATTTAAACTATTATCAAATATAAAACATGATATATTGGTTTTGGATTATCTTCTCTTATTAAGAAAAGAAAACATGAGATGTGTCAAATATTGACATTCACATTTCAAGTTGTATTGATTTCAATTAGTGTAATATAAAACTATTTGATCAGGAGAAACTTTCAATTTCTTATAATAAACAATAAGTAAAAATTTTGCTAACATGCAGAATTTAAGAAGGTTCAATAATATGCAACTTTATTTTTAATTAATAGAAAAAAAATTTCAATTTTAATTTTTTTCACTATAAAATACGATCAATAGATAAAAAAATTATATAATTAATAAGCATACAAGAAGAAGAAATTATAGCGTACAAATTTTGTATGATAATATAGCAATAATAATATTTAAAATTTTACATATCACAAAAAAGAAACATAATAGTGTTAATATTTGGTAACAAGTTGAGGAGTATCTTAGAGGTTACGTGTATTTATGACAACCAGATGGACGCAAATAAGCTCCAAAAACCTTAACCAACTGAAGAGATGCCGCAAAAACCTCAACCAAAGGGACTTAAAAAGAAACAGACACAAGCCCACTCCCTCTCCTAATTAATAGCATCTTCTTCTCCCTATTTGATCTTTTCAACTCTCTCGCTAATCTCGTGCCTCCCGGCTCTCCTCTTTTTATCTGCTCTAAAGACAAAACGAACTACCCAGCCAATCCATGGCTGCTTTTGGAAGCCTCCAACGCATCTTCGAGAAACCATTGCCTGAAAATCCCACCTTCATCGAGTCTCTCTCGTCCTGGAACCAACTCAAGACTGTTAAACCTCCGGACCAACCTTCCTTCACTGAAATATTCGGTGAGCTTCATTTCAGAGAGAACTCACACTCATCCTCTTCATCTTTTACAGACATTTACCCTCAACAAAAAGTCTCTGATCTCGACAATAATTGCCGTATAGATAGCTCATATGAGAGCAAAAAGAGTCCTTTACTCACCCCGAAGAATCAGTACAATGGCTGTAACAAGAGCGGCGATAGCTTGCAGCTGTGCACTGAGGGACTCGGTTTCGAAAGCTCTGATGATGTTGAGGACTTGAAGAATGACATGAACGAAGATTGGAGACAGCGAGATGGGAAAGTGAGCGTAAGAAAACTCTCAACGCCAGAAAATATAATTGTCAAGTCCAGGAGGTCAAGGTCGATCAGAGAAGCATTTCCTCCGCCGATTTCGTGCATAGGAAAGAACGGGAAGCCTCGTGTTTGCTTCCAGTCCTACAGGAAAGATGGTCGGTTTGTGCTGAAAGAAGTAAGAGTTCCTACGCAAGAATTTTTGCATGCATGTAGAGAAGATGGACGGTTGAAGCTACAATTCGTCCAGCCAAATGATTCACTTGAAGAAGAAGAAGGAGAATATGAGAAGGATAGTGAAGAAGAAAGCACTTGCACAGAAGGTGAAGAGCAGGAAGACAGTAGTGGACAGTAATTACCCATTGTTGCAAGTCGAAGAAGTAAAAGGAAATGTTCAAAGGAAGGAAGATATTTGGTTAGCTTGCTGGAAGAAGTGACAATAACCTAAAAAAGACTGGCTTTTCGTTGATGTACTCGAGTTCCCCTGTTTTTTCTCTGATTTCCCTGGGTGTCTTCAGTCGTTTCGAAGACTGAATTTCACTGTCAGTTTATCAGGTTAGATGGAGCGCATTAAGTTGTCACTAACTATGTTAATCTTTAGTGTAATCAATGGCAATTAGTCAAAAAACAAATTAAAATCCGTAATTGTAGATAGATACAGATGACATTATTATTATTATTATTATTATCAGTAATTAGTTAATATTGCAGTTTTATCAGATACGGATCAAGGCATACGAAGACACCTCAAAAGGGCTAAGGCGATTACTTTTTGGCCAAGAACTCCTTTTTTCTTTCAGCAGATTTTCTTAATGATCCAGACCAACGCGTTGCAAGTTCTGACCAAAACTCAAAAGCACAATCTGCATCTTCAACAACAGCTACAAGACATGTGACACCACAACCTATCCTGCGTCTAACATAACACTCCAGCTAAGAAAAAGAAAAATTAAAAAACATGTGATTCTAACACGTGTACTCCTTTTTGTTCACATGTCATGATTTCAGTGACCAGGCAGTCGACTACCGTGGTCCTGAAGCCACCTGTACTAAAACAGGCACTAGCCGTAAGAGTGGAATGGGACAGAATGTTCAAGATATCTTTCTTTCTTTCTATTTTCTTTGGGGTTAAGTAAAATACATTGGGAATTCGTACCCTATAAAGTATAAACACTACAATTAGTACCCTAAATACAAGCTCTGGTCCGTTTGAACCATTCTTTGCAAAATTTTGAAGTATTATTTTATAAATTTCAAAGATCTACTTTCAAAAAATTTCAATATACTTCTCGAGAATATTAATAATAATCTTCGAAATATGTAGATATAATACTTTAGAAATTATTATATCGTAATTTATATTTATTCTAAAATTTTGTAGAAGCAACTTTAAAGTTTCCAAATTTGTATGCTTATTATATGCACAGGTACATAAATATAGGGAGCATTTAAATAGATATATTTATTTATATTCATAAACATACTAAAACGAATTAATATCTTGATTAATCTTAATGCATTTAGATCTTTTCATTTTATATTTCATATTTATTCGATCCGAGTATAAACAATATCAAATACGTACATGGTTCTAAAATTTAGAAAGAATTTAATATTTTTATTCTTCATAATGTAATAATATTTTAAAAAATATATAATTAAATCTTATTATAAAAATATGCATTCATGGTGTGCATTATGATGAAAGTAACTATTAAATTAATATGTTATAAAAATTACTTTCTCTAGGATTTGTCATTTGTCAAACTTTAAAAATTTTATAGAAAAAATATATACATATTTAATAGTCTATATACATGTTATGTATAAAACATAAAATGCAGAAGTTCAAACGCATTATGATGAACCTTTATAAGAACATAATATATTTATTATTGAATCTATGATTATTTATTTTAAAAATTACTCCCTCCATGATTTACCAAATTCTGGAGACACTAGCTCTCAAGAGCCACCGAAGGGAAAATAAGATGCACGAGATTTATGGTGAAGCAGCCACCTAAAGATCCTCCCAATGTTGTATAATGGGAAAGCGAGCCACCGAATAACTTGTATATCAAGTTAAAGAGCAGAATTCAGTTTATAACGCCGATCTGTGCAAACCTTGCATGGTTTTGTATGAAGGTCCACAACTATGACATTCGTGGACCACAGTAAATGCAACATGCTACTTTTCCGATTGCGAGAAAGAAAATGAAACATGCTGCTAACAACACAACAGGACAGGAGGATAAGGAGTGATGTTATGTGAACCAGAAAACAGATTTGAGGCTAATGTTCAATGCCCCAAGACTGTCTAGAAGTATCTGAAACTTTTATCTTCTATATGCTACAATTTTCCCCGTAAATTCAGGATATACAATCATGATAAGGGAAATGTCCATGGAGAAGATTATTTATTACCTTTAGAACAACATGGTCTACAATGGAACAAGTGGCATAAATTACGGACAGGGATTACTGCCATCTAGTGTCAAAAGCACTTTGTATAGATCTGGACGTCGATCACGAAATACCCCCCAGCTATGTCTCTTCAATTTGATTTTATCCAGATCAAACTTGGCAATAAGAACGGATTCCTTTTTGTCATCAGCAATTGCAACTATTTCCCCAGTTGGCCCTGCTCATCCAATGATGTAGTGTAACAAATATCACTGGCCCAAATATCAAATAAAACTCTTAAGACAATGAAGCAAAAAAATTAGTACCTGCTATAAACGAGTTCCCATAAAAGGTGATCTCACTGTTTCCATGCTGTGTCTGGATGATTTCCTTCCCAATGCGGTTTGAAGCTACAAGGGGTACCTGTATTATTAACATTCGCATCAATGTCCTTTCTAAGGTGGCATTTCATATTCAAAGGTCACAAGTGAAACACTGAACGAGATATGCTTCGGTAATGCAATGTGTAATTAACTGCAATGCTAGATATTCCATGATGATGATGATTCCTCTTTCATGACACCAGCTTATCTCCAAATAAACGGAATTGTTTCGTGGATTGAATGTGAAAAGTACAACATTTTATTTTAAATAGCATTTTTCTTAAAATATAATATGAAGTTACTTTGATTAAGTTTGCAGATATAGAGTAGAGCATTAGTGTTGCAACCAAGTAAAACAATAAATAACTACCATTTCTTTGATCATACTACCCAGTCAATGACATTATTTGACAGCTAGAAAGGACTGTACAAACTTGAAAGAATAGGAATAGGATATTGACCACATTACCACATTAGCCCCCGCATGACCCTGCATCACCCGCTTCCAGTGCTCACATGAATCAAGTCCATCATCTTGAGGTTCAGAGCCAATTGCTGTAGGGTAAAATAGTATCTCTGCACCTTGCAGCACCATAGCTCGGGCTGCCTCTGGAAACCACTGATCCCAGCATATAGCTGAAGTTCATTAAACAAGAAAAGTGAAAGAAAAAAGAAATTAGCAGCTCCAACCTTTTCAATCCTCAACACCCTAATAGGAAAATGTACACAAAAGCAGCTTTGCTTCACTTTTTGTCTACAAGCAGATGCAGACAATAGTTATGCGATGCACACAATATAATTGTTTTTTTTTTCCTCTTTATGCATTTAATCCAATACAAAATCTTGTTTAAACAGACTTATAAGCACGGAGAAAAGATCATTAAAAACTCTGCTGATTAAAAGATCCAAGTCCAAAAGAAAAGGCCTCAAGACCATAGAACAAAGCCAAGATCCTTACCAACTCCAATTTTCGCAAATTTAGTTTGGAAAACCTGTCAACAATAGAATCAAGAAGTAAAAAATTGTATCAAAGACCATAGAGTCTAAAAGACGCTAGAATTACTCAGAGACTGTAGAAAACCAACCTTGAAGCCTGTGTCCCCTGGATTAAAGTAGAACTTTTCCTGGTAACCTGTGGTCCACGCAATTGTCATGTAACAGTTACATGTAAGGCATATAGATTAAAACCATGGAACATGCAGCTGTTGAAATACCTGGTCCATCTGGAATGTGAGACTTTCTATAAAGGCCAAGGTCAGTCCCGTCAGCATCAATTATGGCTATAGAATTGTAATGGGCGTTATTTGCTTCTTCAAAGAAGCTGACAGGTATAACTACACCCAGCTCTTTTGCCAGCTTTCGCATCCTGCAGTTAGACATAAAAGATGGTTGATTCAAAGGAAATGGACTAACAAGTGGAAATAATCCTTTTATCCTTTATCAAGAAATTGCTAACAGCAGTTTATGCAAGTTGCAAAAAACCCAGGAGCTAAACATGTAGAGACTTTTACCTCAGAATTGTAGGATGGTCCTTGTAAGGCTTAGCTCGCTGAAAGTAATCTTCTCGTTGTGCTTGGCAGAAGTAATAGCTCTCAAATAGTTCCTGCCACGAGGTTCAAAATTTTGAAAGCGCAAATAATATAAAATTTCATACATGGAACTACATTAGTCACAAAAATTTTGCAACCAATTTATTATCAACAATGAGATACCATACTTATATATTGCCAAAAAGAGCACATGAAATTCTCCTCCTTCCCACCCAACTTATTGTTTTCCTATTCCCATAGGAAAAAATCTGGAAAGTAGTCTCTTGGGCTAGCAATAACTTCACCAACTCAACATGTAAACCATCTATATCCAGTCAAAAGATTATAAATTACACAATATCTTTCAATCATTTCGTAGATGCCAAGGCCTAAATACCAATCCCACATTGCTGCTCATCTGGTTGGATAGGTTATTAACCATTGCCAAATTTACACATAGCCCCGCTGACTAGCTCCTGGTGAATGAGCACTTTCTCTGTGGCAGATTCCTTAATTTGCTATAGTAGTCTTCATCTTGTACTTGTGAAAACATGAGTCAATCTCTATTCTAACTTCTTTCATCAAGTGAATAATGCCTTGTTGCACCTCAAATAATAGGATTTCCTGCCTCCCAGTAAAAATATGCTGCCACAGACCAACCTTGCACTTCCAAGAGAACAGTCAGTTCATGCTTCAATAATTGTTAAAGCTTCATAGGTAGCAGATTGGGGTAAAAACAATTTCTTTCCCTTTAGTTGATTTGCTAACCCAATAAAGGGGCTATATTTCCAGCTTATAGAAAACTTTCACTAATAAAACTTGTCAAAATGCCAATTTTTTTTTTTAGTTTAAAAAGTTATAATGAAAACCAGAAAATTTCAATTCAAAAGTGAGAAAGCTCTATATTCCTGGTTTTCCTGTAGCTGGATCCTCCGAAACCATAAGAATCCTTAGTTAGAATGTGATGAAGGGGCTCCTCACTTCCCAAACAGATCCTCCTACATCTATATATAACCCCTAGTTTATCAAGAATACCCAAGAAAAACATAAAAAACATAGAAAGTCAAGTTATAGCTTCTATCAAAATTGGTCCAAAAGAATAAGACTAAGTGAGCTATGAGCAGCTTCAACATACGTTCTAATAGCATTCCATCCTACTCTTTTCACTGTAACATATAAGTTACATTTTTGCTTGAACTATTGTTACCACTCACTATGTCTTTTTTTTTTTTTCCCCCTGCAACACGCAATAGTTATTCCTAAATTACTGCTATCACACTGTGGTTCCAAAACTATGGGGAAACTAAGCCATTTAGGCATTTTCTTTCAACAAAATCAGATTATGTTAAAAAAGTCAGGATACGGATTTCATGAGGAGGAAATCGATGTCAACTCTTAGAACTGGAATATAATAAAGAAAATAAAGTTACAATACTTGATTTCTTTTCATGGAGATAGGCAAATATCGTAATAGTTTGGCTATCTCCCAGAAAATGACTTATCAAAGTGTGAATCATGGTGTGTTTGGCATAAAAGATACGCTATTTGATGACAACAGGTCGTTACAAAGTTGAGAAAAACAATACAATAGAACTATAGAAGGTATATTCAGTACTAATGGATAGAATTATTGCACCACAATTGAACATGCTCAGGCACAAACGTACCTGTATGAGAATGATGTTCGCACCCTTCCCATGAGCATCTCTAACCAGTCTGCATACAAGGTAGAACCTCAGTGGACAAATAACAAGAGATAGCCTCTAAAAAAGACATACCAACTTTTAGAAATAAAACACCGATGAGCACACCCAAAAAGAGCAGATTAACGTGAAAAAAAAAAAGAGTAAAAATCAGTGGAAGAACATATGAAAAGCAAAGAAAATGGAGGGAGGAAACAAAACCTTTCGGCGGTGGCGAGATTAGTGGAAACGTCGTCGGTGCAAGCAAATTGCAAGGCGGAGACAACTACTTGCCTAGATTTTCGGTCGATGTCCATCGCGAATCTCGCTGATTCGGTGGAACGCGACTCCCCCTTCTAGCCTTTTGCTTTAGCTTTTGGATTGGGCAGTGCAGTTGCTCACAGCAAGGAATACTGTGAGCTGTTGGGCCCCGTTCTATTCTAAATGCTTCACTTTAAAATGTTCAAATTTACTTCCCAGCCTCTTTTGACCGTATGTCGTCAGTCACCAACCAGCACTTGTATTATTATCATTATGTTTTAGCAATTGTATCTACCTCACCAAAATATAAATGCAAATAAATAAATAAATAAACAAACCATTCCACATTTCCAAGACAGTCAAGCAATGAAAACATCAAGCTGGGATATGTTTTCCTGATCGATTACATCCAAGAACAAAGGATCAACGGTTACATGACTATCCACGTGGACATTAAATTTCCGGTCCCACCACAACACCTTTGCTGCACCACTTATGTCCACCTTGGCATCCAGCACCATCTCCCTACTGGTCACGTCATTGAAAAACTTCGCCGCGTGGTGAGCCAGCTCCATCCCGTCCAGCCGCGCCGGGAGCCGAAGCAACTGGCAGGATTTCGCCGGCTGTGACCCAGCTTCCACCTCAGCCGAGCCCAGGAGAGAGCCATCGTAGAAGATTGACATCGTGGTCGGGGAGTAGTGCACGGCTGTGATGTTAGGGTTGGTGACATGTACTGTCAGGACAAGCTCCGCATCGATTACGGGGAAGTTGAACTTGAAGGAAGTGAGACTGATGGAGATCAAGTGAAAGGTAGGGTCCTTGGGTTTGACGTTCCAGAGAGCTGTCGCTGCTGTAGCCGACGTCGCTCCGATCAAGGCGGAGGTCCAGCTCCATTTTACCTTTCCAACCATGGAATGTCTCTCGGGTATCTTTTCCCTGATGACAACTGCGTCGCTGAAGAGACGAGATTGAGGATTGAAACTAGAAAGCAGGAAACCCACATATTCGTTGCTTCAAAATAATAAAATGACGTAAATGTTCTCTTCAAAAAGAAAATGACATAAATGTCCAATATTGTGGTAGGTATTGAGGACAGTGTAGTCATCCCAACCGTCTTTCAAGTTTCAAGCCATCTTACGACGGAACCGGACCGGAACGGCCGGGTCAGCCATCTTACGACAGATGATTTAAAATTTTAATGGATATTTTTCAATTAATTAGAAAAGTCCATTTTTGGTTAAAAATATTATTATTTTATTATCTGAATATGGTAGTCTAAATCTCATGATAATTATTTTTACTAGTATTTCTTTTAGTTTCATAACTTTTCGTGGTCAAAATTCACAATCCATACAACTAAATAGCATGCATCTCGATTAATAATTAGAAAAGAAAATTATGTTAATTATTATATTAATTAGATGCAATTAAAATATATTAAAATTAAACTTAATTTAAAATAAACTTAAATGAATTTAAATTTAATATATCACAATATAAATAAACTATATTAAATTTAAGTCACAACAATACTGATATAACACTTTTTGATATCTTTTCATAATGCCGCAATGGTTCTTTGTAATTCAAGTTGTAATGTTTTTGGAAGACAGTAAATGAAAGTATAACGAAGATTAACATCGTTAAAACGATTGATTCAACTTCACCGATATTTGGTTTAACTTCAGTTGATTCAAGCATAGTGATTATGATCTGAGCTAGGTCAGACAAATCGACAAATTGTTCATACTTGCCTGAAGATGGTTAAGATATTTCAGAAGATTGCTCAGATATATTAGGATGCTCATATGTGCATTCTTCTGATATTTCTTAAATAGATGTTGATGCAAAAGTTACTATGAACTTTAATCGAGGAGCTTTGACTTTTCCCAGTGGATGGAGAAGGTTGAGATTTTGGTAGAAAAGAAGGTGAAATTTTAATTTGCAAAGGTTTTTTTCCAAGGATCAGCTAGTTTAGTATATAAAGGTGAGAGATCTTTGTAGGTTTGGACTTTTAGGGATTTGGTTGATTTGTGTTTAGTTGTGGTAGGATAAATATGTTGTCTGAACAAGAGATAATCCATTTTGAATACTTTTCATAATCAACAACTTCAGGATGAGTTGGAGAAGAATAAAAGAGTTAGATAACTGGAAAAGTTGTGAGATAGGTTCTATAAACAGTCTTGGACTGTTCTATCTGCATATCAGTTTCCATTTTTTGAAGTACCTTCTTTACTTTTCGGAGTTTTTGTTTTTCATTTGTGACATCAGGGCTAAAATATTGAATATCAATGGATATTTGAAGATCAACATCAAGTTGAGTTATCTCATCCTTTAAGGATTTGTAAAACTTTTGGACTTGAGCTGAAATTGTTTCAACTCAGTTTTGAGTGACTTGAGTTTGCTAATTAAGCCCATCAAGTTTGGAGTCAATTTGTTGAAGAACTCTGTTTTGGGCTACTGCATTGTCAATATGTCAATTAAGCACTTCGTCAACAAGATTTAAGATAATAGCGTCATGAGAAGGAATTCTTGTAGCACAGACATAAGGATTAGAGATAACCCTATTATTTTCATCAGTGTGTCTTTCTAACGAAGAAATTTCTCATCATATGGTTTGACCATCATACAAGAAATTGAGGTTGGAGAGGTAACAGGAATAGAAGGAATAATTGGCGATGATGTATTAGAACTAAGATTTGTAGAGAACAACTGTTATTGAGGAGCTTTGTCTTTTTGAATGAAGAAAGTTGAGTTTTTGGTATAGAAGAAGGTAGAGTTTCTAAATTCAATATTAAATTCGATCAATTTAAATTTACTTTATTAATTTACTTTGTTCAAATTAATTTATTTTTGTCAAATATTAATTGGAATAAATCTTTTCTTTTTCTTTCATCAAAATTATTAATTCAGTAATTAATTAACATTTATTTCAATTAATAATTAATAAAAAGAAGGAAAGAAAAAGAAAAAAGAAAAAGAAAAGTGAAAGAATAGAAAAAGAAAGCAATTGATATATAATTGTATTGTATTGCTTGTATATTTTATGAACAGCTTTTACATGTATTTATATACATATTTTGTAACATCCCACTACCATAGGATACGTACCTAAGCTTTTAGGGACATAACCTACGATAATGGTATGTTAGAGTAATAACGAATCTAACTTGCATATGGCATCGTCTAACATACTTGAAATCGTTATCATTTTCTCTTAAACATTCACTTCATTCATTGACAAAATATATATACATTGTTCTCCTCAGCGAATATTTACAACACTCTATACAAGTTCAGACAACTTTTACAAAACGACCACAACTATTGTCCTTCGGGAGTCAGTTCGGGAGTCATTGACAGCCCTCTGATCCATATCGCTATCCACGAAAACTTTATGTCTTGACTACAACCTAGGTCTCCTGTCTCGTACCTGAAAAGCCACAGTGCAATTTTTGATGAGTTTTGCGAACTCAGTGAGTGAACCATCATTGATGAATTCACGGATTACGCAAATATAACATGTAGTTCACAGTTATTCAGTCAAGCAGATAAGCGTTTATTCAGAACTAGCATAACAGAGATCATTCATTGCGCACGTAATTGCATGGGACATGCATGAGACTCATATTCGTTCTTATTGTTGTGATTGAGTGCCTTTCACACACATATACAAAGTTTGGCCCATAGGGCTCAATCAGAACAGAAATCACGGAGCATAGCTCTACTTGCAGAACATATATCACAGAGCAAAGCTCTACGTGGAAGCACTTCAAGCTGGCTACTCAAGTCACAACGCCTTTATCTGAGCATGCATTTTATGAAATGCATCAAATACTGAGTATGTTTTATATCACAATCTTATACAAATGCTCAGACAAAGTTTTTCACAGTCATCGGACCTAAGTCCGCATTCAACTTTTGTTGAGAATCAAATGTCATTCAAAATTCATATCAAAACACTTCTAATACATGCCCAACTATTAAACTCCTCGAACCTTAGGTCCGAAATCCAGAAACAGCACACAATAGTTCGATAATATTGGGAGTTCAACAAAATCAAGGTGCATACAAATTAAATCGATCCTAGGAAATCATCTAGGTTGACTCACAGTACGCTCCCAGAATCTATTGCCTGGATGGTCCTGCAATGTCCGACTGTCGTCCGACGTGCTCCTCTAAAAACAAACAAAATGCATTCACAAGTATTACCTTTTGTACAACGTACTTACCATATCAACGTACAGAAAATATGCACGATGCATGCTCAATGGCAATTTCGAGGTCTCTTCACAACCTCTCTCTTTCTGATCAAAACTTGGTGTAAACCAGCAATATCACGATTCAATCCTTATTGGCCTTCATGCATGGCACTCTCTCAGGCCTCTCGTAAACCTAGGGAAGTGAAATGGATGTAAGTTTGTTTACAGAAGGTGCATCTTTACAGACGATGCACCCTTACAGAAGAAGATGAGTTATAGAAGAAGATGATTTATAGAAGGAGATGACGTCACCCAGAGGAAGCTGACGTCATCACCGAAGAAGTCTTGCTATTAGCATAACGTTTCCTACAGACATCGGATTGAATTGTGCTTTATCTGATTCGAAAGAGGGTATCAAGATGTACAAACTCCATGAAGATCTCAAAGGCCAATTTTATCTTCTGAAGGGTCAATAATAGGACAGAAGATACGCAATGAACAGTAACCCAGAGGAAGTTTAGAAACAGGAACACAGAGGATATTTTACACTTGCCATAACTTTCTCTAAAGATATCGGATCAAGGTGTTCTTTATATGGTTTGAAAGAGGATTCCAAAATCTACGACTTTTATAAAGACCTCCGAGGGCAATTCTATCTTTTGAGGGGTCAACAATGGGACAGAAGATAGGTATAGACGAAAAATAGAATAAGCAGAACACAGAAGGAGATGATTTACAGAAGAAGATGACGTCACTCAGAGAAAGTTGACATCATCACAGAAGAAGTTCGTAATTGGTAACGCAGAGGAAGTCTGTGAACAGGAACACAGACGATACTTGTGAACAGTGACATAGACGAAGTTTATGAGTTAATAACATAGACGAAGTTCATTCGTCTGTGAACAGTAACATAGACGAAGGTCATGAGCAGTGACATAGACGAAGTTCCTTCGTCTGTGAACATTATCATAGACGAAGTTTATGAATAGTAATATAGACGAAGTACAGTAACACAGACGAACTTCATGAATCAATAACATAGACGAAGTTCTTTCGTCTGTGAACAGTGATACAGACGAAGTTCATGAATCAATAACATAGACGAAGTTCTTTCGTCTGTGAACAGTAACATAGACGAAATTCATGAATCAATAACATAGACGAAGTTCATTCGTCTGTGAACAGTAACACAGACGAAGTTCATGAATCAATAACATAGACGAAGTTCTTTCATCTATGAACAGTGACAGACGAAGTTCATGAATCAATAACATAGACTAAATTCTTTCGTCTGTGAACAATAACACAGGCGAAGTTCATGAATCAATAACATAGACGAAGTTCATTCGTTTGTGAACAGTAACACAGACGAAGTTCATGAACAGTGACATAGACGAAGTTCGTGAATCAATAACATAGACGAAGTTCATCCACTTAAGTCGAAAGCAGACGAATGCAAGAAGCAAAAGAAGCAGTACACATACGAAGCCAAGGACAGACGAAGCAAAAGATAGAAAAACCAAAAGACAGAGGAAACCAGAACATATACGAAGCAATACAGAGGAAGATGACATCATCACAGAAGAAGTGGGTTCACAGAGAATACAAAACACAGACGAAGTCTGGCTCATATAAGAATGCATCTTGACAGATGAAGCATAACTTATCATGTTTCATGCCTATACGAATTCTATGCATCGTTTCCATTGCTGTTATACTTCAAACATGAAAGTATCATCTATATTACTCTCTTTTTAACTCTAGAACACCAAATCGCTCAAAAAGTCAAAACTCACAAAAATGCCAGAATCACATACTACTATCCATACTTGTATAGTAGTTCTGCATTTCCTTTCTTCTGCGTTCGCTTTTCAAGTCAACCAACATCCAGAACTCTCATATCTATTCTCTCCACTGTGAACCCCCTTTCATGCAGATATGTATATCTCACATGCACATGCTTATTTACACAGTGAAAACAACATTACAATCACTTACTCGCTTAACAAGTACTCGGTGTAAGTGCTCTAATGCTGAAATAGAAATCAGCACCATAAAGACTGCTAGATCGCTATTCGGTGGAGAAGGTCAGGGAAGAGAATCGCGATGTGAAGTGTTTCAATGAAGAATGAGAACTATAGTAGATTCTTCCTAACTTAAACAATATAATACGTGAGTCCATTCCATGTCCCTCACGTGTATTATTTATCTCCGCAAACTCACCATTTGTCATAATGACAAACTGTAGTAGAGTCTTCCTAACTTAAACAATATTATACGTAGGTCCATTGCTTGTCCCTCACTTATGCTATTTATCTTCACTGATTCACCATTTATCATAATCACAATTTGTCATACTTACCCGAAAATGCCAAATGAAAGCATGTACAATTGTATGAATGTGCCAAACAATATGTCATAACTTATGTTTAATGTTCATTTATCTTAAGTCATATGAATGTCTCACAATTTATTGTTCTAGCCGTATGTATAGGTGACAAGGTGACCGGACGTTACATATTTAGTATATGATAATAACAAATAAGATATTGAAGATTACATAAGATAAATCAAATGCGATACATATAAATCGAAGAGAAAATCATATCTATGCAGGTGAGATTACATGAAGATCTGTATATGTTTATCAACCCCCCTCAAGCTCACAGTGGGTGGAAACGATGAGCTTGTTGTGAAGGCGATGAAAAGCAGATGAAGATAATGCTTTAGTCATGATGTCTGCAACTTGATTAGATGAAAAGATATGTCAAATATAAAGAGCTTTGTTGGTCACCAGGTCACAAACAAAGTGGATGTTAATCTCTATATGTTTAGTACGAGTATGAGCAATTGGATCAACGGCAAGGAAGGTGGCACCAAGATTATTATACCAGAGTGTAGGTGTAATGTCAGAGAAGCCAATTTCACTCAAAATGGATTTAAGCAGCGGCAAGAGCAATACTTCTTTATTCGACTTCAGTGCTGGATCTAGCAACAGTAGGTTGTTTCTTAGCACTCCAAGAGATGAGGTTGGAGCCAAGAAAAATACAATAGCCGGAGGTAGAACAACGATCATCAGGACAGCCAGCCCAATCAGCATCACAGTAGGCCTATAAGGTAAGAGAAGAATTTCGGGTTAAATGTATATCTGAAGAGGGTGTAGATCGGAGATAGCGTAGAATCCGTTTTACTGCGATCCAGTGAATGTCGGTAGGATATTGTAGAAACTGAGAAACTTTGTTGACAACCAATTGAATGTTAGGATGAGTAAGGCAAAGATATTGTAAAGCACTAATGGTACTCCAATATTCAGTAGGATTAGAAACAAAAATACCATGATTTTTGGAAAGAGGAAGAGTGGGTGTGATTGGTGTGGGTACAGGTTTGAAGTGATCTAAGCAAGTGCGATGTAGAAGTTCTTTGGTATATTTAGTTTTGTGTGAGTAAAAGACCATTTGTTGTGTAAGTAGCTTCAATACCAAGGAAATAATGGATGGGTCCTAAGTCTTTGATGAAAAAGGAAGTGTTAAGATCTTGAATAAGGGTGGTGATGAATGAAGGTGAAGAACCTATAATCAAGATATCATCAACATACACTAAAAGGAATGTAGTAGTGGAGAGGGTATAACGAAAAGTGATGTGTTAGATTTAGTAGAGACAAAGTCAAGTTCATAAAGTTTCTAGCTGAGGCGATGGAACCAAGCACGGGGGGCCTGTTTGAGACCATAGAGAGCTTTGTGAAGGCGACAAACATAAGAAGGATGATGTGTATCTATGAATCCAGGAGGTTGAGTCATAAAGACTGATTCTTGAAGAGTGTTATTAAGGAAGGCATTGTTGACATCGAGTTGACGAATTGGCCAATTTTTGGAGAGGGAAATGGTAAGAATGAAACAGATGGTAGTGGGTTTGAAAACTGGACTAAAGGTATTTGTATAATCTATACCAAGAGTCTGATGATAGCTTTTGGCAACTAGACGAGCTTTATAGCGATCAAGAGTGCCATCAGAATTTTGTTTTGTACGAAAGACCCATTTACAACCAATAAGATTAGCATTTGGTGGTGGAGGGACAAGTGTTGGACCCCGTTTTCGGAGCCCAGCAATCGCATTCGGATAACACACATTTATCAATTATACTTGCATTCAAAACTTCCCTTTTTAAGCTCAACTCTGCTCTTCGAATAGTCGACTAATATGATGATAGTCGACTAGTCCATTTATCCATTTCAACCTGAATACCTCAAGGAAAACATTGGTGAGTCCACACTTTACATATGTACATGCTTCGGGGCTATTGGCATAACTTTTTCTTTAGGCATCCAATTTGGGGTTTCTTTGGATATTTTGGAAGAGGACTCTAAAAACTACAACTTTCATGAAGGCCTCGAAGGCCAATTGTAACTTCTGGATGGTCAAAAATAGGACATAAGATATACCATGAACAGTAACCCAGACGATATTCATAAACAATAACACAGAGAAAGTCTGTGAACAGTAACACAGATGATACTTGTGAACAGTACGCACAGACGAAGTATGTGAATAGTAACACAGAGGAAGTCTGTGAACAGTAACATAGACGATACTCGTGAATAGTAACACAGACGAAGTCTGTGAACAGTAACACAAAAGAAGTCTGTGAACAGTAACATAGACGAATCTGTGTACAGTAATACAGACGATATTCCTCAACCGACATAACTTCTTAACTTCTTCTTATTATCCTTGGCCTATGATCTGTGTTCTATCCTTTGTGTTATATCCTCTGTAGTTGACTTTTATCTTCTGTGTTGATCATTTATCGTCCGTGGTCTATCCTCTGTGTTTTATCTTTTGTGTGATGACGTCTCCTCTGTGTTCTGACGTCATCACAAATGATACTTCTCCTCTCTATTCCTCCTTGCCTCTGTATTCTGACGTCAGCACAGACGATACTTCTCCTCTCTATTCCTCCTTGCCTCTCTGTTCTGACGTCAACACAGACGATACTTCTCCTCTCCATTTTTCCTTGCCTCTGTGTTTTAACGTCAGCACAGACGATACTCCTCCTCTCCATTTTTCCTTGCCTCTGTGTTCTGACGTCAGCATAGACAATACTTCTCCTCTCCATTTCTCCTTGCTTCTATGTTTTGACGTCAGCACAGACGATACTTCTCTTCTCTATTCCTCCTTGCTTCTGTGTTCTGACGTCAACATAAACGATACTCTTCCTCTATATTTTTCCTTGCCTCTGTGTTGTGACGTTATCACAGACGATTCCTTTTGTTTGTGTTTTTCACATGCAATCCTTCAGCTCCGACGTGCTATTCTAAAACTAATAGCCATTGATAATTTCAACAAAAGAACATGCATGTACACATCTCATTATCAAAATTTTAAAATAACAAAATCAGGCAGAGAAATTCAATATCACTATTTCCATTTCAAACACAATCAAAGTTATTACAAAACCAAATTACACATAAACTTAAACCAAAATACAAAAGATGCTCCATGCTGATATGTCGAATGAGCTATTACAAAACTGACTTAGTCCAAATGTCTTTAACTAATGTGGAGTTTTCGATGCCTGGCAGGGATCACTATCGTCTTGGTTTGCAACTGAGGAAGGGAGAAAAGGGGTTGAGCTACACAACTCAGTGGCTAATATATTTATAGTCATCTGTAATTAGTACAAATCCAAGCAGA
>JANQBM010000008.1:7336851-7349772 GCA_025594535.1 Erythroxylum domingense
TAGCCTTTGTAATTAGGACAATACCCGAGAAAGACACATTTTGTAGACTTTGGTTCAAGTTTGTTCGAACGTGTGGATCCAATTAAAGAAAAGCAGGTACACCCAAAAACTCGGAGATGAGAAAAGTTAGGTTTTGTAAGAAAAAGAGTTTCATGGGGGGATTTGTTATGAAGAACAAGAGTTGGTAAGAGATTTATGAGGTAGGTAGCTGTAGAGAATGCTTCGTACCAAAAGGCTTTAGGAAGTGAGGCATGAATAAGAAGCGTGAGACCAGTTTTAGTAAGGTGACGAATTTTACATTTGGCGATCCTATTTTGTTGTGGGGTATGAGGACAAGAAATATGATAAGTAATGCCATGGGTAGTACAAAAATAGTGAACAGACCTTTGACGAGTTCAGGAGCTCCATCACTTTGAAAAGTTTTTATAGAGGTTGAAAAAAGGTTTTCAAATTGAGCTTTGAATGTCTGAAAGCGGGAACGGGCATAAGATTTTTGTGTTAAAGGATAAATCCATGTATATTAATTGAAATTATCAACAAAAATAATGAAATAACGAAAGCTAGAGAAGGAAAGAGATGGAGATGGCCCTCAAATATCGCAATGGATAAGTTGTAGTGGTTTATTTGAAACACAAGAAGATAAGGGAAATGAAAGACGAGTACTTTTTCTTTGAAGACAAAAAAGTCCAATGTTTTATTACATGAGATTTGATATTTAAAAAAGGAGATAACCTAGAGAGTGTAGTAGGACAAGGATAACCAAGACACTGATGCCATAATTGAGGTGGAGTAGAGGTGGTGTGGAGAGCGATCGAATTTATGAAATGGACTAGAATCTTCAACGGATAAAGATTATTGTAGATTGAACCCGCAAAAAGTGGTATCCTTGTGTGGAGATCCTTCACAATATAACCAAAGGGATTAAATTCAATGAGACAGGAATTATCCTTAACAAATTTAGCTACAAAAAGCAAATTGGCAGTTATATTAGGAACAACTAAAATGTCATTGAGGAGAAGGGATCTAATGAGAGTAGAGAATGTGAAGTTACCAGTAGAGGAAGTAGGAAGAGTTTGTCCATTACTGACAATCACTATATTTGGACCATTGTACGATGTTGAGGATTTGACAAGTTAAAGGTCAGGAGTCATGTGAGTTGTAGCACCAGTGTCAGGTAGCCATTCTAAAAGGTTGTTGGAAGTAACAGTTGAAGGATCAGAAGATTTTGTGATGTTGAGGGCAGTGAAAGCAGTGGATAAATTATTAGGGTCTGTGGGGGTTGGAAATGGGCAATTTCGAGATTTAGAATATCGAAAACGACAATGTGCAGCAATATGGCCCCATTTCCAACAAATTTGACATTGAGGGGATGGTTTATTAGGCTTAAAATATGATTGGTTTTGGTTGTGATGTTGGTGGGTTTGAGTGGGCCTGGGCTTGGAAGAGTGATTAATAGAGGCTGGCCCAGGAGAGTTATGCCCAAAGGCTGAAGGCCCAATCGTCCCAAGTCTATGACCCTGTCCATTAGGGTTAAAATGGTGATAACCGCGTCCTCCTCTCCTGTTTCTGGAGCTGCCGCGTCCAAAGGTGGATGGAGAGGATGAATGGCTAAACAACGAAGCGGCGAGAGTAGTGTTTGACAGTAGAGAGGAGGGAAACGAGAGGAGTAACTGCTTGTGGATGAGGAGCTTTGCCCGGAGTTCGCCAAAAGAGATGTTGGATTCGCAATGCTCCACTGTTGTGATGAAGGATTCAAAATCTGCAGGTAAACCATTCAAAGTAAAAAGTATAATATCAGAATCTGAATTTTATCACTGATAGCCACTAGCTCATTTGCCGTAGTTGAGATAGTCGCAAGATATTCAGTAATCGAATATTGTCCTTTTTGTAGGGTATGTAATTTTTGTCAGAGCAGAGAGCGTTGGGGGCTGGATTGTTGCATGAAATGTTGCTCTAGACTGAGCCAGAGGTCACGGGCTGTGGTGTATCCAATGGGAAGGCGGGAGTTGAGCTAAACAGAGAGGTGGTGAGAAAACAATGGACAAGTCGATCAAACTTTTGCCATTTGATGTATTCTGAAGATTCAACATCTGGAGGGTGTAGAACAGATCCATCAACGTAGCCAACAAGATCATAGTGACAAGAATGACTTGAATTTGCTTGCGCCAAATGAGGTAATTTGAAGAATCTAATTTTGTAGTTAAGAAGTTTATAATTTGATGGAATGGTAATGTGAGAGAAGTAAAGTCAGACATTAGTTAATTTAATTTGTGATGTACTGGTTCTGAGAAAAAAAGAATATTTTGTGTGTTGTTTTATGCTGTTTCTGCATGCAGGAGCGGTGTTTGAGAAAAGGATTATTGATTATTAGCTTGAGTGTGTGGCTAGGTAGATGTTTTGTGTGTTGGTTCTTGCCGTTTTCTGTATGCAAGGTATGTGTTTGAAGGAAGGAGTAAGTAAAGATTGTGTCTGCAAAAAGAATGTGTCTTGTGTTTGTGTTTTGGGCGGGTGTGGTTGAATGTAGATGGAATAAGTATGTGTAGCTAAATGAAATATATAAGCTTTGATATCGTGAAAGAATAAAAGAAGAAAGCAATTGATATGTCATTGTATTGTATTGCTTGTATATTTTTTGAATAATTTTTACATGTATTTATATACACATTTCGTATTTAATAATAATAAATAAGATATTAAAAATTACGCGAGGTAAATCAAATGAGATATATACAAATAAAAGAGAAAACCATATTATGCAGGTGAGATCGACAGAAGACCTGTACATGGTTCTCAAAAAGATTACGTCATTTCAACAAGTTAAGCTGAAATTTGGGAGGCTGGCTCCTGGCTGGTACAAAGTAGCTTACTAAAAAAACAATCCGTATCTTCTGCAAGTAGAACATTGTGATTAAACAAGTAGAACCAGTACTGCCAAGAGTAGTAGAACTAAGCAACAGGGGCAAGGAGAATTGGGGGTTGCTTCATTTTTACCGTGGTGGCGTTGATTACTGTTGTAACGGGGAATACTTTGTCCTGCAGCGTACACTGGTATCAAATTAGGTCCTTGATTTTGATTGTACGGCGACTTCTTGCCTCCACCATTTCCATTAACTTTACCGGTACTTCCTCTTCCATGCCCGTTGCTGCCACCTCCGCCTCGCCTGTTCACCGCCAATGCTTTTCGTTCGAGGCTCACCGTACTTGATGCGGTCAGAGCCTCTTTGCCGATATCATTGGTATTTTGTTCCTGTCTGAAAGCTGGATGGCCGGATACTCAGATCATAAATCACAAGTGTTTGGAATTAAGATTTTATAAATTTAATATATTTAATTAGATTAGTTAGTGGATCCTTTATATTTTATTATAGATCAAACGTTTTTTCCCCTTAATCTTAAAATATTTAATTTTAAAATTTATAATTAAAATTTATAATTTCATTCATGTTGTTTCGCATTATTTTATGTTGTATAATTAAATATTAGCTCAAGAAAGGATTCCTTGAGAAGAAGGCAAGGAATTAATACATACAATTTCTTACACAGAAAAGGAAAGGCGGCAGTTCCTTTTGTGGACTATAATCTTCTCTTTTTTGTGGTGGAGGTGGAGCCAAGACTAACAGCTCTTTCCAGTTTCCATTTTCCATTTTCCATTTTCATCAACTCTCCTATCTAAATACATAAGTGCGTTGCTTTGGTGGGTTTGTTCTTAGCATATGGAGCATCTGAGAAGGGATAGATTAGTTAGGATATTGTTATACGAATGAATTATATTAAACAATCTAATCCCTAATAATCGAATTCCACTAGCCAACTAGCCATATTTCGTTCTTTTGTTGGCTTTGGAGTGAATCCATTACTCCGTAACTAATTGCTTCAGATAACAGGAATCAACAGTATTAACTGTTATATGCAGCTTATGTGATCCGGTGGCATATGTACTCTCTTTTCGGTTTCTTACAATTAGCTTTATGTAAGAATACTTCATCGATATAATGAAACAGAGACTCAGCAGTAATTCAAAGTTCATCAAAAGAATGAGAAAGCATAAGCAGTACCTGTGTTCAAGGCCTACTTCATCGATATAATGAAACAGAGACTCAGCAGTAATTCCAAG
This sequence comes from Erythroxylum domingense, assembly GCA_025594535.1. NCBI lineage: Eukaryota > Viridiplantae > Streptophyta > Magnoliopsida > Malpighiales > Erythroxylaceae > Erythroxylum > Erythroxylum domingense. The sequence goes on from JANQBM010000008.1 coordinate 7,340,966, forward strand.
TTCATCAAAAGAATGAGAAAGCATAAGCAGTACCTGTGTTCAAGGCCTGAACGTGATGTGCAGCAGGAAGATGACGGAGCTGGAACAAGAACACTAGGAGAAAGCAAAAACCCACTCTTTTCAACCCCATACTTTTGTCTCCAACTAAAAGAATATAACCAAGATTGTCTTTGAGTTTGTGAGAAAATGAAGACGTTGAGTTGCCCGATCCTATATATAAAAGACGCCGTTAAGCAACCTTATGACCTTTGTTATCCTCTTCTAGGTTTTCGATGTATTCTGAAGATATCAATTGTACTAAAGCAATTTCTTTGCTGCTGACCACGAGAGGATATACGCGAGTTTGTGTTGCTGCGGTTCCTGTTGCAGGCCTTTATTTTGATCGTAACACCGAAAAATTGGATAACAACAGATGATATTATCTTCAAACTAAATTTAATCTTTTAACTTTGTTTTAAATATAATAAGTCGAAATTAGTTGAGTTATTAGAAAATTAATTACTTCCATGCAAATTTTGTTAGTAAACCAAATTGAAATTAAGGATAAAACTAGAAGATTTTACCAATTAAAAAGTAAAAATAGAATATTCAATTAAAACTTTTTAAATAAAATTTAATGATCTATTTTGTAAAAATTAATTTAATAATTAACCAAAATGTTGAAGTATCTGTATCCTTTCTTGAGGTACACATATATATTCACTTAGATACTAAATTTAACCTAATCAAACTCGTTAAGCCTAGTTAATTTTTTATTATCACAATAACATAGGATATTTTCATTCTCTTGTGCTAAGGCATTTATTCTCCTATGGCATGAATCATATTTCACCTCTCGGTACTTTATACAATTCTTAAAATTAAATCTATTATGACCGTATGCATAAATCTAAGATTATAAACAAAAAGAATAAATCCAACAAACAAACAATCAAATTATGCATTAATAATTTAATAATCCATCTCAAGTTACATCCCAAGCCCTACAATAATAATCTAGTGAAAATCTCACTAATATGCGGAATCTAGAAGGTCCAATAATAAACAGACTTATTCCTGACTTATGGAGAGATTGTTTTCAATATATTCACATTATATATATAAATAAATAATAAATAAGGTAAAGAATAAAAATAAATAAAATAATAAATAATTAAATAAATACACAAACAAGAAAGAAGACAAGTAAATAAATAAATAAATTAATCAAACAAATCATTACGAGAAAATATTTAGGCAAAATAAAAAACTGTTTAAGCTAAATAATTAAGAAAAAAGTATTACAAATTAAAAGCTTAGGCTAAATACAAGATATAAGACTCGAGAGAAAAATGTTCAAAAGACTTATAAGAAAGAGAAAGACCTCTCTACATAAAATCATTTACTCATATCCTAGTATGTAAAAGTTTTCTATTAAGGACCATGTTTTCGATAAGTTTCAGTCGAGTCATATCATTTTTTATCACCTTCATCTAGTTTTAAGTAAGAATTTAGCTACTAAATATAACGAAAATAAAAAATAAACAAAATAATCTTAACATAAAAGAAAGAAAGAAAAGAAAGAACTAGAAGAGTTGTCACGAGTTCCTCCAATCTTATTCAATGCAAATAAACCCTAAAACTACAACCTCCCAAAAGTCTCATACAAAGAATCCTCTTAAGAGTATTTATGAGTTATGGTTATATAAAAGATTTATAAGGTGATTAAACTTATAATTGCACATATATTCATAGTGCTTATTACGGGAACCGACATATGTTAAACTTCTATAGTAGAGTTAGTTTTATTCTAAAACTTTTTATATGTATTTAATCACGAGTATAGGGCCAATTTTACTTCATATTTGTCATTAGTTTTGTTTTAGGTCTTCCAAAAAGTTATAACTCTTTAATTTAGCTTTCAAATGACTAGAATCATCTCAATTAGATAACTAAGGAGAAAGTTATGCTCAAATTTTGTGTTTCCTCCTTAAATTTGTCACCACAAAACAATGAATTAAACATGAGAAAACATTATAAATTTCGATATGGTTGTAACGAGGTCAAAGAGTTAAGTAAGTTGACAATGAAAAGGGAATAAAATAAATAAAAATATCTATAACCAATAGAGCAATAACAAAAAAAATCTAGAGAAATAAATGAATTGTCCCGCATGCCAATAACTCCTCAACGAATCCTTTGTCTTTATTCATTTTAATCACAAAAATCCATGTTAGTTAATATTCAATATTTTTTCTTCTTTTCACATTTTCTTTTTAAACTTTTTGAATTGGCATGAGATTTCCCTTTTGATATTGCCTTTTTCATACACTTTACCAATTTTCTTATACTTATTTTCTTGCATCTCATTCTCAAAAAACATCAAAACATAAGTAAAAAATCTATTACTTAAAGAAAGAGGGAGTAAATACTTGTCTTTCTTTTAAGCTTAAGGTTCCTAAGGAAAGGATTATTAAGAAAAAGCTTAATTTCTAGATAGGGGTTAGAGGGGCTTACAAATGGGCTTGCTAATGGATCAATATATAAAATGATAAGCAACTTAACTCAAACTCAAATGCTGTGTACTTTTATTATTTTAATACTTGTACATATTTTACATGTAATATCAAAATGATAAAATCAAGTTCTAGAAATTTAAAATAAAAAAGGTATACATATATGAAAGAAAATTTTACATAAAAGTCGAAATTTCTCACGGAATCACGCAACTCAAATCAAATTGTCTTCATTAAAGTAATTCGATTTTTTAGAATTCACAAAGTCCAATTTACACTACAATTACTTAATTATATTATGCATGTGATCTTTAACAATCAATCTCAAATAAAAATCATGCATAAACTTATGTTATCAACTTAAAGTAACTAATAGGACCCTAAACATAATACAAAAACAACAAGAAAGTTAAAAATCAAAACCTAAAATTTAAAAAAATGTGTTACTCACAACATAAAACCTAAAGAAAAGAAAAGAAAATCATAATTTTAGGGAGTCACCTCACCCGTAAACATCACATTAGATAGTTTTGTTATGGACTTCCTTAGATTCTATCTCATCAACTATGTATGGTAAAGAGGGAGTTTATCTTTACCTAATTTTCTATAGTCTTTTGAATTAACTTTCAAATCACTCTAATGTCACCTTAATCAGACAACACGAAGAAAGTTATCCTCAAATATGTGTTTTCTCCTCAAAATCTTCACTTACAAAACAATTAATCAAACAAAAAAAATCATATAATTTCATGTAAAACATGCTATAAAAATATTTAATTATAACTAACTTAACCTCTATGAACATGCAAAAATAAGCTTATCAAAGCTCCATAAACAATTTTCATTGGAATTAAATAGTAAAACAGTTACAAATTCTCTTAATATTTGTATTTATAGTGATTTTGTCAAGTGGTAGATAGAGAGGTATTCTCATTTCTAAAACTGGAGCTTGGATGATAGTGAGTTCAATTAAGTAGTTTTTTTCTATAGTTTATAAAAGGTTTAAGGTCATTTACTGCCATGATTCACTTAACTGTAGGTGGTGGTGTTATTTGAACTCGCTAGCTTTAACAAGTCTCTACTGCATTTTCTTTGTCATGGTAAACAAAATTAAAGTATATAAAAATTACATCCAGCACACATGGAATACAAAATATACCTAATAAAAACAATAAATATATAATAGATAATAGTTATTATTTATGAATAATAAATTACAAAATCCCAAACTTCTTCAATTATTTTTATTTTAGTATCTAACTTTTTTAAATTTTTAATTAAGTGTTTAAATATTTAAAAATCAGATAACTTAATTAAAGGTCAATTTTTATGTTGTTTGTAAACTACATCAACAAAATATTAACGAATACAATATCTTAAATTAAGTTGTTCTTATTCTTTTTTTTAAAAAAATGGTCCAAACCTACTAAAAGGAAAAGCATTTATGCAAGTCCTTTTAGTATTTAAACGCTTGCTTTGCTATTAGAATGTTAACATCATGCGTGTGGTAATTACCAATTGTGATGTTATTTACCAAAAAATTGAAAATGTCAATAGTGATGTTACTTTTAGATTTATGGCTCACGAAATTCGATTTGATTGAATAATCAATGGTCAGCAAGCTTCTCTTTGTAACCACTTACATGAATGGCCTAGGAGTTTCCTTTGTTTTAACCATTGAAAAATGCTTGCCAACGTGCCATTATCAGGTTTTATTAGGGAGTCAAAGATGGCTCTTCACTATACGTCATTTATGTTACTAATTGAGGAAAAAAAATCTAATTAATATCGAGCAATTCCTCTTTTCAGGGACGGCAGATCGATTCGAGCCCGGCCTAACTTGAACCAGATGCTCGAATAATGCAAAAGTGCGTCGTTTTATTTGAAAAAAATAAAAAACGACAGGTACCATGCCTCTTTTTGTATTTTTTTAAGAATTACATATATAGTCATCAAGTTGTTTAATCATCAATGTTCTGCTGAAATCACAGCCATAATTTTGAGGGTCAGGTATAATTCTTCCTTCTCATTTGTTTTAACTCACGTATTAAAAAAAAGAGTAACAAGCAATTAAACACCATTATATGATTAGGAAGAAAAAAGTTCTGTTGAATTGATATGATTTTGATTAGATGAAGCATAGTTTTCGTCCTCTGAAACAGGATTCCACTATTGTAGCTTTCGATTTGTCATGGCCATCGTGTTCATGACTTGAAAGTTTTCCCCGTAAAATGTTAAAGAAAGAAGAAGAAGAAGAAGACGCAGAAAATATTGATGTGGTCAGCACTCCGTCACAGCATCAAATCTGGGAGTATGAAATATGATAACCTTTACATGATTCCTATTGAATTGAAATGGAATGATTGGATAACAACATACACACCATTAGACACACTACTAAGTTTCCAATGCTGATGCATGTCCTTCGAGGAAAGCACGTTTAATAACTATAAACAATGTCGAGCTGCAAATCAAGTCCCACTTATTGTGAGGTATCGTGCTCGCCATTTCAACTTGTTATAGTAGAATGAATAGCTGTCAAATATGATCCATCCCTTTGTTATTATAAATTGCTTCATTATCATGTCCATTGGTCACTATCTAGTTCCAGGAGAATAGCAGAAGACAAAAGATGACAAGAGTAGCTGCCTTGGCCCTAGTTCTTGGCCTTATTTTTATCAACTTCACGGCCCAGTGTTATGGGCAATTGCGAGTTGGTTTCTATGACGGGGAGTGTTTTCTTGGTCAAAATGTTGAGTCTATTGTACGGAGAGTTGTGACGGGGAGATTTAACGGTGATCCAACAATTGTTGCTGCTCTTCTACGCTTGCATTTTCATGACTGCTTTGTGAATGTAAGCTTTTGTGACTCATGGAAATTATTTCTGTAAGTCCATTCACATATTTATTCCAAAAGAGTATTTTTGGTTTCATCGATGGTGAGTTAATTGCAGAATAAGCCACAGCTGTTTGTTTCAGCAATCTCGTACAGATACAGTAGGTTCCTTGTCTGTAAACTCACGTACATTTGATTTAATGTATTAAGGGCTGTGATGCGTCATTACTGTTAGATGGAAAAAATAGCGAGAAGACTGCACCTCCTAATCTAAGCGTCAGAGGCTATGATATCATTGATGAAGCAAAGACTGCTTTGAGATTTTTTTGCCCACAAGCAGCCGTCTCCTGCTCTGATATTATTGCTATGGCTACTAGAGATGCTGTTTTCCTGGTAAATTAACCATCTTCAAACCCCGCCTGCATATAATTTATATTATGACGATGATCATGACATTTTAAGTAGTATTCTTGTTGCAGGCTAAAGGAAGGTGGTACGACGTAGAAACAGGAAGGAGAGATGGCCCTCAAACTTCAGCTAAAGATGTCAATCTCCCATCTACAGATTTTAATGTTTCTCAAGCTGTTGCAGCATTCAGGGATAGAAATCTTAGTCCCACGGACATGGTTTATCTTCTTGGTAATAACATACTGTATCTCTCATTCAAGAATGTTTTTTCATCAGTAATTGGGTACTCTTCGAATATATGTTATTATGCTTATCTGTTGATAACACGTAGGTGCTCACACTGTTGGAGTAGCGCATTGTTCTTTCTTTGAAGATCGTCTCTACAATTTTCAAAATGGAAGACCAGATCCAACAATGAATGAAACACTGCGCAAGGTGTTACAGGATACGTGTCCTCGAGGTAGAAAAAGTTTGAACACAACCATCCTTGATCAGAATCCCACCAGTGCTTTCATTGTAGACAAGTCTTACTACCAGCAAATACAAAACCACTTTGGAATTCTCCGAATTGATCAACTGCTGGCTTTGGACCCCATAACCCAATCCACAGTGGCGAACATAGTTAGCAGAGATGACTTCTCCACCAAATTTGGTGAAGCCATGGTTAAGTTGGGACGTGTAGGTGTCCTCACTGGCGAGGAAGGGGAGATCAGGAACTCATGTCGTTCAGTAAACACATTTCGTCGTGCCAATCGTGACTAATTTAACTGAGACTGGTTGTAATTTGCCCGCTTCAGTCTACTCCATTTTATCCTGTTTTCTTGTTTCTTGCATTTTCCGCTAATTTGGGTCCATGCGAAGGGGGGATTTTGTATTTGTTATTCGTTGTAACGTCTATAATTCATTTAAAATAATGATAAAGAAGTTAATATTGTTTTAACCCAAGAGGAGAAAATAGGGAGGATAAAAGGGTCAGTCCTACCTGAAGTTAAGAGGAGGTCCTGTCAACTCGAGACCTGATGGTGTCCGAAGGACGGAATATAATGCTACACGAAGTAGGTTTTTACGAGATAATTTCTTCCCAATTAACGATTTCAGTATGACGTAAATATAGCTATTGATATCCAAAGTGTGGAAAATTTCATGACGGTCAATGCATTATAAACACGTTATGCGTTGGAAATTCGAATACTGTGATGGGACAAAGTGTTTCCAACTGCAAAAACAATTACTTTGCAAAGCTCGTCTCAGATGTCAATGCAGAACGTGACACAGAGCAGGCCTGAAAAACCAATGTACTATTAACAAGATTACCTTTTTGGCTACATCAGTGCCACCCTATAAATAAGCCAGTAACTTCATCTTATTCACGGGGAGTCTTCGATCGCCATGGCCTCATCCTCAGCTATTTTCACCTCCAAATTCTTGTCAGTGATCGTAGCTTCAACTGTCTTCGTCCAGATCACCATAGCTGCAGACCCTGACATTCTCTATGACTTCATAGTCCCTCCTAACGTAACCAACGTCGATGGATCCTTCTTCACATTCTCTGGCCTGCGTTCCCTTGTAAACGCACAGCAACCACAAACTTTTCAGATCTCAAAGATTGGCATGAATGAATTCCCAGCACTTAATGGACAGAGTGTATCGTATGCTGTTCTTCAGTTCCCAGGTGGGACTGCTAATCCACCCCACACACATCCTCGCGCAGCTGAGCTGCTTTTCCTTGTCGACGGTTTTCTTCAAGTAGGTTTTGTTGACTCAACCAACAAGCTCTACTTCCAAACCTTGGAAACAGGAGACATATTCGTGTTCCCTAAGGGACTTGTTCACTTTCAGTACAACGTTGCAGGGCAGAAAACTGCTGTTGCTATTTCTGCTTTTGGGAGCGCTAATGCAGGGACTGTATCGCTTCCTAACACCCTTTTCAGTACCGGGATTGATGACACCATTCTGGCCAAGTCCTTCAAAACTGATACTACCACCATTCAAGCTCTCAAAAGGGGTCTCTCACCTCAGCCTTGATCAGGACTTCCTTCCAAGTCCGCCCAGCTAACTCTTCTCTGCTTGCGCGTCCGAGGAAAGATTGATATCATTCCTTAGCTACTGTAAGTTTATTTTTATTTCCTTGTATTTAGGGTCCAATAATCTTCAAATGCTTCCTCCACAACCAATAATTCATGCAAAAATATTTAGCCCGACCAGGTGGTCGAGTCATGAGCCTCGTTATCAGATCCCCAGTTTCTATTAACTGGCATATAACAGTCTAAACTTAACGATTTCTTACATGAATGAGTGATATCGGATCCCAAAATTATGTTTAAAGATGGTCACAAAGTAATTAATAGAATGAGAATCCACATGACAACATAGGTCGATACACAAGTCATTTCGTTATATATCTTCCTTTTATTGGGATGTCAAGAGTGAGTAGAAATCTCAAGCCGGAAAGAGACAAATTAGTGAAGAATATATAAGTAGAAAAGACCTATAAATCTAATACTTTAGGGCCTGTTTGGATAAATGTTAATTAATAAAATGGAATGGAACATAATAAAACGGAACGTAATTGTTTATAATGGAATGAAATATAATATAGTGAAAAGTTGTTTAGGAAGGATAGAAGGGTTTATAATGTAATGTAGTGAAATGTTGTTTGGAAGATAAATGTAACGAAATGTAATGTATAATAAATGATTATTATACCCTTATTGCAAGAAATTTATTATTTTACTATTAATTATATACAATTTATTATTAATTATATAAAAATAGTATTATTAATTATTTAATAAATTTTATTTTATTCTATTATATGTGATTTACATTTAAAAATAATTTATTTATATAGAAATATATACAAACAATTGAAGAATAATTTTTAAATATATTTTCTATTTTTATTAAAAAAAATTTATTTTTTATTAATTATATAAAAATTATTATTATTTATATAAAAATATTATTATTAATTATTTAATAAATTTTATTATACCAAATTTGATTTTATTCTATTATATGTGATTTATATTTTTATTTATATAGAAAATATATAAACAATTAAAGAAT
>JANQBM010000008.1:7387203-7401646 GCA_025594535.1 Erythroxylum domingense
CTTTTATTAGATGTTTTGATGTGATTATTATTTATTAAAATTTTGAAATTATATTATTGTAATATTTTAAATACTTTGTATTATTCGTATTTTATATTTACATTATGATGATTGTCTTTTTTCATATTAATTATGGTTATTATTTATATTGAAATATTTAAAAATTATTATCATTTTTTATTAAATTATTAATTGTGATTATTATTTATGATTATGATTTTTGGAAATATGGTTGATGTAAACTTGTAAACAGTAAACTGTATAGTATATAACTGTACAATATATCAGTGGACTATTTTGTAAATTTTAAAAATTTCAAGGACTATTTTATAAATATAAAAAATTATCCAGTACGGTACCTGGCATTAACCGATATCGATATAGTACCTATCATAACGTAATCTGGTACCAAATCTGATACAGTATTCGCAACATTGCATTATATACATATATATTATATACGATACGATTGCAATTTGAGAAAAATGTGCCTGAACTCTGAGACCAAGTCATAGGTCATGGCGTTTTGCTTTTGATTATAGGGGTCCAATTACAAGGGAAGAGTTGATGTCATCATGACTTGTGTCATAGCACCGATCCATCTACGGAATGCTTCTGTATGTATTATTCTGTAATAATTTTGTTTCATGCAATCTTATTCATATAAATATATAAGATTTAAAAAAAATGGATAAAATTGTATAAAACAGAATTGATATAGACTACCGGATAATCTCTCCACCATCCCCTAAGCGGCGGAAGAAATCATCTGTTCAGTTTTCTTTGTTCCAAATTAACGCCCAATCATATCATCCACAAATCTCATTTCTTTAGTTACACGCTAAATTTGGGGGAATAAATTTCCGACAGATCCGTTAGGTGCCACTTGATCATTTCTTTATTTATTGCAAACTCCGTGGATGATGTTATTGGAAAGAGAGTTGGAACTGACAAAACTGTACAGACGATTTGTTCCTGAGTTGGGGACAAGTTTAGAGTTGGGACTCTGTCAACTATTGTTTATTTGCCCCATCGCAACACCTATTACTTGACTATATCATTACGCTATAATGACCATCGAAATTACTTGACTACCCCCATACTTCAATTTTGCTTTTTGGTGTGTAATAATCTTAATATTTTCACTAGGTTTTATAAAATGTTAAGCATGCTGTTGTACTTAACTACAAGGCACAAGGCTTAATGACTTAACCAAGAAGGGCACAGTTGCCAATTGTATTATGAAAATCAGAAATTCTAATATGAGATTTTAAAATTAAAATTTACAATCGCGTTAAAATAATTTTAAAATGAATGTTTTTTTTTTTCCTTTCTGAATCAAATACTCGTAGACATTTGGGGTCAAGAACAAGTCAAAATGCCCAAAAGAAAGAAAGGGTAAAACCTTAGGAGACTGTTTTGCCTTTTATTTGTCACAAGAGTACCGTGTGGACGGATTGGATTTTGAATCATTTGACATTGTGTCCCACAGCCAAGACTTGGTCGCGAAAATGATTGGGAACTCAGATTTTTTACATGTTAACTTAGTACTCTCATCCCAAAACATCAATTAAAGAGGCTACTTGTCTCTTTCGCATGATTTCTTCTTAATTACATCTATCGATTGACCTCTTTAGTCACCACTATGGATATATAATTCATTACATTAATGTCCTAAATTTTAGCTGATCAATTGTATTATATCTCAATTTAAATAACAATACATAAGAATGAAAACTAATTATATATATAGAGAGAGAGAGAGAGAGATATATATATATATATTTGCATTAATTCTTTTTCATTTCGTTTCCCTTGAAATTGGATACAAGGGAGTCGATGTTGACATTTTACATGTTTTATAGACTTCAGCTAACAGGTTGACAAGTTCGCTAACACATTGCATGGCTGGTCAAATGATGAGTTGGTATCAATTTCGCACGGAAACGGAAAGTTCCAAATAATCACACACCAAAGCATAAGTTAACGTCAGACGACGTCTCCAATGTTCAAACGTCATTATTCTTTGTAGCGGTGATTTATTTTCTCATGGCTTATTTCCATCTTGGGTATTTTACGGCTTTTGAGTAACTTGTAGGCTCGGTGCATGTTATCACTGCTGTCAAAAAAGCTCCAAAAAAAGTATTGCATTTCACATACTTCGCTATAGGATAAGGAGTACCTGAGCTCTTTGATGCTGCAGAGGGTTTTTTATATGATGTGAAGTATGTATCACATGGTCTTTGAATGTCGCTGGAAATTGCTTGTGACGTTGTCCCCTTCCAAGTTCTTCTTGTTGCATTAATGTTTGCTCTCTAGTCTGTTCATATGTCACTACCTCACTTTCTCTATTATTATTCTCAATTTGTTACAGTTTCTATTTTTGTATTCTTGTCATGATGGGAGGAACTTACAGCCATTTCATTATATTTTTTTTCTGTGTTATATGCAGTAGATTCTCCTTGGTTTTTTAAACAACATTTCATATAGGCTTTTGCCATCAAGTAATCGAGTGAGTGTCCTATTTATCATATATCTAACAGTCAACATACATTCTTCCCAAAACTTTATGAGTAAATTTGCTTGAAATCTTGGAGCTCTTGCTATATTCAAAATGTGCCACATTGTTTTGGACAAAGGGTGCTTATGCCTTCAAGGCATCCAACTAAAGTAACTGGAAAACGCTAGGAGATCTATGAAGAAGATAGTTACCGATATCCAGTGTTGACAAATTCAAAGTTGTTATAGGAGATGGTGACTGTTGATGAGACACATCAGTTTAAACAAGGAAGATTAACAAAAAGAGACAAATAGAATTCATCAATCTGTAATAAAACCCACTTTAGGGGCTTCCTCTGCCGCTTCTTCCAGTTTAAGTTAGTGTTGCTTCCCTCTTCCTCCACTCAAAAAAGTTGGCGTACGGGTCAAGTTCAAAAGATCATGTCATGTTTTGAGTTAATATTTGGGCACTGAAATTTTATTAATTTCTACCTATGACTTTTTATTAATTTTTTTAATATTAAAAATTTTTACTAAAGGATTTAAAGTAGAATTTTTGTCGAAGAATTCTAAAATTTAAAAGGTTTTCTTAAAATTTTCCGGTGGTTTTTGTCTTTTCACCGGTTACAAAATTTTGGCTTTTGATTGCTGCCGGCGGTGTTTAGATAAAAAATAAACAAAGGAATGCGTCAGCGGTCGTACACGTGCCTTGAAATCCGTATATAATTCAATGTTTTTAAAACTTTAAAGTGGAAAGAGGTTTAAATGGGATTAAATTAAATAAAATTGAAAATCTTAAAGAATGATTAAAAATTTTTAATTTTAAATGATATTATTAAATTTAATTTAATTGGTCATTTTGGTTTATAAAAACGAATGAAATTATGAAAATTGCAACAAAAATTATTAAATTAAAATTAAACAAAAATTTAAAATATAAATTTTAAAACATAAATAAACATTTTAGAAGGCGATTAAGCCAACTTAAACAATCAATGTTTTGGCAGAAAAAGAGAGAGTAGTGAGGAGACTCCAGTACAGCTGACCGGTTCAAGGTAGAATTTGATAGGCTGATAGGTTTATTGTGTCACCTCGCGTGGGGACACGTACGCATTATAGACCAACACAATCGGATAGTATTCATGGCAACCGCGTCGAAGTATCCATCAATCACTATGCTTTGCCAAAATTTTCTTATTTCACTCGGCAATTGCCTGCGTCAACCTCTTCCATACCTCTCGATCTCCATCTTTATATACTTGCATATAATCGCAACTCATGACAATTATAGATCTACCAAACATAGTTAAATATAATAGCAAGAAGATTGATTTAATGGAGGAACTAGCACCTGGGTTTCGCTTCTACCCAACAGAGGAAGAACTTCTTTCCTTCTATCTGCGTAACAAGTTGGAAGGGAAAAGACAGGAGCTACACCGTGTTATTCCTGTCATTGACATCTACAACATAGAGCCGTGTCATCTTCCACGTATGCTCCTCCATTCACTCAATTATATTTTCAAGTCACTGCTTAATGGAAATGGGTTTAGTAGGTGTACTGACCTTGTTGCATTTGATGCAGGGTATTCAGGGGAACTATGCCGTGGAGACACGGAGCAGTGGTTCTTCTTCGCACCAAGACAAGAGAGAGAAGCAAGAGGAGGACGACCCAGCAGAACTACTGCGTCAGGCTATTGGAAGGCCACAGGCTCTCCTAGTTATGTGTATTCCTCAAATAGTCGTGTGATTGGTATGAAGAAAACCATGGTTTTCTACAAGGGCAAAGCTCCCACTGGAAGAAAAACCAAATGGAAGATGAACGAGTATAGAGCCATTGAAGAAGTAGCCAACTCTTCCACCACCAACAGTGCTATCCCCGTGGTAATAAACAGTTTCACGACATATAAAAATTGACTGCTCATGGAAATTTACATGTTTTGGTTATCAATGAAAATTCACTGACAGACCGTTTCTCCAATGTAGTTGAGGCATGAGTTCACTTTGTGCCGAGTATACGTTATATCAGGAAGTTTTCGAGCATTTGACCGACGTCCACTAGAAGCTGGAACCAGAGAGATACAAGTTCCTGGTGATACAGCTTTAACATCTGCTCCAGTTCCTACAGTGGAGGGCAACACAAGCCCGTCTGACACTTCAAACTCGGGAGGAGACCATGCTCATCTCCAAGTAACTGCTGGAACTGAAAACTCGGAAATGACTGATGCTCAAGATTATCCTTTTTGGGACTGGGAACAGCTAAATTGGACCTAAGCATTTGCAGTTTCGAAGTCTAATTCAATGGCATTAAGAAGCTCATCCGTAGCTAAAGTGCACAGACTAGTATGGCGTAGCCTCAAAAGTAACAAATTCATTTCCCTTCGTCTTAATATAGGTGAGGATAGATATTAAATAAATTTAGCAACTGTAGTGCATATACTTACTATTTTTAGCAAGAACAGAAAAAGATATGCATAACTTTGTTGGGCGTGCAAAGCAGCTGATACTGGAAGATAAGCTGTTGAAGCAGCTGCCTTTAACCAGTTTCAAGTTACACTGACAATATGACCAATTTTTCCTCAGTTTGAAAATCTCAGTCTATTTGCCCTCAAACTTCATATTGTGGCATTGAAAAACTTGACTTGCGAGAAAAATCCAGCTCAAGAAGTGGAAATTATCCTGCGATTTGGCATGCTGCCCAATGCTTACAGAACAGCTTTGACTGTTACTTTGATGACTAAAAGAAAGAAGTACATGCCCTGGATAAAGAATATCATTTACTGTTTCTTTGATGACTAACAGAAAGAAGTACATGTCCTGGAGAAAGAATATCATTTACTTCCCATTCAAGTTACTAACGATGACTCTCATCAAAAAATTTATTTACTTCTGCATACTCCTCGACAGTAAGACCTGCAAACCTGGTTAGTTTAGTCAACAAGAAACTAAGCATGGTTGACAAGCAATTGCTGGGTTTCTTCTCCCTAAACAGTAAAAGTTATGTCTCAACTCTCATGTGGTTGACTGGAAAATGGAGTGAAGGAGATTCCTTTTCAATTCAAATGTTTTATATTATTTTGACTAATAAAATAGTGTTATGTCATTTTGACAAATAAGATTATCCAATGTAAATTAATAACATCGCAGCAGCTACTTTTGGATGCTGAACAACAGCACTTTTCTTGAAATCTGACGCAAGCGGAAGGAAATCATGGAACCATCAGAAGATCAACAGTTATTTAATATTACATTAGTGATCACGAACTAATTTTCTAATAAAGGAACAATTTTTACATAGAAGAAAACGACTTGATTTGCTCGAAAAAAACTCAATTATAAAGGAAATATATAAATATAGATCCACAGGCTGCCGCGTTTCCTAGACCCATAAGGTGAAATTTATGTTACTTTCTGTTGTCCTCATTCGAAGCTCCATCCTACAACTCATTCAACTCCTACTTACTTACCAAACATTCATCTACTAACTTATCAACAGCTAAGCCTAGGCTTCTGAATTTTAGAATGATTTCTTTGTATGACAATCTCTAATCAATTCTTTTGGAAGCTTACACTGAGAAGTATTCAAACTTCGTCAAAATGATTTCTCAAAAGTATCATGTTGATGCAGCACAGTCATAATACACCATTGAGCTTCATAAACATAAACACTTGCAGATTCATTATTAGACCCTTAAACTCATGTCATTGAACGGTTCCAAGGTCCCATATTTCACTTTATCGGCCCAACCTCATTGTCTCATCCTTTTTAATTAGCAATGCTTCAGATCATACCTATCCATTGTTTATAAAGCTGAACCAATATTGCCCTGGAAATAGAAGACTAAATCATGCACAAGATTATGAAGGTTTCCTCTCCTCAAAGTAACTTACAATACAGGTTATTAACGTAGATGAGTAACCTGACAAACTTCTCATTCCCGTTTATTCTTTCAGGCCAATATCACCTAAACAAAATCAGCAGGCTTTCCTTATTCTAACTTTAACATTCTTTGGCTTAACTATTGCCTATATTACTATCAACATCAACTCTGGTGTAGGTCTCTGCACTTCAAGGGGCAGAGCAATCAGAGCAATGCCACCTGCTTTACCAAGACAGCCTGCTCCTCCTATAATATTGGGTGCATTTTTCTTTGCCACTGACAGGGTAACAATTAGTCAACTGACTAACTTTTAATCTTCCGGAGCGAATGATTGTTCACCACATTATTTAATCACTGGACGTAAATGATTGTATTGATCGAGAAAAGGACGCATCGCAAAATGGTAAAGAAGACAGAGAAACTTCAGGGGCAGGCCTTTGCCCAAAAATTATACAGATTATCCAGGAGCAGAATATTGTTTGGAGAAATGGAGGTAGGCAAGGTTTTATTTTTTTATTCCAACTGCTTGGGGACCTCAACTGCATGCGTTGCAACAGAAAGTCTTAGTCGTTAACTAGATAATTCTGGTTGCTTATATTCTACCTCCAGAAAAATTCCTTTCCCAAACACCTTCACTTGTATAGTTATGAAAACATATTCATATCTGAGATCCATCCCTCCACATCAGCAATAGTAATTGTTTAGAAAACGCACCTGTGTGATTGTCCTCAAAGCCTCATTCATCTCTTACCTATAACTAAGTCAGAAATCCTTAATGTTTACCTCCGGTCTTCTAAGTACATTTTTGCTAAAAACAGAATAAAGAAAGTAAAAGGCAGAACCAACATTGACAGAACTATATAACCATACAATAGGCCTTATACATGCCCCCTTCCTGTAGCTACTTGGTTTCCCCTAAAATTTCAAACACTCAAGCCGAGAAGATTTTCAGTAAATAGATATATAGATAATCCCGTTAACTATCCCTCTTTAAAGGGCAATCGTTCATCCTAAATAATCATCAAGGATTTCCACCTTCCCTAGAATCAACTATAACCAAACAGCAGGTAAGACATGCAAGATGGAAGCATTAGGCAAAAATGGATGATTGAATGATGTCAAACAACATGGTCAATAGATGATTTTTGTTGGAAACGCAGAATGTATGCATCCCATCAAAGGTGACTATGGACAAAGGAACTGCGACAAAATGCACTCCTAGCCAGTATACAGAGTGTTTTGGAAGGTGAGAGGACTACCTCGGACGCAAACGTGCAGAGGAGAGAGCGAGCGGACGACAGCAGGCCTGAGATAAAGTTAACCCCTTGGTGTCACTGCACTAGTCATAAGTTTGAGATTTTGGGGCCTGACACTATTTAACTGTGGTAAGATATATAATATTCCAGCTACTCCTGGTCAGAGGACTTAGAAAATACTGGATCTCGTGCATAAGAATAGATCATCCGACGTCAGAGATAAGGGAAAATAAAGCAGACCTAGCCTCTTTGGGTATTTATTTTTATTTATAGTTTTATTTTATTTTTAATTAATTAATTTATTTATGTTTATTTTTCTTTTTCTGCATCATTCGTAATTGTCTCATTTGCATGTGGGTCCATCGAAAATAACTTCTCTATTGTGTAGGGATAAGGTTGCATACTATCGGACCTCTTCAGACCCTGTTTCAATACTGAATTTCGGACTGAGTGATAATAATGAAAGCAAGATTAGAGAGTGTCAATTCTAAGTATGATAGTCTAGATACACAAGTCTTTTCTCTTTGCAAGCACCAAATCTCAAGGCTTGTAAGTAAGAATAATTTTGTATACATGTTATCTTTTTCATTGAGGTATGATCTTATAGTAATATTAAATTATACTATTTATAAAAATATGAAGGCAATTTTTGAAGCAATTAGTGAGGTTATTCCTTTGTGATTAAAAATAATTTTATAGAAACAACATTTTTGTAAAATACAAAAAGAAAGTTGTGTATAATTGATGTATCTCCTCCATCCCAAAACGGACAACATTATGCACTTGGCTTGTTGTTGTTATTTTATAACATTTATATTTAGAAGTTAATGTATGCAGGAATAATTAAATAATAAAATTCAAACAAAACAACTAAAATAAAAAATAAAATTGAATGAAATGATCAAATATTTACTTGTTGAAAACATGATGGCTCGTTTGGTAAACAACTTATCAGTTATTTTTTAGTTGATTGACCCAAGTTAGTTGTTTAATACTTTAACCACAATAAAAAGCTATTAAACTCATCTGAATTTTTAAAAGCTCCTTTGCAAAAGTGTTTAGGGTATTCAGTTGATTAAAATGTTGCCTAATGACGATTGTGCCCTTACTTTACTCTCTACTCTTTCGATCTCATTTCTCATTTAGGGTTCTCTATAATCTTCTTTCCTTTCCTTGGCTTATTCCTTGGCTCTCAAATCTCCACAGATCGTCAGTTGCCAATTTACGGATCTATTTAGCTTGCATGAGAATCAGAACAATGCTCGTAATGGAGTTCATGAGAAACTGGATCATCAAAAGATAGCTAATCAACAAGGTAAGCACCAGATCTTAGATGATTTAAAGTAAGAATCGGACGAAAGTATGAGGATTTGAAGTAACAGAGAGTCAGACAGACATCCTGGCCGGACATGGAATGGAGATGCTCGTCTGAGGATGTTTTGCCATTCACATCTTTGCTTTTAATATAGTGCATCAAAGTTGGCACAAAAGTATCATTCAAAGTAGCTACCAGGTCATTCTTGTTCTTCTTCCCCTCTTCTTCTTCTCTACCAGGTCACTCTCTGTTTCTGTCACTATACCTTTCTCCATTACTTTCTGGTGTCACGATATTATTGGAAAAGACTAACTTTTCTTTTACCATGTTCTCAGAAGAGTAGGGCATCCTCTATTCAACTTTTCTTTCATCTTCAGAGTTTGTCTCCTTGCCTTATTTAGTTCGTATAGATGATTGTTGCTATGAATTTTATGAATTTAAAAGCAGATAATTTGAAAAGATCTGATTTTAGAGAAAGCAGGTTTCGTTCAGAATCTTGACCTATAAAGGTTTTGAGCTCAGTTCCCCAGTCTTAGTTCTGCTATGGGCAATCTCATCATGGCTTTTTCCTTCATACTGACAGTCATTTTCAGGTCTTCTCCTTCTTCTAATCTCACTTCAATCACATATGATGATGGGTTAAAGTCTTTTTTTATGGATACTTAATCATTAGTATGTATAATTTGTTAGTTGCTTATCTTTGTACGATTGTCAAGTAGTTCAAATGATTTCGTCCCAATAAGTGTAAAGGGTCCCATAATCCATTTAAACTTCTAGGTCCAATTCTTGTTTGTGGTATATAATCTTAAACGATTTAGTTGTTTGACTTTAACTGTTGTGAAAGTTATCTGAAGTAAAGCTACATTTTCTATTCCATGCTTGAGATTTAGTTATCTTAATGTTATTTGCTGATAAGATCAAAAATTGTTAGTCACTAAATGATGCTATGTAATTTATGTGTTCGTAAGATATTGACTCATCTTTTGTTTTGTTTAATAGTTGCCAATTTTGCTTACCAACTCAAGAAATCGAGTATATTTTCTCTTTGTAATGCTTGCTCCATTAGTCTAAAAGGAAACATATTTACAAACCTTAATTTTCTTTACTACTGTTTCTTTGCTTTTTCAGTTGAAGGTATGATTTTGCTATTTTAGAACACGAAGACTACTTTTCTACTGAACAACACCTTGATATGGAATACTGTTGTTGGAATAGTCTAATTGTAACTAATTTAACTAACTAACTAGTGACACCAATTTCAAATTGATTAACAAGTACATAATCTTCCCTCATCTTGTATGATTAGACGACATCATCCCAAAAAAAAAGGAGAAAGTCAAAGGGGGAATGATATAGGTAGGGTTAGTTAGCCAAAAGAAACTTTTCTTATCTTTTGTGACATTTATAACCAATATATTCAAAGGAGTGAGGGAAAATGTGGTGGAGTTATTTGTCAAAGGATAACATAGAAGAAGGTGACGAAGGGGTTCATTAGGCGACCATCTTACAATGAGATAAAACTAAGCTTAAAATAAGTTTAAATGGATGAGAAATAGATGGAGTCTTTGGAAATAATTGAAAAGAAAAGAAACTGGATTAGGATGAGACTATGACAAAGGAACAATTGCTGCTAGTGAGGAGTGGTGGACTTTGAAGATTAAAGTTAGCCCATTTTAAATTATTTTCCTTTGCTTTAATGCTAAATAGTTAGTTAAATATAAGTTATTTAATTTTTTTTAGGAGAACATCAATTTTAAAGCATTTAAAGAGGAAG
Organism: Erythroxylum domingense; assembly: GCA_025594535.1. Classification (NCBI taxonomy): domain Eukaryota; kingdom Viridiplantae; phylum Streptophyta; class Magnoliopsida; order Malpighiales; family Erythroxylaceae; genus Erythroxylum; species Erythroxylum domingense. Next base: position 7,397,926 of record JANQBM010000008.1, read on the forward strand.
GGCTTAAGCCAGAGCTTGAATGTAAGTTGGATCAACTTTTTGGATGTTTGACCTGAAGAGAGATTACATTTTGTCATGTGGCTGACCCTCTACAAGGACAAAGAGAAGTTGAAGAAGTATATATTCCTTCTCCACCTAATAGTCATAATGCTTATCATCAATTGTCAGGCTATCTTGACCATGAGAATATAGATAAGACTAGTGGTCTAAATAATTATCATGTGACTGATGATTGGGAAGAGATGTAGAGGGAAACTACCCCGACCCCTGCATTTACTCATATTGCTATCCTACAAGCTTCACGTGATGAAGGGAGTGAGAGAAGAAGACGTAAAAGGATTTTGGAGAGTGATAGTTTACAAAGTAACAAGAGTGCAAAGATAGATTTCACTAAAAGGGTAGGAAGATCTGCAACAATGTATGAGAGGCTTGATGGTATGATGCAATTGATTTAAGAGAGACAAAGTGCAACAATGGAGATGAATACTTTCATTACGAAAATTTTGAACACGATGAATATTGGTGCATCGCAAAGTACTGGTGCTGGTGCCTCACATCATGATGTTACGAATGCTTTGAGAAAACTATGTACTTTATCTGGTTTAAGACTGTTACTCCTAAATTTTACTTTACTTGCATATTGTTTGAAGATCCGCAAAGAATGTTCATTTTTTTTCTGTTTACCAAATGATACAAAGAGAGTTGAATACATAAAGTTTATGTATGAGTATGACAAACATAAAAAAACATTAAACATAGTTTCTATCTATGCATTACTATGTTTAGATTATTATTTTTATCATTTGTGCACTTATATTGACATGATATATTTTAAGACATTATGAACTTGGTTAGCTTATTTTATTATATTATGTTGTCTTATTGATAATTTATAATTTTATTACATATTATATTATTTATTTCTTTATATTTTGACATATAAGCATCTTGTTTATTTAGAATATAATTTTACTTGTTGGTTTGTAGGTATAAATGATAATATTATGCAAAGTATGCAACTTCTGTAAATTAAGCAATTTTTGGACAATGAGAATGAGTTTTAGGATTCGGTGGCTTATGTAGCTGGTTACATGAGTGTGTATTTTTTTAACTACACATACAAGGAATCATACATGACTACCTATCAAACAAGAGAACTATGGATGAATGAATTATTGAATGGTCATAAAAAACGATGTTTTAATATATTTAAGATGAATGAAAATATATTTCGTCAATTATGTATGGTTTTGGAAAACAATTATAGTTTGAGTCCTTCGGATAAGATGTCTATTTTGGAGACAGGTGGTTTATTCGTGTATCCCCTAAGTAAAGGTTCTCTTAATAAAGATACTCAAGAGCACTTTCAACCTTCTGGTGAAACTGTAAGTAAAATTTTTAAAGAAGTTTTAAGTGCTATAGATAGATTTTTAAGGGATATACTCGTATCAAAAGATCTCAAATTCAAGGAGATTCCACAAAAAATTGCCAATAATGCTAGATATATGGCACATTTTAAGGTAATTGAATATGTTCTTCCTCCTCCTTCATTATATTTTTTATTGAAAAATGTTATTTTATCATCTTATGATCATTGTTTTATATTAGGATTACATTGGAGCTATTGATGGTACCCATATAGCGGTAATTGTTGTTGAGGAGGATCAAAATGAGATATAGAGGACGGAAAAGAATAATGACTACAAATGTATTGGCAGCATGTGACTTTGACTTACTATTTATGTATGTTTTAGTAGGTTGGGAGGAATCAGCACATGATTATCGTATTTTTCTTAATACAATCGGTAATCTGAGACTTAAATTTCCAATAAAATTTCCAAAACCACTAATAGGTAATTTTAAGATTTGTAGGATTTGCTATTCATGATTTAGAATTTTTATGATATCATTTATACTAATTATATTTCTTCTATGGACACTCAGGTAAATATTATTTGGTTGATAAAAGCTATCCGGAAAGAAAAGATACTTGACACCTAACCCAAAGACAAGATACCATTAATCGAAGTTTCGTGGTACAAATCTAAGAGGATCTCGAGAAGTTTTTAATCATGCTCATTCATCATTAAGAAGTTGTATTGAGAGGGCTTCGGTGTTCTTAAGGCTTGGTGGAAGATATTAGAGAAAATGCCAAAGTATTCATTGATGGATAAAAATAGAATTATTTGTGTATCTTTTGCGTTGCATAACTATATTAGAAGAAGTATAATTGGCAACCAAGCTTTTAACATCATCGATCAAGATCCTGAATTTATACCTCTAGATGTATTTTAAGATGTTGAAGTTAATTCTACGCAAGAATGTGTTGAAAAACAGAGAACTCGGGAGATGAAAACTATTCATGATAATATTGCGTCTAGTTTAATGGTAGTTAAACATTGTTCTTAGATTGTTATAAACATTTGCTTTAAATGATAATGCTCATTTCTTTTGCTCTATTTGAATTATGTTGTTAAATTTCATTTGGATTGTTATATTTTGCATTTAAATGTATCATCATCGTCATCGTCGTTATCATCATTATATGTACTATGTTTTTATCAAAGTTATAAACTTAATTTTTGTAAAATTAAATATTTAAAATCTAAATTCTTATAAGAATATTCAACAAAATACTAAAATAGATAATATTCACACCCTTATATTTTTTTTAAAGTCATGCTCTCGTAAGTCATTTTACACATCAACAATTAATACTAAATAACAAATTTTTACCAAACATCTTTAATAAACAGCTGATGTTATCTGCTAGTCAAATCAGCTGATATAATTTAATATCAACTATCCACTAATAAAATCAGTTAACAATTAATACAATCTGTTATTTGTCAAATAGAGTGTTAGGCCCGGGCCTCGATTCAAATTTCATGGCGACTATGCGCCATAATAAGGATTTAATGAAATAATAATCGAACTAAAATTTAGCTAAAGGAAATTCATAGTGGGACTTTTATGAAATAAATAATTAATAATCAAATGTCATAAAATAATTTTAGACATGAAAAATAAATTAGAATGGGGGCTCGGACAACACATATACTCACTTAAAATTTAACCAATAAAAATATTTTTGCCAACTTTTGAAATTGTCACGGCCATGACATAAAAATGTCACAACCATAAGTTTTCATACAAGGGTCACAACCATGACATAATAATGACACAGTCGTGACAAAGGGGAGAGGGTTGTCATGGTTGTGACCCCATTGTCACAGTTGTGACAGGAAATTGTCACAACCGTGACAATGGGAGATGTCATGGGGGTGAGGATTGTTGCATGGGCGTGAGAGGTAACGAAAGAGTCACGGGGGTGAGGTTTTATGCATGGGTGTGAGGGAAGAACAAAATAAAGAAGAGAATCGCGACTTTCCAGTCTCACCCCCTCCCTTCAAACCATCAGAACTTTCAATTCAGAAATTCAAAAATTACAAACTTTATGTCGTTAGAAAGCTAAGAAAAAGATCTACAACTTTCATGAGACACTTTTGTCTAATTTTGCTTAGATCAGTGCAGTTTATGCCTTGAAGTTTTAGACAACATTTTAACCCTCTATTTTCATTTATCTACTATCAACATCTATATATATATATATGTAAAACCAGTAACTACAACCATAAGACCTGAATCTAACATTCAATTCCATACATACAACTTCCAATCTAAACAATTTTACTTAAGAAAAATCCATCCCAAAAACCAT
>JANQBM010000008.1:7405733-7423233 GCA_025594535.1 Erythroxylum domingense
AGGGTTTTAGTGCTTGGCGAAAGAAAACAAGATTAAGAGAACATGTAGGAAATCATGACTCTGATCATAATAAATGTGGCATTCTTATGAAAATTTACTGAACAAATCCCAATTTATTGAGTCAGCTTTTTCAAGGCAATCAGAGAAATTAAAAATTGAATATCGGTGTAGGCTAAATGCATCAATAGGGTGTTTTCGTTATCTCTTGATGCAAGGGCTGCCTTTTCGGGGGAATGATGAGTCTGAGAATTCAACAAACCAAGGGAATTTTCTAAAATTACTAAAATTCATAGCTTCTAACAATGAAAAAATTAGGAATGTTGTTCTAAGGAATGCTCCTGAAAATCTCAAACTTACATCACCCGATATTCAACGCGATATCATTAATGTAGCTGCATTTGAGACAACAAATGCCATTATTTTAGATATGGATGATGATTTGTTCTCTATTTTAGTGGATGAATGTCGAGATGTGTCAGTAAGATAGCAAATGAGAGTCGTCATTTGGTATGTTGATAGTTTTGGATGTGTCATTGAAAGATTTCTTGGTCTTTTGCATGTACGTGACACAAGTGCAACTTCACTTTTAAAAGGTATCAAGTAATTATTCTCTAACTATGGCTTGAGTATTGCTAGCTTGAGAGGTCAAGGCTATGACGGAGCTAGTAATATGTGAGGTGAATTTCATGGTCTTAAAAGTCTAATTTTGAAGGAAAATTCTTGTGCTTACTACATCCATTGTTTTACACATCAACTTCAGCTTACACTTGCTGTTGTTGCTAAAAAGTATTTAAATGTATGTTCCTTTTTCAATACTATTACTCGTTTGTGCAATGTTATTGGAGGATCTTGTAAGCATGAGATATGCTTCGAGAAAAATAAATAAAGAAAGTGATCGCAGGAATTTCATAAGGGGGTGATAGAAATTGGGCAAGGGTTGAATCAAGAAATGACACTGAAAAGACCTGGAGATACTCGTTGGGGTTCTCATTTTGGTACGCTCATTAATTTGCTGCATTTATTTTCTTCTATCATTGAGGTTCTTGAGTTTGTTGGAGAAAATGGGAATGATGATTCACAAATGGCTGAAGCTATTGATTTAATTGATATTATGCTTCGCTTTGAATTTCTCTTTGTGTTGCATCTTATGATAAAGATCTTGGGAATCACAAATGGGTTATCTCAAGTTTTACGGAAAAAAAAGATCAAAATATAGTGAATGTAATGCATTTGGTTAAAGTCTCAAAATGTCATTTGCAACAAGTTAGAGATGATGGTTGGGAGTTTTTATTGAAACGAGTCGTTGACTTTTGTGGTGAAAATAATGTAAGTGTGATAGATATGTAAGATATGTTTATAGTTAGAAGGAGATCAAGACGTAGAAGCGAAGACATGACGAATCTTCATCACTATCGTGGTGAGTTTTTCTATTCTGCGATTGACATGCAACTTCAAGAGCTTAACAACCGATTTGATGAAGTTAATACAAGTTTGCTTTTATGTATGACATGTCTTGATCCTAAAGACTCATTTTCTGCATTTGACATGAACAAATTGATTGAATTTGCAAAATTCTATCCATCAGAGTTTCCTCCTATTGCTTTAATTGAACTTGAATATCAACTTGGGAATTTTATCATTGATGTACGTATGAATAAGAATTTCTCTGAATTGAGTGGAATTGGAGAACTTGTTAAGAGAATGGTGGCTACAAGAAAGTATCATGTATTCTCTTTGGTTTATTTGTTAGTCAAATTGTCATTACTTTTACCAATTGCTACAGCCACAATGGAAAGAGCTTTCTCCGCAATGAAAATTATCAAGAGTTCATTTCGTAATAAAATGGGAGATGACCTATTGAATGATTGTTTAGTGTGTTACATTGAAAGAGATGTATTTGTAAATATTGACAATGATCTTGTTATGAAAAGATTTCAATATATGAAAAGTAGGCGAAGATCATTGTAATTTTAATTATTTTATATTCTTAATAAAACTTTATTTTTTATTTAATTTTGATATAAAATTTTTTATGAAATTTATATTTTATTTGGCCCCTCCTATCTTAAATTCCTAACTCTATCCTTGACCAACACAGAGCCTATGTCTCAATCAAGACTTCTCAGTAAGAATGTTTGGATAAAAAGAAATAATTGTAGATATATAAGAATATTTTAATATATGAGCCATGTGAATGACATCCATAAAAGTTCAAAGTTCAAGCCCCGAGTTTTACAAATTCTGAAGTTTTAGTCTTCACCAATCAAACCAAATCATTCGACCGAACGCGTGGGACAGGACATAGATCCAATTGAAACGAGACAAGACTCAAAACAACTTAAGATCAGTTGGTGTTGAGCTGTGCCACTACCCAATTCCTGAATTTGACTAAGAATCCCAAGTCCTTCTATATTTCTCCAATTAAAACAATTTATTTTATTTATGTGTTTGAACAAAAACTAAAATTTGTTTGTTTCTTAATTTTCGTCCAATTATATTTTTAAAAATACTTAAATGCTAAACAAAAGTTAGAGATAATTTAATTTATAAATTAATTAAATTATTAATTTTATTTTAATCTCTTACAAAATGATATATTAATAACCAGTAGCTATAATTCATTATATTTTATTTAAAATAATTAAGTAACAACTTGTAAAATTCAACGTGTAAGGTAATATATGTTTATTAATGTATATTTTAATGATTGGCTGCTTAATTTTTCTTTGTGGATGCAAACTATATAAATGTTTGATATTAAACAAACCATCTTATGTTATTTATTTTTAACATGTTATTAATTTAAGTATATACTCATTCTTGGGTGTAATAAATTCATGTTTCAAAGATATTTATCTTAAAATTGGGACTTGTTTTTTTACCCATCCTAATCCCAAAACTCGGTTAGATAGAATCCAAGGGGAAAGAACCAATAGATTAGAACAGCCGCCAGTTGTGAGTCGACCGACTAAGGGTAAGTTGATATTTAGGTGGGGAAATATCTCGGGTTTCTTGTGGTGAGAGATAAAAAGAGGAGTAATCCTTATCCAAATCGCAAGTTGAAGCACTTTAAACTTTGTTAATTGCAAAGTATGATCAGCGGTGTTTCAAATATGGATAATAAATAACTAAAGCCGCACGAGGAATAACTACCAATGGATAACTTTGGGCCGACATCTTTGATGCCACCGCCAAGTTGCGATTAGCTATGCATAATAATGATTACTATCAGCAGCAATATCATACTCATGTAGGTTACATTTAGACCGGCAGTGAATAAGCGGTACAGTTTGGAATTTATTCATATAAGTTTTTAAATACAATCACATATTTAAATTTACACATAAATAATTAAAGATTGAAAAAATTGTAGTGTTATTGTAAAAATTGATAAGTAAAAAGAGAATTATAGTAAGAAAATATTTCTATGATAGAAATTTTACTTTCTATTTATAACCTTCTAATAATTATTTTCTATTATACCTCCAACTAATAGAAAGTATACAACTAATAATATATTTTTTATGAAATATTTTATTTACTAAATTTATTTTATTTATATTTTTTCTTATTTTAATATAATTTTTATTTATAATTTTAAATTTATATGACTAATAATATATTTTTACGAAATATTTTATTTACTAAATTTATTTTATTTATTTTTTTCTTATGTTAATTTAATATTTTATTATTTATAATTTTAAATTTATATGACTAATAATATATTTTTAATTATTTATACAACAATTAATAATTTATTAAATCAATGAACTTTTTAATCATTTTATCTCTTTTCAACGACCACAACCACATTTGCTAAACACCTATTTTCACGTTTTAGTAGTTACCAAAATAATAATCACAAATACATAAGTACTTATTAAGAATAAATACTTATCATTTTAGCAGGTTGATTTTAGCGGGTTATCAACCACTACCGCTCCCTCAAACTAACCGTAATTTTAACTGATTTTTAAATTAATAAAATAAAAATTTATAACTTAAAAAATTTAACTTATATTATATTGTTATAAAATTGAAATTAATTTTTATAATTTAAAGTTTAATTAAAAAAGAGATTATTAAATAAAAAATAATTGATTTATTTTACTTTATAAAAACTTATAAATTTATAAAAATTGAGTAATCTATCAATAAATAATTATATTTTAACAATAAAAATTATTAAATTAAATCGAACTACAAAATTAAAAACTATTTAAGATTTTTACATTAAACTAATCAAATTGGTAAATTTTTTTAATCATTACTTTCAACCAATTGCTAATATATATCTAAATGTGTAAGATTCTAACTCCAATAAAAAATTTCAAATTAACTGTCCAATACTTCTCTTTTATCAATACTTTGACTTTCTAGATCCCTGGTTATATTACTAATTTTAGTAGTGAATTTAATTTCTAAAATTAAAAACCCAACCCGAAGGCAATAAACGAAGTGTATTTTCTCAACGTGATAAAATAGGTAGCCGACGTAATCCTAAATACAATTCCCCTAGTCCTAGTATATAATGTCTCCAAGAACATGTCATAAACCTATCGAGGTGGACTAAGAAGTTATAACTAAGAGAGAGCGCGTGTCCAAATGTTTAACACATCAGCGTCATCGTGGTCTCGGCTGGAAGACAAGCTGTTCGAGAGGGCACTGGTGGCGTTCCCGGAGAACACACCGGACAGGTGGGAGAAGATCGCCTGCCAAGTTCCGGGCAAGAGTTGGGCCGATGTGAAGCAACATTATGAAGAGTTGGTAAGAGATGTGGTGGAGATTGAGTCGGGGCGAGTTGAGCTGCCCAGTTATGAGGAGGAGGAGGAGGAGGAGGAGAGAAAGGCATGGTTTGGATTGAAGGGAAAGGAGAGAGACACAGAGAGGAGGAAAGGTATTCCTTGGACTGAAGAAGAGCACAAGTGAGTCAGGATCCAGACACTAACTCTTTAATTTCTTCCATTTGATTCTAAGACATGCTAGTTTTGTTTCTTCACTCTAATCATACCACAAATCACATTACTGATGATATCCGATTTTGTGGCTCCTAAATCCTAATCCTCTAGTTTTATCTTTATTCTTTTTTTTTTGAACATTTTTAACAAAACATGATCGACACGTATTCGTCTGTTGACCACAGTTTTGTTACTAATTAACCACAGAAAAGGTAGCACTAGCACCTTGGTTAGATCCTGGAATTCAAAAAAAGGGCAACTGTTGTTGAAAATGTATTGTTGGACTTGGACAGGTTGTTTTTAATCGGATTGGAGAAGTATGGGAAGGGAGACTGGAGGAGCATCTCGAGAAACGCGGTGGTGTCAAGAACACCAACACAAGTGGCCAGCCACGCCCAAAAGTATTTTCTACGTTTGAACTCAGGGAAAAAGGAGAAGAAAAGGTCCAGCATACACGACATAACCACGGGCTCGACCTCGATTCACGATTCAAGTTGGGCCATGTTCATGGATCAAACTGGGATTCATCAGTTGGATGATGAGATTCAAATCCCCTCCGCATGTCAAGGGTTTGGGTTTACCATGTGATGTTATGCAGTGGGATTATAAAAGTGAAGGAATCCTTGAAAATGTAAAGTCTTATGTAACTGGAGAATACACATGACACAAGGTTTCAGTAAGAAAATGTAAAAAAGAGATGTTGATATTCTGATATGGATTTACGAAAAAACAACTTTTAAAAACATAATTTCATGTTCCTCCCCAAACATCAAGAATAGGAAAGTGCATAATTAAGAAAGAATTGAGGAAAATGCCTCTAAAATTACTTGTATGAGGTGCGTATAACTAAAAAGTAAAAAACAAAAGCAGCTATTTAATTTTAACCTACTACCTATTTAATATTTATATTTATACAAAAACCCACTCTCTGAGTCTTTTCTTTTCAATTCCTTGCCCCATCAAGTTGAGTTCACCGCGCGCAAAGTCTAATATCTGTATATATATCATATATATAGTCATGGCGATTCTGTACGCGGTGGTGGCCCGGGGGACGGTGGTTTTGGCTGAGTTCAGTGCCGTCACCGGGAACATCGGGGCGGTCTCCCGGCGGATCCTCGAGAAACTTCCGTCGGAAGCTGATTCGAGGCTATGCTTCTCTCAGGATAGATATATATTTCACATACTCAGATCCGACGGCCTCACTTTCCTCTGTATGGCCAACGACACCTTCGGCAGTACGTTATGATCCTCCCTAGCTTCTGCCTTGTATTGTTGTTTTTAATTTAGCGGTTGATTACTAGAATTCTGCTTATGAGGCTTAGAACTTTGGTGGAGTTGTGGACAGTTTAATCGATTCGAGAGAGATGCTGATGGTTTTTCGGTCTCTGATTTTAATTCATTTCGTCATGCCATTGCAATTGAGAATTAGTTCGAGGCTTTACTGCGTTTTCCTTGTTCTCTGATCTGATTGATTTGTTTTAATTTCATGTGATGGATATTAATTACGAATCTTTGTTCTGTCAAAATGTAACTAGGTCAACCCTCTCTTGGATAATGGTTTCTGGGTTTTCTTGTTGCCTTGAACGTAAATAACGTATGTGTTTGGTTCTTCGTCTAGGGAGAATTCCATTTTCATACTTGGAGGACATTCATATGAGATTCATGAAAAATTATGGCCGAGTGGCGCTATATGCTCCTGCCTATGCAATGAATGATGAGTTTTCCCGAGTCTTGCATCAGCAGATGGAGTTTTTCTCTAGTAACCCAAGCGCTGATACACTCAACCGTGTACGAACTGAAGCTGCTGAGGCAAGTTTCTTCATTATAAGCAACTCTGAAAATTCCTTGTGTTCATTTCAACTTTTTATTTGATTGTGCTCCAAACTTTATGCTTCGGATGGCAGTTTCTTTTCCTTTTTTTTTTTTTACATTTCAATTTAAGCTGTGAAAGATAAGAATCTGTTTCTTCATGCAAGCAAAAGCGAAAAGATTGCTTTTGAATATAATCTGTAGTAACATAATCAAGCAATTAGTTTTTCTTGGTACCATTTTCGTTGCCAGTCAAGGCATGCAGGTCGATCTCCAACATTGTCCCTGTGGATGCTCCTGAGGTTATACATGCGCATCCTATTCTTTTTTCTTTATTGTTTTTATGTCTTCATTTTAACAATCGGGGCCTGAAATGGAGACCACTAGGCGATACTACCTTTTACTTTGCTCTAAAACCAAGATTCCCTTTGCAAGTTTGTGGTTTATTATATATCTCTACGTGTATATGTACATTTGTCTGGTTTTCTTGTTTGTAGTTTTTGGCACAAGGGGGAGCTGTGGCAGTGTTTGAGGTGGTTAGTTTTAATTGTCTTTTCTGCTGACAAGCAATTCGTTTGCAGCTTCGCACTATCATGGTGGACAACATAGATAAAATATTGGAGAGAGGGGACCGCATTGAACTTCTTGTTGACAAAACTGCAACCATGCAAGATGGTGCTTTTCATTTCAAGAAACAGTCAAAGCGCCTTCGTAGAGCTCTTTGGATGAAAAATGCCAAACTCTTGTAAGTGCCTATGATTCCCTAGTTCCTTCTGCTACTTGAGTTTGAGATTTTCTTTTCTGGGTGAATTTGAGTTGAAAATTTATGAAAGTTGATCTTTTATTGTTTCTGCTTTACTGATTGGGATAAGTAGAGAGACTATTAAAATCTCATACAGCATGTTGTTGGCCAAGAAAAAGAAAGCAGTGCGCCTGAAAATGTTAAATGTTGAAAACATGATGAAAACAAATTATTGGGGAAGTGTTGCTTGGAACATGTCATGGCCGTCATTTGTAATTAACTCTGCACCATTATTCCTCTCAATTTGTCAAATATCTCCGTAGTTTTTAATATATAAGAAAAAACGTCTTGTATGCCCATTAGTAAGTAAGAAACCTTAATAAACGCTCGCATTAAAATGCATTCCCCTTTCTCCTTCTTTCATGTTCATCTGCTCCTGTGTAGTCGTGAATATGCTGGTTTGAAGTACTGTTGAATTTATTGTTGTAGGTGTCTAGACTTATTTGCCACATTTTGTGGCATCCCTAACTATCTCTCTCTAATTATTAGAATTTTGTAGGTCTATGCAATATTTATGTACTTAAATGAAGTTGCTTGAGTATTATTTGGAAGGATGTAAGTGCATGAATGCAATTGAAGATGTTATTGAATGAGTATTGCATAAAATGGTCTTTGTAATTATTATGACATTGTTGTGGTCATAAAACTGAAAAGAATAAATAACACGATTGCAATCTTCATGCCACTATATTGTATAGAATGCCATATTAGATCACAACTGCAATAGATGGTTCAGTGCTTGACCAATCTCTCTTTCCATTGGCTAAGTATGATCTCTTTTGAGTACTATATGAAAATTCTATATGCTACTAGGAAACTTGAGATTGTCAACAGCTAAGCATCTATCAGCATTTTAAGTGAGAAAGAATCTACATTGACTTTTCAGGGCACTTTTAACAGTCGTGATTCTTCTGTTGCTATACATTATAATTGCTGCTTGTTGTGGAGGCATCACCCTACCTTCTTGTAGATCTTGAGTTGCAGTTTTGATCGTCTTGAATTTCTGATGAAATTTGTCGTGGTCATTTGAAAGAGTCGTGTTAATTATTTTGAAAGACAGCTTGGATGAATTATCTAATTTTCGGGTGTACATGGTGTATCGGTTTGTCTACAAAGTGCGAGATACCAAATTAATGTTCATATGGTTGAGGCTTTTGGTACAATTGGTATATGATATGGGAAGCCTGATGTTACATGCTGCATTCCTATTAGATTTTGATTAGTCTAGATAAGAGTTGAGTTAAACTATCTTGTAAATAGTATTTGATTAGTCCACTTATGATGTTTATACGTTTATTTTATTGTTATTCTTTAAACATAAGTTTAAGAGAAGAGATTTTTCCAAAAAAATAAAAAATTAGAAAGAATTTTTTCAAAAAATTTAAAGATAAGAGAGTTTTTTAGAGATTTTTAAACTACAAAGGAGGCCTATTGCTTTTACCCTAAAACTAAAATAATTATTTGAATTAATCCAATATCATTCATTAACTTACATTTGTAATATAACCTGTCAGATTTGTTATCAGTTATTTAAACGCCTTCTTCTTTTAATGCCGTCGATTAGAGAGGTTCAAGTCAGTCATGCTTGTGCTTTCCAATTTTGATGTCTTTCGGAGTAACGTAGATAGTGGAATTTGAGAAAGTATGTGTCATTGGCCATTGCCCACTAGTTAAAAAATGTAGATTATTTTATTTTTCTTTTGTCACAGGGAAAAGTGATTGTTGGAAGTTGTAAGATGAACTTCTTTGATGTCTTGTTTGACGGTAATGAATGGATTATAAGGAAGTATTATGTTTGGACATGTAGATTTGTGTGCTCTCGAATGGACCTCAAGTCAGGGAATAAGCAAATTGTAAAAACAGTCCATCAGATGGAATTTTGGAATTGCTTATACTGCGTATGCGAACACCACCACACATTGTTATTCATATTTCTCAATATATTTATAATAATTACAACAAAGTAGGATTTGGTCACAAGGTGATGCAAGATTCTAGTCCTGCAGTGGTGGCTTTGTGGAGACGAAGTTGGCGGTTCATAAGTAAGAGTTGGTAGCTTCTCTATTGGCGGGGCATGCTTGCAGGAGAAACAAGCGAAGGATACATGTGAGGTGGTGAATCTGGAGGTTTTATGCAGCCGTTGGGGGCTTCATTACTGGTGGTGGTTTCACCGGATGGTGGTGAATAGTTGACGGATATTTATGTACCAGAGGTGGTGAATAAGGAGCTTTGGTTGGAGGCAAAAATGGAGTCACCTTGTAAACGAGTGGAGGCTGGTAAGTTATTTGCAGAGGTGGTACATTAGGTAGCGGCTGGTAAGAAGTTGGTTTTACCTCAGAGAAGATAAAGGGAGGACTTGGCAGTGCTGGGAATATAGCAGGAGGCAATTTATGATGTGGAGTAGGAGGCCGTTTATGGATGGGTTTTGGAAATTTAAATGGAGGCCATTTATGGACCGGCTTCGGATATTTGAATGGTGGTGCTTCAGGTGGAGAAGTCACGGAGCCGGCCATAGGTGGGGGAGTAGTGCCTAAAGAACTTGGAGGTATATGGTGCCACCACCACCACTGTTGCGCGTAAATGTTAACCTTTTCTCCACCAACGCCATTCCGAGCATAATCACTTGGCAAGACCCAGATAAGCAAACAAAGAACTTTCTTCAGCATAGTATTCATGGTGACAGAAGAAGGTGAAAATGGAACTGAGCTACTGAACTTGGCATGTAAATAATTTATAGGCAATGGTAATGGCCACGTGAAGGGTGGCTGAAGTTCGTGTCAACGCTAAACTAAGTCACTTTCTATATCCTGCTTATACTTGGACAAATGTCATTAGGCTCATTAAAACGTTTTTAATGGTGCAAGTCTTCATTTAATGTTTTAAAACTAATTGCTTTTTCATAAAATCCTAACTTGATTTCAGCCTGCAGCACTGTACTGTAACTCAGTCTGCATTCTCAAATCCTTCAAAAAGACCTTTAATCTGGGTTACGGTGACAGCCCTGTAGGGTCCTCGTTTGGCGTTTCCATTTCCGTTCTCAACAACTCTTACGTCTACCAAAAAAATATGAAAACTAGGTTGAGGAGGCTGGTATTCAACTGTTCATGAGACTGCATCCCTGTTTCTACGCCAAAACGATCTCGTTAATGTTCAGAAACTGAAACTGTTACGTTGTGAAGATACAATCCAGGGCTCTTAATGATCCCATTTGAAAAGAAAAGTGTTACATTTAATGATCAGTGAATAACAACAAAGCAAAGTTGCTCTTGAACACTGATCCAAGGCGAATAACTATGGCATTAATGGCCATTTAAGTTGAGGCTTGAGGATTAGATTGAATGATCGAGCCAAAGTAAGAACGGTAATAGATTGAATTAAGTTGAATGGAATAAATTATATTTTTTAATTCAATCTCCTTCTAATTAATTTATATTAGTTTAAAATTGATCTTAATAAATTAAATAAAATGATATTATTTTATTTATTGGAATCGAATGGTATTAATTTTTTAAAATTCAAATTTATATAAAATTTAGGGATAATATGTTCAAAAGTATTCAATATTTTAAGCTTTGAAAATTTTCAATTGAGTGACAAACCTTTTAAGTTCTTAAAAATTCAATTTAAAAAAGTTATTTTTAATTATGTGATATGCCCTCTAAAAAGTCAACATGCCCAATGCATAAGATGCACCGATTTGAGGAGATTTGAGAGAGTCATTGATGTACGTTGCCTTATCATTGTATATTTTTGAAGAGTCTGTTTCTTTTATTTGAACTTGCAATCTTCTGATCACAAAGAAACAACTTTTATCAATTACTCTAAAGCTCTCTCTCATACTATGTTTACTAAATATTATGTAAATGTTTATTTATTAACTACCTTGGCGAAAATTATTGTTTTAAATTGCATTGTTAAAGTTTTAGAAAGTTGATCTCTCAATTAAAAATTAAGTTAGTCATTTAATTGAAAATTTTAAAAATTTGGACACTGAATTAAAAAAAATCTTAAAAGGTTTGAGTATTTTAGAATTAATTATTCCTAAAATTTAATCAATTCAAATTTAATTTTTTAATTTTATATTGTGTCTAATTTTTTATCCCTAATTTAAGTCTATACCAAACAATGACATGTATTCTATTTTATAAAATTTGTAAATACTTTGATTATAAGTTAATAGTATTCGAAATTACATATGTATTAATTAAATTATAGTATATTCATTTATGATATGAAAGACTAATTTAATTGTGGTAATCATAAACGCCTCAAAATAATGACTTACAAGGTTTTGCCAATTCAAAGTATACATTTCATTTAAAGTTTAACTCATAGACATCTCTAATCAACATATTTAAGAAATTTGAACTTGTCTAATTATTGATAATTAAAATCTCCAATATTGGGCAATTGGGCTTTTTCACTTGACCATCACGGCCCAAAATTACGGAAAAAACCCGAAACTTAACTTCGATCTCCTTCTTAAGTCTTACTAGTAAAAAGCTGTTAAAGAAAGTCCTCCATAACTTTGCTTTCAACAGCATCCAAACGTAAAAGCACCCACCCTCCGGAATCCAGATTGATCGCAGTCCACATATATATAGCTACCAAAGTTCAGTTTTTTTTATTAGGGCTTTTCGAATTTCGAATCGGGAATCCATGAGGCCGATAAGGCTCCCGGAGCCTCCCGGCCCCACCACCGCCGCCACGGGCTTTCCGGAGATCTTCGAAGCTGGCAATTACGGAGTCATACGCCGTGCCGTCGTCATCGGAAACGGTTCGTCCGCCGCCGAGAACCAGAGCCTCGGTTTGGTTCGCGCTCTCGGCTTCTCCGATAAGCACGTCTTATACGTGAGTAGTATTTAAGAGTATGACCAAGTTCTTGTCAGGGTTAGGAGTTGTGATTATCTGTTTTATTTTAAATAAATCTGTGTATCCGTGCGCAGAGAGTTACGAGGCCAAGAGGAGGCATAAACGAGTTGTTACATTGGCTACCGGTTTATATTCATAAATTTTTGGATTATGTGGTAAGGAAAATGTACGGCTACTCCAGGCTGGTGATCACTTCACGAGGGAAGCCGTTAGTCAATTCTTCTTCGGAAAATGGGAGTTCTGGTGTTGGCTTGTCGTCGATTTTAGAAGCTGACGTGAAGCAGATTGTGCGCATGGCTCGCGACACCTATGAAAAGTACTTCCTTTTGTATTTTATTTTTGTTGGAATTATTTTCCATGCCTAATGCTTTGACAAATAAGTCCACCAATTGGTCTTACAATTTCTGTGCCTACCATTACAGAGAAATGTCATCCTCTAACTTTTAAATCTGCAGGATATCGGCATAACCTAGTAGCATCCAATATCTTAAATGAACATTGGATTAAAATTTTCTTTTAAACCTGCAAAGAATTATGTTTTCTGCATAGTGCATGCTCCTATATATATATATATATATATATATAAATTGCATGCTCCTTTATTGCTGTGTGAGATATAATCATTTTACCTTTTGCGTTTCATTTAACGAGGTCATTTTTGTTGTTATGAATAAGCTTATTTTGTCTGGAAACATTAGCTGCAAAAGGATCTATAGATCTTCAATCCATTAACAAGTTTATATTGTCGAACACAATGCTAAGCTGTGTTTACATAACCAACCATTTTAAATCTTATGGTCTCTGCTTGAAAGGTTATAGGACAAGTAAAACGTCTATTGTTGTTTGGAGGTCAAAGACGATGGATGGTTAAGGTAGCAGAATTATAAAGGTGCCTTTATTGAAGCTTCTTATATTTGCTATCAGGCAAATACGCAGGAAGATTTTTATTTAAAAATCCTTTGTAGTCCACCAACTGGATAATTAACAACCTAGATCTTCTGTGCTTTCTTTCTTTTAAACCATTTACTTACGTGATCATTCAATTAGGAAAGAGAAAAGTATTATCCACTATATGTATTCATTCTAAACTGAACAGTCTTATGGTCTGCAACTCATGTGCTAGTGAATATCTCCAGGGATGGACCGTTATTGGTGATTGCATCTGGTAGGGATACAATTTCTACTGCAAGCTCCATAAAGCGTCTAGCTTCAGAAAATGTGTTCGTTGTCCAGGTTTGTCATTTATCTTTGTATCAAGTGTGTTTGGTGATTTTTTGTTTTGCTTTACATAATATTGTATTGAGATGGCTTTCTAGGAAAATATTATGATGGTTCAATTTGCTCTTTGGTCATCATGATTCCGTAGTTTCAACAGATTGTTAGGGTGGCCGATATGTTTGAGCATAGCTTACTTTGTGTTTGTGTCAAAAGACTTGGTGAACCTAGATCCTCCTGGTATTGAAACTTCTGTAAAGCAGGTCGGAGAACTTGTGTGTAGGTTGTTCAGTGGAATTATACTCTATATTATTCTTTTTCCTTCTTTTCTTGCAAGTTTTGTGGCCAATTTGTTTCCTGGTAAGGTGTCTTATGGTACATTTATGTGATTTTTAACGTATTACAGTGAGCAGTCCTTCACTGCTAGATACTTGTTTTCTGATTTTTCAGAGCAATTTTGCTATTCAGCGGATCCACCACTTCAACATATGTCTACAAATCACCTTTTGCAGATCCATCTGAATGGCTTGTATGATTTGAAAATATATGATAGCTTTGAAAGTACTCTTTGGGTTTTAGAGTCTACGGTTGGCAAATTTGTGCATTTTTCACTTGGATATACATGACAATGCTACATCAGTAATTAGTGATTAGAGGCGTGTTTTCTTTCTGATATAAAGCATTCCTATGCTATATATATTACAGGATAGTTTTGTTCCAAGGGTGCCCTCTGTTCATATTACATATGTATTTGTTATACCACTCTTCTCTTTCCTTTGGTATTACAGATTCAACATCCGAGGTCAGATGTGCATAGATTTGACATGGTGATCACTCCTCGTCATGACTATTATCCTTTGACTCCACAAGGACAGGAGCAGGTTCCTCGGTTTCTAAGGAGGTGGATAACTCCACTTGAACCTCCAGACAAGCATGTGGTATGAATCCTGATTCCTTATGCTTATATGATTCCTTTGGTTATGAAAGTTCATGTTATATCCGAGAATTTCTGACCAAATAAGAGCTTATTGTTGTTTATGCTGGGAACTGTATTTTCAGGTCCTGACTTTGGGAGCTTTGCATCAAATTGATTTTGCTACATTGCGTAGTGCAGCTAGTACATGGCATGATGAATTTGCACCACTGCCAAAGCCGTTACTGGTTGTTAACATTGGAGGCCCAACAAGTAATTATTCATGCTTTATCATCTCCACTGTTCTTTTGTCACTCTATGGGGTCACTTCAAAATTGCCAATATGAAAACCTTTCCTTTTCGGTTTTGCTGGTCTCAGAATCCTTTTTTGTTGGACCAATTCTTGGAAATTTAACAATGGTGCTATTATACTTCCACACGGTTTTAAAACCCTTGGATAATAGTAAGATTTGACAGATTTTCCTCCTATCTTGAACTGGGGATATTTCAAACGTGAGCATTGTTATTATATTTTGATGTGTTCAATTTTTATCACATACCTTGATACCTATTTTTTACCAATAAATGGAAGACATTAATATGCATGGTTTTTATTGAACTTTATAGTAATAATAGATCAACTTTCTTATAAATAGGTTTTAGTCATTCCTTTTGTTTTTGTTTGTTCTTGACCTGGTGAGTTTCTTTTGCTGATATGATCCTTTTCCAATAGGACGCTGTCGTTATGGACCAGACCTTGCAAGGAAATTAGCTGCTTCCCTGCTTAGTGTGCTTACAAGCTGTGGCAGCATCAGAATATCTTTCTCACGTAGGACACCTCAAAAGGTATAAAATACATATATGTTATAGTTTGTGTGAATATATTCACAGATTATGTATCTGTCAATATCCCATTCAATCCAAAAGTTTAAGCTTAAGCTATTAGTGAGGCCTAGGACATGTTCCATATATTATCCTAACAGTAAGGTAAGCTGTGCTTGGCATTAATCATGTAATTTTTTTCCCATGTGTTTGACCCACAGGTTTCAAACATTATAGTCAGAGAATTGGCAGATAATAAAAAAGTTCACATCTGTGATGGTCAAGGTATCTGCTTTGATTTGCAGCTTCGTATTCAAGTTTGAGTGGAGCACAGTATTTACAGTTTTAAAATTCACACCTTTCAGAACCAAACCCATATATGGGACATTTAGCTTGGGCAGATGCATTTGTTGTAACGGCAGATTCAGTTAGTATGTTAAGTGAGGCTTGTAGCACAGGGTATGCCTCCTTTATTTGATTCGTTAAGCATATCTATTGTCTGCAGGTAGACTTTTCCTTTTTGATTCTAAAGAGGTTTAAACCATTTTTTCAGGAAACCTGTGTATGTCACGGGATCTGAGTGTTGCACATGGAAGCTGTCTGACTTCCACAAATCTTTGAAGGAGCGAGGAGTGGTCCGACCATTTACTGGATCTGAGGATGTAAGTAGATAGATGGATGTTCTTTGCAACACACACACACACACACACACACACAGAGATATATCTGTACATATATTAACTTTGCTGTTTCTAAGAGTTAGTGGGATGTGCATTCTCTCTTCTGCTGAATTGGTACTGATCGCCATGTGCCAATTTCATGTGGATTGACACTTCATTTTAGAGTTCACATCTATCCTCTGTGATAAGTGTGGGAAAGAATTTTTCTATTTCTCATATATTGAATAGGAGTATACAACCATATATAGAACATTACAAGTAGGAATTTAAATCTGGAAAGTTATCTAATGTAATCCCTTAATTTAAGGGATTTCAAACTTATCTTATCTTATCTATTTACAGCCCATCTACATCTAAGTATAATCTATTTACAGCTGTTTAGTATCTCAACACTCCCCCTTAAGCTGAGGAATAGATGTCTTCCATTCCCAGCTTGTATACAAGATCGTGAAAATTTGAACTGTTCAGCCCCTTTGTTAAAACATTAGCTACTTGATGTTCTGATGGAACATAGGATATACACACTAACCCTTCTTTCAAATTTTCTTTAATGAAATGTCTATCAATCTCAATATGCTTTGTCCTATCGTTTTGTATAAGATTATGAGCAATGTTGATGGCTAACTTATTGTCACAATAGAGTTTCGTAGGGCCTTCCCATTTGACTCTCAAATCATCTAGAATAATCTTCAGCCAGAGTAGTTCACACAATCCTTGAGCAATAGCCCTAACTTCTGATTCTGCAAATGACCTTGCCACCACATTCAGCTTCTTGCTCCTCCATGTTACCAAATTTCGTCCAAGAAACGTACAGTACCCTGCAGTTGATTTTCTATCCACTATGGAACCTGCATAGTCAGCATCGGTGGAAGCTTCTAGAGCAAGAGTATTATTTTTCTTGAATAAAATTCTTTTTCCTGGACTGCCTTTCAAGTAATGTAGCACTCTATAAGTAGCTTGAAGATGAGGCTCTCTTGGATCATGCATGAACTGACTGATCATGCTTATCGAGTATGCTATGTATGGCCGAGTGTGAGCAAGATATATGATTCTAACAACTAGTCTTTGATACATCCTTTTATCAACAACTGGTTCTTCTTTAGCTTCTCCCAACTTGTGGTTTGGATCCATTGGTGTGGAGACTGGCTTACACCCAATCTTCCTTGTTTCTACCTACAAATCAGTCACATATTTCTGTTGAGATATAAAAATCCCTTGTATGGAATATGCCACCTCAATACTGAGGAAGTACCTTAGTTTCCAAGTTCTTTTATCTCAAACTCTTTTACTAGTCTTTGCTTCAATTCATGCTTCTCTTTCTCATCATTTCTAGTCACTATGATGTCATCCACATAGACTTGAAGTGCAGTAACTCCCCCTGCAGCTGAATGTTTAATGAAGAGAGTGTGATCACCTTGGCTTTGTT
>JANQBM010000008.1:7425733-7464349 GCA_025594535.1 Erythroxylum domingense
AGAGATCATGCATGGCCTGAAAAAGTTATAAAAATGTAAGTTAGAGGACGAAGAATATCCTGAGGACATTTTTTACCAATTTCATGATCCCTTGTCTAGCAAACATACTGAGGCGAATTGCAATATGATTCATGATCTTGTGCTTGTAATAGCCTGTAGATGGTAGACTTGCAGAAAGTTTTATGAGACTTAATCTTGAGAATTAACAGCTTGAAATTCATGCTTCATTAGATTGGGATTCTCAACTAGTCTGATGTATATATATGTGTATGGAAGTAGGTTGTTGTGAGGTGTGTCATTGAAATCCAACTTCAGTCACTGATACTAGCCTTGCTGATGATGGGGATGATCTTTGTGAAATAGAAGAACTTTATAAAATTGATTGGCTCGCAGATTACATAACCTTGCTTTCTTCTTAGGTGAGCATAATTCTAGTTAGATGGAAAGGTGGATATAGTCAGAGGTGATTATGAAAGGAATAGGCAAGGATTGAACATGACTTTATACACTCTAGCTTCCTGGATCAAATATCTTAATGATGGCATGTATTTACACACATCACTACAGGCTATACGAGTGAAAACATTGGATGCAGTGTATAGAGTTAAACATTTGTATGATATATCATTGTGTGTTGCTCAATTTTTGTTGAGCTTGCTTGGTTATCATGCTTAAGGGCTCAATTATTTTTTCTTTCAAGAAGTGGGTTCAAATGAGTGTTAAATCCAACAAAGGGCCCTTGTTACAATTTTGCATCAAGCTTTTGTGTTTTCCATTTATCCTTTTCGGAATCCATTTTTTCTCATATCTTTTGATCATTCTCTTGTATCATCAATTGTTTATTTGGTTATTGGCTGAACCCAAAATGATGTTATAGCTCACTAGATTGGCACATTAAAGCATTGTATTCTGTCATTCTTATTATTTTAGTTTATTTTAATCACCATTATTCTCTAACTGTTGGATTTGCGCAAATTGCAACAGTTAGAGACAGCCAGTCACCACAATGTTGTCGTAAGAGCTATCTTAAGAGGTTTAGGATTAGATTAAATGGAACGTTTAGGATTACATTAAAGGGATAGCAAGTAGACAATAATTGTGCCTCTTATAAAAGAAAGATATTGTTGTTGGAACCTTTGCCTTGTACACATGATAATAAGGGGTCCTCCTTAGGCATGCATTCATAATCTTTTATCCTTTCTTAATTGAACAGCTAGTTAAATTTTTGGAGTTCCATCATTTAATTGAATGGGTGTTGTGTTCTTGTTTCAGATCTCCGAGATCTGGAGCTACCCTCCACTGAATGACACTGCAGAAGCTGCTCGTCAGCTACATGAAGCTCTTGCTCAGCGTGGATTTATACTTCGGCCTTAGTATCGTTTATACCTACTCATTGTTGTAAACAAATTCTTTATTTTTGCTGTTAAATGCTAGGTTCATCCAATGGCACACGTATAGGAATGGCAACAACAAGCATACGTTTTCTTCTCTTTTTCTTTGGGGTTACTGATGTATAAATAAAGGGTAGCTCACTAAGCGCGGCTTGTAACATAGCAAGAGTGGCAGGCATTGTTTTTGCTTTTTGGGTACTGCCATACTGCTGAGATTATGAAAAAGGTTTCGTCTTCAAAGTGGTATATGATCTTCAGACCTGCAACCAAGTCAAGTCAATGAAATTTGACAGGTTACCGATTTTTGTCTCTGATTTTGGTTTGTTTCTGTTTCCATGCCTCAAACTCAAACCACTTTTTATTTGTAACGAAAATAGGCAAAGCTTATATTCCATTGGCCTTCGAAAGTTGTCTTTAAGAATTCAGAAGTGCTTGAATTGTCATAATCAATTTATGTTTGATAGTTGTAATGAATTGCTTTTATAATATTTTACATATTACTTGTAATATTCGAGTGAGAGTAATTTAGAGTTGTAGGGCCAATGTCCAACCTTACATTTTCTTGTGCCAAGATGTAATTTTATTTTCTAAAGAAAGGGTTCACCCATAAAGGTTTATAAGTTCTTTATAACTGTGGTTAAAGATACGATATGTGATAATTGTTATAATCTGATTGTAATCTAATTATAGAGCATTATCTTAAGGATTAATATTATTTTAGGATTATCTCCTACATTAATATAAATTCTCTATCCTATTTGGTATTCATATACATATATGTACTACATTCTCTAAGAAATAAAATATAGAGCAAAACAACTCTTATTTACATGATATTAGAGTCACGTGAAAGAGAGAGTGAAATTGATGAGTCAACCCCAGTAAGTCAAGAAAAGGCTTCCAATCTTGAGGGATTTTTCATGATAAATCCAAACCAGAGTGGAGGTCAGTCGTCGATGACCTGTGGTCTTGAAGGAACTTCGGTTGTCATTGTCTTTGACAAATTGAACGGAACGAACTATCAAGAGAGGGCTCAAGCTATGAAACTCGCCATTGGAGGATATGGGAAGCTGAGCTTTATCATTGGAGATGGAAACGTTCCAGACTCAATGAACTCGCAAGTTGCACAACAGTGGGAGATAGACAACTCCATGGTCTGGTCATGGCTTATCAACGCCATGATACCATCGATCAAACATATCTTCATGTTTCTGCCAACAGCTCGAGAAATCTAGGAAGGGGTGCGACAATCATACTATGATGAAGAGGATGCATCGTGAATCTACGAGATAAAAACAAAGTTGTAGCAAATGATGCACGATGACAGAGAAGTTACAAAATATTGGGTCGAAATGGTAGGATTATGGCAGGAACTTCGCCTTTTGTCGAATGATGAGAGGAGGTGCAAGGAAAATGCTTTGACCAGAAAATTGAAAAAGAAAGAGTTTTTGAATTTTTGGCTTGTCTCAACAAAATATTGGATGATGTCCGTGGAAAAATCCTAAGTAGAGTTCCGCTACCAACAAAATATTGGATGATGTCCGTGGAAAAATACTAAGTAGGGTTGCTATCCTTCCTGCAACCTACCTTATTAATCGAATGCCTAATCGTGTTCTTTCTTTTAAAATACCTCTTCAAAAATTTGAAGAAATCCATACTATCACCAATCTTGAAACTAACCTTCCTTTAAAGGTTTTTGGGTGTACAATCTTTATTCACAGTTATTTACACAACAAACTTGATCCAAGAGCCAAAAAATGTGTGTTTCTAAGTTAATCTGCTACACAAAAAGCGTATAAATGCTATGATCCTATATCAAAAAGGTTGTTTGTTAGTTGTGATGTCTCTTTTTCTGAGACAGATTCCTTCTATCCCAAGTCTTTGATTCAGGAGGAGTATTGAAGTGAGTTTGGTGATGAATCTTTACTTGAACTTCCTTGTACATCTGTTCCTGAATCTATCCTAGCGCCTATGTCTAATACATTTCCTATAGAGAAATTTTGATACAAAAGTAGTCATGCCTGACCATACACTCAAAAAGTGTACTCTCGAAAGAAGAAAACAAGTAGAACGCTCCCTATTCCTGAAGCTAGACCAATCTTTGAACCAATGCAGGTTCCTGTCGAAGAAGCCCAGAGTAGTAAGAAACAAGAAGACAATGCAAATCTAGAATTGCCAATTCCTTTACAGAAGAAATCTAAGTCATGTACCATGCACCTGATTGAGAGTTTTGTCTCTTATGATGCTCTATCTTCTCAATATAAAGTGTTTACTACTAATCTGGACAGAATTGACATCCCCAATAATATCCAAGAAGTTATTAAAGTTTTAGAATGGAGAGAAGCAGTTTTTGAAGAAATAAGAGCACTTAAAAAGAATGAAACGTGAGAATAAGTTGATCTGCCAAAAGGGAAGAAACTCGTGGGGTCTAGGTAAATATTCACAGTCAAATATAAGGTTGATGGTTCCATTGAGAGATATAAAGTGAGATTGGTAGCAAAGGGCTATACTCAAACTTATGGGATGGACTACAAGCAGACATTTGCACTTGTGGCCAAACTAAATACTGTTAGACTATTGCTATCTATATTTGCTAACTTTGACTGGCCCCTTCAACAATTTGACATTAAAAATGCCTTCTTAAATGGCAAATTAAAGGAAGAAGTGTAAGTGAAACTTCCTCCAGGGTTTGATGAGGAAGGAGGAGGAAACAAAGTATGTAGACTAAGAAAATCTATATGTGGGTTAAAACAATCACCATGAGCTTGATTTGAAAGATTTGCCAAAGTCCTAAAAATAAAAGGATACACACAAGCTGAGTCGGATCATACAATGTTCTTCAAAATTAGAGAAGGTAAGAAGACAATTTTGATTGTGTATGTAGATGATATTATCTTAACTGGTGATGATGCAAAAGAAATTACAAGACTCAAATCAGCGTTAAGGAAAGAATTTGAAGCTAAAGACAGGAGGAATGAAGTATTTCCTAGGCATGGAAGTAGCTAGATCAAAGGGAGTGATTTAATTCTTACAAAGGAAGTACATTCTTGATCTCTTGAAGGAGACATGAATGTTAGGATGTAAACCAAGCACCAATCCCATTGAAAGTACAAAGTTTGTGATAGAAGATAAATATATAAATATTTTTTGATAGTTAGTTATTGTATATTATCTCATATCAGTTTACTAGGTCATACATACACCTAGATATTCTCCTATGTATAAGGAAAGCCACAACTGTATATTGTATATATTGATTATGAATGTCAGATAATTCCCAAGGGGAAATTCATCAGTTTACAGTTTGAAAATGAAGAAGATAAACTGGTTAACCGTGAAGAACACCAGACACTTGTGGGAAAGCTAATTTATTTGTCTGATACTAGACCAAATATTGCTTTTGTCGTGAGTATTGTAAGTCGCTACATGCATGCACCAAAGAGTAAGCATTTTGAGGCAGTTTATAAGATCTTATGGTATTTAAAGGGTACTCTTGAGAAAGGATTATTATTAAAAAAGGGAGGTTAAAGAACAATTAAAATATATACTGATTCCAATTGAGCAAGTTTAGAAGAGGATGGATAATCAACCACTATATGTTGCACTTTCATACGGGAAATTTTGGTCACGTGGCAAAGTAAGAAGCAAAAGGTGGTAGCCAAGAGTAGTGCAGAAGCTGAACCAAGAGCAGTTGCAAAAGAAATTTGTGAAAGTCTCTGGTTAAAAAGAGTGCTGACAGAATTGTGAATCATTTTTTAGTCACCCATAAAGCATTATTGTGATAACAAGGCAGTCCTAAGCATGACACACAATCTAGTTCACCATAAGAGAACAAAGCATCTTGAAGTTGATCGACATTTTATCAAGGAAAAGATAGAAGATGTGACAATATGCCTAATTTATGTACCAACGAAGAAGCAGACAGGAGATGTATTTACCAAAGGACTTCAAAAACAAGTGTTTGAAAAATGTATGAGAAAGTTAGACATGCAATTCAACTTGAGGGAAAATGTGGTTAAGATACGGTATTATTACATAATATTGTGATAATCTAATTATAATCAAATTATATAGGTTAGATAAAATTATCTTAGGGATAAACATTATCTTAGGATTATCTCCAGCATTTGTATAGATCCTCTTTCTATTTCGATATTCATATACATGTATATATATACTACATTATCTAAGAAATAAGATACAGAGCAAAATCGCTCTTATTCACAATTCCCTTATTGATACGGTGAAGAAAATCGTGCAACCACCGAAATTCTGGCATTTGCTTTATTTAATATTCTTTTGTACGTTATACGTATATAATTTCTGTACAAAATGTTGATTTTTAATATGAACTTATGAAATGTAATATAATATTGTAATCTAAACGACATACAATTGGGCGCTGTAAATACATATATAGTAAAACCTTTCTAGATGTCAAATTTGCGCCGCAGATAGCGTTTTCATGCTATATGTGTACGTTTTATGTTTCTTAAGTGTGAGCATATTTAGGTCAAAATTTATGCCGACCATTATTATAATCGTAACATTGCATGTTTTCCCATAAAGACAACTAGGGCATGGTACTCGGTGCACTAGGGCTGTTCAAAGAAAAGATAGAAGCCTAGCCAATTGGAGTGACTTCCATGATGATGGCACAATTAATCGCTAGCTAGAAGGCAATTCTTCGTTGCAAATTCATGGAAGTGGAGCAAGTATAGCTTTTGGCAACCACTCCTTCATTACGTGATCCAAGCACCTAATAAACTTCTCAATTCATTTTAACCAACTAATCCATTACAAGTTGAATCGTATCTGCAACTGCAATGCTATATAAATCACATCATTACCCATTCTTGACACCTCATAATCGATTATTTCAACTAAAATCTTTCTGGTGGCAAACAGATCTTTCACAAGAAGGGTATTTTTGCTATGGAGTCTGAGAAAGGTGGTGAAGCAACAATTTCCATTCAAGAACCAAAGACTGATGCTAAAGGAAAAGGGATTGCTCATGCTCCGGTTGTAGAATCAAAAAAAGCTGCTCAACAGCCACGAGGAGGATGGAGAAAAGGATTAGCCATTTTCGACTTTGTTCTGCGACTTTGTGCGATTGCAGCAAGTTTAGCTGCCACTGTTGTCATGGCCACTACTCAACAGAGTCTTCCCTTCTTCACTCAGTTCTTCCAGTTCCAGGCTCAGTACAATGACCTACCTACTTTAACGTATGCGTGCTACCATAAGTTCATACATAAAATTGTTTCCATTGTGCAGTTCAACATAAGAATGTGAACGAAAATCTCTTATAAGGACACACACACACTCACACATACACACACACATATATATACTTGTTCCATGCAGGTATTTTGTGATAGCCAATGCCATAGCTAGTGGATATCTTGTTCTCTCATTGCCCTTCTCTATAGTCTGTATAATTCGGCCTCAATCTCCAGGACCAAGACTCCTCCTTATCGTCTTTGACACTGTAAGTAAAAGGCATGCTTTAATACATTTAACAGAGTCAATAGTAATTAATGAATATAATTAAGAGTCTTATCCGGTTTGTATCATAATATATTACGCCACTTTGTCTAGCTTATTACATGCGATGCAGGTAGTGACGACTCTGATGATATCAGCTGCTTCTGCAGCTGCTGATACAGTGTACCTGGCTCACAATGGTAATTCTAGCGCCAATTGGAATGCGATTTGTCAGCAGTTCAACGACTTTTGCCATCAGACCAGCATCGCTGTGGTGGCTTCCTTCATAGCTTCACTCATGTTCGCAATTCTGATTATTCTCTCCGCTTTCGCTCTTAAAAGGAATTGACAAGAAGCTTACTCATTTTCCGTACGGGTTTCGACCTTCCTTATCCTTGTTTGCATGTCAATAAGATATTAATGGAAACGAAAACGAAAGAGAGAGCATAGTTCAGCTGTCTGTGTATGTATGTGTGAGTATAGCTTCATTTACCTACTTTGTAGTGTTTTCTTTTTCTTTGTTACACTCTGAAGTTTGAAGTGCATCTGGAGTTAGATGAAAATCAAGTGTATGCTTCCTTCCTTTGTAATGTTGACTCTTGCAATTTTTAATCAAGACCGTAGTTGCGTCACTCCGTTTTTACTTTTTAGTATGTATATATAACTTTAAAAAGTGAATTTTGTAACAATTAGGTTGAAACTTGTCCCACGTTGATAAATAATTTCAATTTCTTTTTAAATTTTAAATAATAAACAATGTATTAATATTTGTAAAATATGAAATATTTTAAAATTAAAAATTAAAGAGTTTATAAAATATTGACAAATTTTATTTTAATAAATAAAATTTAAGTTATATCTTTAATACTAACAAAAGGACATAATGAAAATAAGACAAATAAAATATTATTATTAGTAAAAAAATATTGATTATAATAATTATGTAGAAAAGTTTTATGTAAATAAATAAATATATATATGCATATATACATACATATATATATAAAGATAAGACTATGTTTGAGAATAATTTAAATTAAAATATATCAAGTTGTAAATTTTAAATAATTATAAAAAGTGAGATAAATTGCTTAAGCAAATAAATTCTTTTAATATTTTAAAAAATATAATATTTTTGTTAATTATATTTATCATAATTAATTAATTTTTTAATAAAATTTTCTTTAGCATTAAAATTTAAGTCTAATAAAACTATGAACTATTACAACATATCACAAATTTTTGCTTGATAATTACTCACTTTTTATGACCTAATATGTAATTTAAAAATTCTATTTAATTTATAGTTTAAGGTATAATTTTTCTTGATCAATTTACATTTTCTTAATTAGTTAGATATGATTTTTATATTTTTATCAATATTTATTCTAAAGTTTTAATTTTAAAGATTGTATAAGTTGCGAAAATTATTTCATTTTTAAATATAATGAATTTAGAAATATTTTTGATAAATTTCTTCATCTTAATTTTTATATGAATTTATAATTATTATGACATTTTATATTATATTTTCTTAATTAATTAAATTAGATTCTACTAGAACAATTATATTTTATACAAATTATTTTTATCCCGTGCAAAATGTCACGAACTTGGACTTCTTATCAACAAATTGTGCAACACTTAAGTATTATTCTACTGCACCAAGTCAACCTTACTCTAAAATGTTAGGTATAAGACTAGCACAATTACAAAATAACTTAAGGGACCTAAGGAAAGCTTGGAGATGGTTTGCTAATAAAGCTTCTTCTTGAATGTTGGATGTAGGGTGTAAGATGTATGATATTTATAAATGAAACCTCTAATATTATTTATAGCCTTCCATCCTGTAAATGGATGGCTATGATCTATTTGTAGATCTAATGACTTTTATTGATTCTCTAGAATATTCAATACAATTCTATATACATATACATCATTTACAGTAATCTACTTTATTTTATAATGTTTCATAAACTTCCGTAAGCTTCCATAAGATTCCAACATGTTCTATAAGTTTCCAAGGTCTTCCATAAGATTTTAGAAGTTTTTAGAATCTTCTTTCCTCTTTTAGAATTTTGAGGAGAATTTCAAAAGATTATTTCGGCTAAATATCTTCATGTGGGCTTTGAAACATATAGAATGTGACATTCTCCCCACTCAATTTGGTGTCGTCCTCGACGCATCCTCCTTGTAATCTTTGATCTTGTCTTTGTGGTTCCATAGTGTGAGCTCATGTTCCCAGCTGGCTTCGTTATTAAGCAATCATTTCCATTTAATAAAGTAGTCAACATAACTTAGAAGGCTACCTCTCTTCGGTATAACATGAAGCCCTAATATCTCTTCATCTTCTTTTTTGAGCATCATAGTGATGGCAGTAGGGGATCTCTTTAATTCACTCTGCTAGGCTTGTCTTCATCTTCATGGTAGGTTTAAGAATGCTCACATGAAACACGAGGTGTATGTCTAGATGAGAGAGCAATGTTAAATGGTAGGCAAGTTTGCCAATTTACTTCTCTATAGGGAAAAGTCCCTTGTAGTGCCTCACTAGTCCTTTATGCCTTTTCACAAATCTTCGACTTTGGTGAGAGAGAAGTTTCATCAGAACTAAGTCTCACTTCACTGAGCTCTATATGCCTCCACTTAGCATCAACCCATTTCTTCATTCTCTTCTCCACCTTTGCTAAGTGTGCTTGTGCTATATCGGTCTTCTTGTGTCGACATTTGGTGAACTTGAATGTAGCAAGACATGAAACTTTATACGTGACAGCAAGAATGAGGAGTTATTGGTTGTTGGCCAGTTGTAATTTCAAATGGGCTAGCTCTCATCGACTTGTTCTTTTGCAAATTGCATGAAAATTGGGTAACATTGAGTAACTTTTCCCAATCATTTTGATTGGCACTTATATAGTGCCTCAGGTCCAACTTTAATTATACGTCCACTCTCTCTGTTTGGCCATCTATTTGGGGGATGAAAACTAGTGGAGAACTTAAGTTTGAACCTCATTAGCTTAAATAACTCCATCCAAAATCTCCCTGTGAAGCAAGTTTCTCGATCACTCATAATTGTTTTTGAAATACCCCAATACTTTACCATATGCTTGAAAAATAAGAGTGACATCTTTGATTGTGAATTTCCCTGGTATAGGGATATGAAAATATTGTACTTTATAAACTGATCTACCACTACCATAACGTTACCACATCCTTCAGACCTTGGTAGGCATGTAATGAAATCCATGAAGATGCTCTCTCATGGCTTATCTATAATAGGTAATGACTCTAGTAAACCCGTTGATTGGTGTTGATCCATTTTGTCTTATTGGCATACAAGATATATCCTTTAATAAAGCTCGATATCATCGCGCATTTGGAGCCAATAATATATGAGCTCCACAATAACCAAAGTGTGAGTTACTAAAGGATATACCACCCACATTGAGTCATGACACTCTTTAATAATCTCCTTTCGCAACCCTTACCATTTAGACACATAAATCCTCTAACCTTTAATGATAAGCCTACCATCTTTAAGCCAAAATTGTCATGTCTCCCTGCATCTAGCTAAACTCTTGGCTTGTAAATCTTGCTCAAGTTCCTCTTTTATTAGGTCAACTAGAAAATATTTGGATTTATGATGGCGATAAGCTCCCCTTTTCTACTAAGGGCATCGGTAACCAAGTTGAACTTTTTAAGGTTGCACTCCATCATAAAGTCGAACTCAACTAAGAAGGCTTGCCATCTAACTTGTTTTGGCATCAACTTTTTTTGTGTGAGGAAATAACTAGTGACAACATTATCCGTCTTTACCATGACTTGGTCGCTAACAAATAATATCTCTAAGTCCACAAGCAATGCACCATTACAATCATCTCCTTCTCATAGACGGTGGAATGACATTCAACATCACTTAGCTTACAACTTTCGTAAGCAATTAGATGTCCATCCTGCATCAAAACATAACCAAGTGTAAAATCATAGGCATCAACATTTACTTCATTTGGCTTAGTAAAATCGGGAAGTGATAACATAGCTTTCTTCGTCCCCATCTTCTTTAGGGCCTCAAATGACTTCTCACACCTTACATCCCAATTCCACACTCTATTATTCTTCAATATATTTATGAGTGGATATGTGAGGAGGAATAACGTTTGATGAACTTCCGATAGTAGTTAATAAAACCAAGGAAGGAAAGCAATTCTAATACATTCTTTAGTGATTCTCAATCATATATAGCTTGCACCTTGAACTTGTCTATCTATATTTTGCCTCCTCCAACAGTGTGCCTTGAAAACATGACTTTGTATTGTGTGAAAGTACATTTCTGCTCCTTTAAATACAACTCATTTTTTCCTTTAGACTTAGAAAACTTGTCATAAGTGCATAACATGCTCTTCTAATTTTTTACTATACACCACAATATCATCCAAGTACAACTATACAAATTTATCCAAAAATGATTATAACACTTAATTCATGAGGGTGAAAAATGCGACGGGTGCATTAGTAGGTCCAAAAGGTATTACTAAAATTTTGAAGGAACTGTACCTCATAATATAAGTAGTCTTTGGTATATCTCTGGTATATCTCCCTTGCGATCCTCACTTGATAGTATCCTATCTTAAATCAAGCTTAGTAAACTATCTCTTTTCACCAAATTGTTCAAATAAGTCAAAGATCAGTGGTTTGGGATACTTTTTCTTTGCAGTGCTCTTATTAAATACCTAATAATCGATACAAAACTGAAGAGAACCATTGTGCTTCTTTTGGAAAAGTACAGGTGCATCATATAAGGCTTTTGAAGGTTGGATATAATTTGCATCCAACAGATCCTTAAGTGTCCTTAAATCCTCAAGTTTGGGAAGTACCATACGTTAAGATATTATAGCAAGAAGGTTAGCATCTTGCACCAACTTAATCTTGTGATCCACATTTCGTTTTGGTTGGAGCTTCTTTGGTAGTTTTGGAGGCATCACGTCCCTGAACTTTGTAATATTACTCTAAGCTCTATATGAAGTTATCCATTTCCTTCACATTCCTCGACCCATGGTATATCTTTGGTTTGGGAATGTCTACTCTCAAAGGAGTGGAGACCACTGTTAGCATAAAAATGCTTCGCCCTTTAACAATACCTTTTTATAGATGACTAACTTCTTTTTTGTTTCTTTTAGTGTTTATTTTCAAGGGTTAATTCAACTAGTGAAATAATTTTTTTAATAAAACCTTCCAATTTAAAAGGTTAAAGATTTGAGTTATGGTAAAAAGTTCAACTTAAAAAATGTAGCCCACCAAAAATAAAGACACATTGAGTTATAATGGCTACTTGAATTAAATATGCACCCACTTTATTTAGATAACAATTATAAGTTTTATAATAATAATAGACTTCATTCATTATGTCTTACGTATCAATTAGTTAATAATTGAAAATAATTTAATTATTTTCATTAAATTTTATCTTTTTATTTTCTTATTATTTTTTAGAATGTGGTAATTAGTATTCAATATCTACGTTAATAAATTATTTATTTAATATTAAATATTATTCAAAATAATTAATTGATTCATATTGTTGATGGCATAAAGAAGCAAATAATTTTGTATATCAAAATTTAAAAATATTATATGAAAAATGTAAAAAAGATTAAATTTAAGATGACGTGGATAAATACAGATCATTTATAATTTTATAAAAAGATCTTACTATTGTAGTTATTAATTTAATAATATACAAAATTAAGAGTTGTATAAAAAATTTAAAAAATAGATAATAGCCGATAGCAGTGAAAATTTACTAAAAAGCAAGTAGGGAATGTAAGGGTTGAATTGAACACGTCAACATATCCATCCCTTACTACACTAGGTCATCGGTCTCGGTCTAGGTCTAGGAGACTCGTAAATTTCATAGTTTTATTTTATTACAGCTGCACTCTCCAGTCCACACACGTGTAAAGTGAGAGAGAGAGAGAGAGCAGTATGTACAAACGTGCGGAAGGTGTTTGTGACAGTGCGCCACGTGTGAAACCATTGTCGCCTAGCCGTCCCCCTCCGATCAAAAGCCACAGCCTCCCGTTTTATTGTCTATCTCTCTATTATGTTGCGTTTCTCTCTCTAAAAGACTCTCCTTCGCCACCAGGTTTTCGTCTTTTATCTCCTTTTTCTTTCTAAACGCTGAAAAACGCCCAATTGTTTCTTGACCCAGATCTCTGTCTTCTCTGTCTCTGGTGAGTCTTTTTCTTGTAATTTGCACTCGGTCAACTTTTAGGTTTTGTCGGCTGTTAATCTTTATCGTGATCTTTGTGCGGTTGCTGATACTTTTGAAAGATACTATGGAGAAAAGTACCAAGTATTTGAGGGAATAGTCTGATATTTGTCTTCACTCTGTTGCTTTCCGTCTCGTGTAGTTTGGGAGATAATCAAGACTTGGTATCTTAAGTGTGTTTTTAGTTTAATTTTTCGCGTTAAAGTTGATGACTTTGATTTTATAAAGGAGGGATTATTGCTCTGGATGGTCTATTCGTGCTTCTTGATTTGTTTTTCTGTTTGGAATCTATTTTTATTATTGTGCGATGAGCTGTTGTAATCTGTGCAGGTTATGAATTAGTGACGTTAGGGATATTTCAGTGGATATTAGGGTTTTTGATATAATTTACTTTGTGTTTCTTGTCTTTTCTTGGGAGGCAAGTGGTTTCTCACATTAAAGAACTCTTTGTTCGTCTCTTGATGAAGCAAGCTACGATCTTTTTTTTTATTTTTATTGTTGGAATTGTGTGTGAAAGTGGCTTGCGTTTATTGCAGCTTGAACTTTTGAAGGTGAATTTGGGATTTCTTTTTTTCCCCGGTAAAATTCGACTACTTAGAGAAGGTTATTATTGTTTAAAAGTAGGAGGTCTGGGTCTCATGAGAATTGTCAGGGGAATGCAGAGATTGTTTGACTGCAAGGACGAGCTGGACACAGTGGGCTGGAAAGAATCCTTCAGCCAAGGTGTTGGTGTCACTGCACCCAAAGCAAGGACTCGTGATAAACCCATGACCACTAAAGTCTTTCTCCGTCTCTGAATTTGGGTCATTTTGAAAGGAGATTTAGCTGTTGAAATCTGAGTGGTCGAGGACTGTAAGGATTGAGAAGTTGAGACCATGACTCGAATATTGATTCAGCGTGGCAGTGGTTCTTCTTCAAACCAGAGTCGTCCAGGTTCATCTGCTGCTGCTATGCGATCAGAGGCACAGACTAGTCAGACCCCTCAAGTTCCTTCAGCTTTGAAAGAAGAGGAAATACGTGATGATTCACGAGAACAAACTATTTCTGACGAGTTATTGGAGCCTTCTGGGACTGCCGAGACTAAGACAGCTAAAAGTGATGATCTTTTGACAGAAAGCAATGAAGAGAAGAAGGAGAAATCAAGTGATGACATTGGCGATAATGAGAAATCAAGTCGTGATGAGATTACAGTTACTGGGAACTTGGTCAAAGGGATGAAGGTATCGGAGAGATCAACTGGGAGTGATAATTTAAATGTTGAAACTTCTGAAGCTGCTACTGGAAGTCCACAGCCGCCGCCTCCTCCTGTGCCACCTCCAAAAATTTCTGCAACATACTTAAATTCAAGGCGACCTATTTCAGGAGGGTCAAACTCTGTACGAGTTGGGGCATCTAGGAGGCCAGTTGCCTGGTCTGTTGTTTCTACAAGGACTTCACCACCTGGCTCACGGCCTTCCTCACCTAGGTCCCTTGGTGAAAATGAGGGGTACAATAGTGCTGATGAGCAAAGCCCTTGCTATGTCTCCTCCTATTTTGATGTGGTATGCTTCTGGTCCTTGTTATGAATATGCTTTAGTGTCCTGAAGGAATTTTTTTACATAACAATTTTCTTGTTTAATTGTGGAATATATCTGCTTATGAAAATTAGCAAGTAAGTGATTTGTGATTTGGATCTGGTCATATTATGTGACTTCTCTTTTGTCAAATTTTGTAGTCAAAGATGATCATCTTGTCTAGTTGATATCTAATGACACTGCTTTTGAGTTTGACATATCCACTGGTGAAAGTCCTATTAATTGCTTGTAATTGACTAATATTTCCTGAAAAAAATCATTTGAAATTCTCAATTTTATGTTGATATACTGGTATTTCTGTTCCTGTGGCACAATAGACTGCCTTGTTTTCAAGTGTTGTGAATTTCAATCAACGATGTGATTCAACAATGAAGTATTTACAACAGACATTCTATCCTAAAAGTTGCATGCATTCCAGGAAAGAGAACGACAGTTTGAGATTGATATTAGGCACTCTAAAGGATTTGAAGTGAAAAGAATGTTGGAGGATGGAAATTGTCTATTCCGCGCTGTAGCTGATCAAGTGTATGGGGATTCTGAGGCGTTTGATGAGACCAGACAAATGTGCATAGAGTATATGGTGAGTGTACTTTCCATCCTGGTGTTCCATAATAAAATGTTTAGATTCATGGTCTTTTGATGGTATATGGCATTGCTTCTCAATATTAACTCAAATAGGTAGTAACTTTATGCTAAATTTCTCAATGACATTAAAAGAGAATACAGAGCCAAGGAAGGTAGGGAAGGGCTTGAGTGAAAAGAAGGGGAGGGTTAGTGATGTAGAGCGTGGAGAGAAATCAACTGGGTTTTGATTAGAAACTTGAAGAGACAAAAAGAATCAACAAATGACATTGATTCTTCTGGTCTATCTATCAACAATATCAAAGAAATTTCTGAATAACCTTTCAGCGTTATATATGACAGAAACTACTGAATATTTATTGCTGTGAAGTTCTATGTTATATGGACATTTACAATTGATCTAACCATCTAAATACTTGTCAAAGAAGAGATAGGAACCTATCAAAAGATAAGGTTATTGAACATGGAAACCTATCTTAAACAACAAAATGAAAGATATTATGTGAAAGGTAATCGTCTCATTCTCCCTGCATCAGTATCCCCATGCTGGAATTTTTTCTGCGACTATAGGTGGTTCTCCCAATCTTTTGACTAGGAAGTGAAGGTATTGTTTGTTGCTTCATGGACGAGCTTCCTTCATGTCTAACAACTGCTCAAATATTTCTCTAGGTTTTTTAGCTAACTGCTCATATTGGTTACTAAGTGCATTATGTTGAAACCCATGAAACTCAAACAAATCTATCACACTAAAGATTTGATGTGTATGAAGATCGGCTGGAAGCTCTACTGCTAAGCAGTATAAGTCAATTTTGCGAGGTCCAATATCCCTTTATTGTAGCTTGTGATAAGTTCTCTTAGGAAATTTCTTCTTTCTTAAATGCATCACAACTTGCTCAGTTTTATTAGACTCAAAATCTCTCCTTTCTTAAATATACCACAACTTTGGTCTGCTTTTGTAAACTCAAAATGTGTCCTTTAATAAATGAACCAAATTTAGCCACCTTTATCAAACTCCTTAAAATTTTGATGCTGGTTAAGCCTTTCTTATATTCTTTGTTGCTAGCTTTGGTTGCTTCAGGCATTTTTTGATGAATTCTTTGCATATGTTTAACAAATGCTTCACCATCCTCACTTCCTTGTGGTAAAGGAATGAGTTCTACTACATGTGGTGGCTTAAGACCATTGGGGCTCTAATGCAGTCAATGGATTGATTGAATTCTCGTAAAAAAATTCTGCGTGTTACAATATTTTGTCTAATAGCTTAACTTGATCACCAACAAGGTAGTGTAGTGTGTTTCAGAGGCTTTGATTCTCCAATTCTGTTTGTCTATCTGTGTTGGTGATTATTTGGGTGTAGAAAAGTGGTTCCCATCTTCCTTCACAAAGAACGCCAATGGTGACCCACAAACTTCACTAAGTCTAGAACATGGTTATATAAAATGTTAAACCTCATTTCTACTGTGTAAACATTTCCTGTGTTCAGTCGCAGACCATTATATTGTGTGTAAATGATATATGATTATGGACTTTCTAGTTTGGCCCTTGTCTAATATACTATTTAATATTGAGGGAAGTGCAAAACTTTGTTTTCAAGCTTCCTTGTATGCCTTGATTATTGAAGGTGAAGTGGTCTGACATGTTGCTGTTCCTTCAGGAACGAGAGAGAGATCACTTCTCTCAATTCATTACGGAAGGTTTTACATCTTACTGTAAGAGGAAAAGAAGAGATAAGGTATATAAACTGTAACCTACTAGCTTCTTGCTCAATTTTTGGCAAAATATTCTGACAATGTTTTATTATTGTGAAACCCATTCATGTATTCCTACTCTCTTAGTGTTTTCATCAAGACTAGTTGCATGGTTTTTGGGATCTGTTGTTCCATGTTTGAGATTCTTTAGATTAGTAAGTTGACTTTTGCAGTAAAGGGTGAACTGATGAGTTGCAATATGTTTGCTGGATTGTATTTGCTTTGCTAATATGGAGAAATTGTTACAGGACTAAAATCTTGTGCCTCCCTCATGTTCATCTCTGCAATGAAAGTGCTTTTTCTTTCCATTATCATTTTTGTGTTTTGGTCTGGGGCATGCGAGTTTGTATTTAAAATTTAAGTTCAACTTGCAGGTTTATGGAAATAATGTGGAGATCCAGGCATTGTCTGAGATTTATAACCGACCAATTCACATCTATTCCTATAGCACAGGTCTGCTATACATGATTCATAATTTTTTCTGCTTGCTGCATTTTTTTTCCTGAAAAACGTAATTTGGTGGTGCAGAACCCATCAATATATTTCATGGCAGTTACAATACTGACATGCCACCAATCCGGCTAAGTTACCATCATGGAAATCATTACAACTCCCTTGTTAACCCACGACAGCTGACAATAGGTGCAGGGCTTGGTTTCAGCAGTCTTCAGGGGGTATACTTCTGTCTGTGCTGTTCAAATTATAATTCTTTTTTGTGTTCTATTTTGTAAAATGGAATCTCCTTCTAGTGTTTGTTATTTACTAATGTTAGAATTGATTATTGTACTAATTGTTCTTCCTATAATTTGAGTTTTATGGAGAGGGAATTTGGAATTTTAAAATGAAATCTCCAGCAGCAAGAAATCACCTATTATAATGCGTTGGAATGAGGTCTCCTCTTCTTGTTTTCTTTGAGAGTGTGTTTTGGTTGGGATGGGTGTGGAGTTGATGAGTGGTTAGTCCTTTCTTATTTAATATGAAAGCAACAGAACTTCTTTGAAGACCTGTGTAAGGAAGCATTCCAATGGGTCTCAAATTTCTATTGAAATCTATAGATACTTGACCTTACTTGATGGAAGCAGGGTATATGTTTGTTACACTTGAAACTGTTTTGATCGCAGAGAGATGTGGACAAAGATCAAGTCAAAGCTGCTATTAAGGCTCAACAAGATCAACAAATAGATAATGCAAGTATTTAATTTTTTTTTGCTACAGTTGTTACTGAATTTTGCATAAAGCTACTTACTAATAAGGTTTTGCTTGTCATTCATGGCGCTATGTTTGTAGGCACTTCTAGCAGAAGGGCGATTTTACTCTGATCTTGAGCTTACTGAGAAGGAGATTGAACGCATGGTGATGGAGGCTTCTCGAGTTGAGTATCTAGCCAACGAGAAATTCAAGCAGCAGCTTGGTTGTAAAGAATCATCTACTTCTGGTGCTGAGCCTTCATCTTCTGGAGCTAGTAAGTATAGGAAACTTGATTATGATGGAATAAGTGTTCCTGTTAAGTTAATATATTCTTTTGTGTTTTTGAAGTGTAGTGACGTAGTAACTGCTGATTTCTAATGGTTTGAGTGCTTTGCCGTTAAGGTACAAAATGGAGTTGATTTTCATATTATGACAAAATCATGTGTATTTTTGTGAAGCAGGATCATCAGGTAGCGAGACAAGGGCTGATGGCACAAGAGAATATGATTTACAGGATACTGTACTGAGCAGTAGTATGCAAATGGTGCTGACCATGGGATTTAGCTACCTGCAAGTGATAGAGGCGTACAGTATATTTGGTGATGACGTTGATTCTGTGGTCTGTTATCTCCTGGAAACTGGGAATAGCAGCAGCAGACGCAAGGGCAAGGCAACTAAATGAGATGTGGCTTTGGCATCTTCGTCTTGACACTGTAACTTTCTGAGTTAGGACAGAAAAAGGGGGAAAAAGAAAAAGAAAGGGTTATCTGGTCTAATTCACTAGATGGTTTCCAGAACTTTTTATGTTATCCAGTATCCAAAATTAATCAATAAGATAGCAATGACTCTTGAACAAGCTTCTTGTTAAGTAGATAATTGCGAGTCTTTACATCTTCCGCGTTCTCATCAACGCATTTTAGCATTATTGTAGCTTTATTTAACTCGAATCTTCTGGTTGAAAAGGAAAGGAGTTTGTACTTTGTAGAGCTGTTTTGATTAACATGATAGATAATAGGAGCTTAACCCCTTCTAATATAATCCAAGTGAGGATTTTCATGGTGCTGACGGATGCTAGTTATTAAGAAAGGCATCAAAGAACAAAATTTCCAGGGATTAAATAGATATTAAACTTGTTGCAAATACGGAGTTGACATACAAAGTCTGGTATTATAGGAAAAGGGCTCTGGCTAGAACTTTTCATACAGAACTTAGCATAACAATACTTGCATATCCATCCAGTTACGCCTCGAACATCTACTCGTCATTTTCTTTTATTTACTTGAAAAGAAAAAAGAGGGAAAAAAGGGTTTTCAGATTTGCCGCCGCCGCCGCCGCCGCCGCGATCGTCGTTTTTGCTGTAGACTCGCCGTTTTTATCAACAAACCCTTTTTAGGTCAGTTTTGTGCGCCTGAAATGAAATAATATCAACTGATTAGTTAATGAGTTTATAATTTGGTCAGGTTTTTGATTCCGATGTCGTCGATGTAGAATCGAAGATCGATTTGTGTACGTGTTATAGTGCTTCGTTCTGTTGCTGTTGAAATTCGTGTAACTATCTTGCCAATTACTTTCAACTCTTGCAAGAACAACTGGTTTGCACAATGTATAAAATATAGGGCAGTTCCGAAATATTTTTGGGATTGGGTCTCTACTGTTAGGCCAAAAGACGACTCCTTTTTGAGGGTTGTGTTCAACTTTGAAGTACCCTAGAATCTATATAACTTCTTTCCTTCTGTCCATTGTTACGAGGCTTCTGCTGGTGCAGTTTTGAATACCCAGAGGGTCACAATTGTTTTTGTTGATCTTTCTTTCTAGTTTGAATTAAACTGTGTTGCTTCCGTCAGTTTGGATGTTGCGTTATTTTCTTTTTGTTTTTCATTATCAAGCCAACCAAGGAAATAAAAGAGTTCTTGATCTAGTACTTTATCAGCCTATTAAAATCAAATCAGGTGAGCAGCCAGGATCTGAACACGAGACTGGTATTAGCATCACATTGTTTAGAGAAATGTTTACGAGTATTTACTCAAGTCTACAGTTGTACATATTACATCCTTGTAGTGTCTTAATTCCTGTTAAGAAGGTCATTGCAATTGATGCAAGGTATAATGGCGGCCTTTATTTGTAAGATGTTTCTCAAGAGCATTTCCACATCGTATCACATGTTCTTTAACAGAGGATTTGCCTCTACCCTATTCGTAAAAGGTATCTTATCACTCAATGATTCTTTGTTTTATAGAATTCCGTTTTCTCCCCTTCCTAATGCAAATGAATGTTGAAAATGCTTTTTATTTCTTTTTTAAACACTTTTTAAGGAGTTTCGCCTGCAGGTATATCGTTTTCCAGCACAGAGAAGTCAATAGCAGAGGCGTTTTCGAAGTATGGCAAAGTCGTACAAGGTTGTACTAGAAAAGAATAGTTTTTTTTTTCCTTAATTTAGTTATGTTTACACTGGTTATCTTCTCAATACATTCATTCTCTTGGTTTCAGTTAAGATAATAATGAATAAAACACTAAACAGACCCAAAGGTTTCGCATACGTGACTTTCTACCAAGAAGATGAAGCACAGAGAGCCTTAACAGGGATGAACGGAAAGGTAAAAACTGCAGTCCTATATGGAATTTGAGTGAAATGGTTAAAATATAAAATAACGATGGAATTATATATCGTTTGGCAGCTCGTTGATGGACGCGTTGTCTTTGTAGATAATGTTAGGCCGATTGGGCATTCCACGACGACTCAGACTTTAGAGGAGAAAGGAGCTGATAAATAATTATTCCTGTTTACTTTCGTGCACAATTATATAATTCAAGAATGAACGGGCACAAAGTTAAGCGGCATGAACCTGTCTACAAATGATCCTTTGCGACCAAAACGTAGCACATTTTTGAATTATCTTATCAAAATATCTCTTGTCCGAATCTAGGTTAAATGGTCCTCATCTGGCATATCAAATTACAAAAAATATCTTACAAGTACCAAAATTTTGAGCAAATTTTCATGATTCTCAGCTAAACCAGATTTATACTGTAACTGACTTTGCGTGAGCACTGGTTCTAAGCTACATGACAAACCCTCGTGACAATGAAAACGATAGTGGCTCACCAATCTGGCTTCAATCATCAGGCTGTTTTCACCTTGCGTGAGGGAGGCCGGCGAAATAAGCTTATCAGATCATCAAGACCCTGTTTGGCAGCATAATTATAACCATCAAATTAATTTTTTTTAGCTCACGCATCATAAGAAAGAATATGAGAACATAAGTTAGTAAAAGAAAATGTATCTACATTCTGTGCTAGATATAAGAAAGAGATGAATACCCTTGTTGTAACGACAAGAAAACTGAAAAGCATTATCAAATATGATCCCAGCACAAGAAGCAATAGCAAGTCAAATGTTACACTTGCGACCTGTAAAACAAATTCAAGCTGATCATTGTTACTCCAGCCAGTAGCAGTGGTAAAAGCCAAATAGCTCATTAGTTCATACAAACCGGTGATATACGATATAATATATTCCGTAAGAAAACGTTTCAAGATAAGAAACGCATGCCATCAGATAAAGAATAACAGGTGATCGCGATTATGTTTCAGATAGAACAAAACATTAACTGTCATAATACAAGCACGAGAAAAGAAGAAAAACAACAAAAGAAAACATCTAGCTTCCACAGCTTAAAATATTTTCAAAGTGGATGAAAAGAAGTCAGGATGGATACAATCACAGAAATATCTCCCTCAAATACATCAAACACTTTTAACTTTCTAGCCATCTTTTTGTTCCGCCCTTAGCCTCTCTTCTACAAAAGTATAAACCAAATAATAATATAAAGGAGACATTTAAGGTCCAACAAGTAGTATTGGTGAATGAGAAGACAAGGCAGCAGAGCTTGAAAGATTCAGCTTGCATATTGCTACTTTATTCCTTTTTCTTTTTTGATAGCTAAGTTAGTGATTACAATTCCTACAACAAATGGTAGTTCATGAGTGATTGAATTTTAGTTTTTTTGGATGCCAGCTACAAACTTTTGACCCAGAAACTACAATCTTTCGGCCTAAATTTGATTACCTACTCTAATGATCCAATAATAAAAGACTGACCTTAATTTGGGGGATGCTAACCTTGAAATTTTTCTGTACCATGTTTCTTTGATAAATCTCATCTATTTAACCTTACCTATCCTTCACAAAGAAGCTCTATTTGCAGCAAATTTTCCAATTCCCACACTTACAGCCACTCATAAAACATAAAAATAATAGGATACACAAAAGCATTATTTGGCATTGCAAAAAAATACAATCAGAAACCCATCAATAAACAAAAATTAAAAATGCAACAACCATGTTATCATGAGAAGATAAGACAGGTAACAAAAGTAATAACCTGATAAACATGCAGTTTAGTTCTGGTTGAATCGTAGAATGTAAACATCTCGTCAAGCAACTCATGTTGGACATCTACTTCATGTGTATGA
This sequence comes from Erythroxylum domingense, assembly GCA_025594535.1. Classification (NCBI taxonomy): domain Eukaryota; kingdom Viridiplantae; phylum Streptophyta; class Magnoliopsida; order Malpighiales; family Erythroxylaceae; genus Erythroxylum; species Erythroxylum domingense. The sequence continues at coordinate 7,448,435 of JANQBM010000008.1, forward strand.
GCCGCTATTTCCTGTAAATGAATAGAGTAAGGAATGTGGATGCATCATCATAGAGCCAGAATATATAATAAAATATAAGTTTTTCAAAGCTTTTTCTATTATGTCAGCTACATCCTGAGAGGATATAAATACTCAAATATTGGTTGTGTATGATATCAATAGTTTATCATAGTGCTATTGCAGCTTCGCTTAAGATGTAAGTCCTCATCTCAATCCCAGCCTCTTACCCACAAGTGCTACCAAAGTATAGCATTCGGACCATGTACTTTCAGTATAGTGTTGGCTCAATTTCTATTCCTAGTATATAGCCTTGGCACGTGAAAAACCATCATTCCATCTCAAAAAGGGTATTGAAAAGAAATTCAAGGTTAATCACTTAACCATGAACTTTTGGATTCAAGACAAGAAGTTATAACTGTACGAACATCCATTACAATCCTAACATACTATGTCCACAGCACTGCAAAAATTCTGGGTAGGATATTAAGGTGAAAACCAATGTTGCTGACAAAAAATCTGGAAGAATGAACATCACGAAAGTAATTAGCAGCTGAACGAGGTGTGAAGGATCAACCTTTTCCAATGCTATGATAAAAGGATCACTCTTCGACAGAAAAGGTGCCACTCGAGGTGCTCGGGACAAAAGATCCGACCATGATCTTATGTAAGAAGGACTGACAGCCAAGCTACTGTCATCAGCAAAGATTTCAATGTTCTTCCCTTGGTGACCATAGATATGCCTCTGGACAATTTAAGAACAAGGACATATTAGAGAACAACATTATGATTCAATAAAAGGTAGTATCCTTGTGGGTTATATCATTTATAAACTTGATGGAAATTCTTTCGATGGTTAGGCTTTATCGCTACAGTTGGGAAGTTTGACAATGGAGCACTAAACATGGAAGAAATCAACCTACCCAACTGATATGGGGCTCAGGAGTAGATGAGTTAAATGATTTTTCTTTGATTAAGAATTTCCAGGAATGACTTATAAATGAAATTTAAAATCTAGCAATGGTGGAAAGCTGCTATATGATCTTACACACACAGGTGCACATAGACCAAAAAAGGCATTAATTAACAGGATCGGTTTAAGACCACATAAAAAAGCATCCACATATTGAAAGCAATCAGAGGCATGTTAAACTTACAGCAATACTCTCAGCAACTAATTTGATACTCTTGATAATAGCAGTTTCATTAACAAAGATTCTGCACAAAAACAAGATATATTAACATAAAAATGAAAGTTACAGCCCAAAGACAGTAAGGTTCAAGTAAAGAAACAGAACCTGCTATCAGAAAGACCTCCTGTGCTCTCTAACAATTCAGGTGCAGCAGCAAGTTGAGAAAGGGTGGCAGCCGTGACCCTCAGCCTGGAAAATTGTTCATGTTCCCAAGCTACCTACAACGGATCATCAGATATATCACCTTGCTTAAGTGAAAAAAAGCATACCATGCTAGTGTCCATTAAATCAATAGTATAATATAATTCCAAAATAATTTTGAGGAACCAGTCTGCGCCACATCAAACTGAAAAAGGCCTTTGGTTAAAGGCCAAAGTTGAAACAAGGTTGAACTAAGACTAAATCGAAGTAGAATTTTGCAAGTTTGCAATCAGCAAAATTTTATGAAGTTGTCACAAAATTCTAAAGGCTAAATTGGAGAGAGCATATTTTGGAGTTTACAAAATTTTCTTATTTATAACCAAGGTTTTCATGTCCAATATGTGAGTCTCCAAGAGTAAGGACTGAACTGCAAGTAATTCAATCTAATGGGGTTGACCAGTTAATCAAGAAGTGTTGTGCAGCTTTTCTGAAGTTATATCTTCAATCATAAGGTGTAATTCAAACTATATGAAAACAGGCAGAAATGAACTTTTCTAAGGAGTAGAACAAAACTGCAATAGACCAGTTGCGCTTTTCTAGACTAGTCAGTCAAAAGGTTTCCATTCTGTGTTGAATCATCATACCAGATTTTTAGCTGATTATACATTATATTTATCAATCAATGCTCATAGTTGACATTTGCAAGATGAATATTATTAATTTAAGAATGATACAGCATGTCGTATTATTACATATTTGACTCAATAAGGAGCCAGTCCAAGTGAGCATCATGGAGTCATTATTAGAGTGGGAACGGGCCAGGCTAGATCCAAGCTGCCAATACCCAGGCACTTCAAAGCCCGATCAGGCCGGGTCAAAACAACAGATCTGGGAAAAACAAAGCTGATGGACCAGCCCTTCTAAGCCCAAACCCAGCATGAAGCCTGATTATCTCGGGCTTGGTTCTTTGACTTTAAGCCAGGTAGGACTTGGTCGGGCTCAAATTGCCATCCCTAGTCATTATTATGGAAGAATTGGTAAAAAGAGAACATAGCTACTTGAAGAACTTAAATAATCAATAACAAACATAGTACCAAACCCAGCACTCCAAAGCCTGATCAGGCTGGGTCAAAACAACAGATCTGGGAAAAACAAAGCTGATGGACCAGCCCGTCTAAGCCCAAACCCAGCATGAAGCCCGATCATCTCGGGCTTGGCTCTCACTTTAAGCCAGGCAGGACCTGGTCGGGCTCAAATTGCCATCCCTAGTCATTATTATGGAAGAATTGGTAATAAGAGAACATAGCTACTTGAAGAACTTAAATGGTCAATAACAAACATACTCCCAAACCATTGAGACCACAATATTTTGAAAAGTATATAGCAATACTCAGTCTTTCCTTCAAAATAATATGGATGTTTTGGTCTTGCAGTCTCACCAAGGGAAAAAAAAATCCTACCGAAAATGCAATGACAAGTGTGAAATCAAACAAAATCAAATGATTTAAAGAAAACCACTGATAACACAATAAAAAGAAATAGGAGTTTCAGAAGGGAAAAGTTAAGTGATGCTACCTGCAAAGGAGTTTTACAATATGCATTTTGGACCCATACTTTGATCACAAGATTGAATCTAAATCCTACTAACAATACATGCACCTAGCTTTAAGGTAAAGCTTGTAAACCACATTATGTGGATTCAGTTTCAATAATCCTAAAGGTAGCAATAATGTCTTTATAGTAAATCAAGTTCCCACATAAATGTACTTGCATGGAGAAAGAAGTTAAGACATTCATGTCAATTTTCAGTTTCAGCTTTAAATAGTAATTTCTCTTTAACTAATAACACAAACTAGCAAGGTTCAACCAGAAAGTAAAGATTCTTTTCTTCATTACTCTGTATGGTCTCAGCTTTCAAGAAACTCAACTTACTCGAGGATTTGAAATATTGATTTTCTTGTGTTTCAGACCAACTTCAACACCCAGCTCTTCTGCAACAGCAGAGAAGCCCTACAGAAGATTGCATATCAAGCCACGAAACAAGCAGCTGTCCCAATTGAAAAGTAGAACTCTGACTCATTGGAGATAACATTTGCTTACTTCAAAAATTTGCTTAATATAAGCATTCTCAGGGGGTTTAGACACGTGAATCCACAAATTGCGATCCCACGACCCAATGCTATTTAAGCAAATAGCATAGTCAATGCTCTCACGTAGACGTTGATCAAGGCTCCTAAGCCACTGATCAAAACACAAACGACAACAATTAGTGCACCAAAATTACACAAGCAGGAACCTAATTGAATCTATAAAACAATACCAAGAAAAAATAACAAAAATATTCTGCCAGTGAGAGTTTGATACCTTATGAGTTCCATTGTAGTTATAAGGCCCTCCAGATGTTAGCCCAAAAAGTAAATTATATCTTCCTCTTGTCCTTGGATTGGAATAAAGATGAGAAAACAATCTAGCAATTTCAAGAAGTGCCACAACTCCACTTCCATTGCTGTCACTACCAACTGATAAGGCCTACATGTATGACTATTTTGATGTCATTCTGCATGTAGGCAAATTAATATACTCTTAAGATTAACTAAATCACATACAGGAGCACTCCCGAATGTATCATATGATGCTACAATAGCAATGGTTGGAAGTTGATTTGGATCTCCATCTGCTTTTGATCCCCGCAACCACCCCTACCACAATCCAAAATAATGATTTAGATCACTAACAACTAGCATGAACATCATAGACTTAGCGGCTTAGCAAGACAATACTAAGTTATGCACAATGGATTAGGACATTAAGCTAATACCTACAATTTCAATCACAAATATCTTTTTTAAATCAAGACTAGATAGTGTACCATAATTATGAACTCTAAATATTGCAGGAAAGTTAAAAACATCTGGGCTAAATACATTTTACATAATGAAAGTAGAAGATAAGGTTGTTCTCTCAATTTTTGCAAATATATTTAAATGCTTAATGCTCCATCCTACACTCTTTTGCAATTTGGACCATCAATATTTGATCATTTGTCCTGGTTATACAGTTTATCAAGGAAAACTACATTCACATGATCCATGAATAAAAATCCTAATTACATAATTAGATATGTTTTTGCCTGTAGAATGATATCTTATGTCCTAGTTTAAGAGTACCATGGATGATACTGGATGTCAAAAGAGAGATCAACTCTACAAACAGTTCAATGATGTGTGCTGCAATTCAGATGGTCAAAAAAGCAAAATGGATAACTAGGCAGTGCCACAACAGTGTAAGAAAAGGGCGAAAGCTAGAGAACAGAATATGAGCTAAATCTAGCATGGTAAGTACCGTCACAGTGGTGATATTTGGTAAACAACGATCAAGAAGACTAAAAAGGTTATTTTCGTTCAATAAGATTACAGGTAACACCTGAAAAAAACATAAGGTGTAAGATAACCTGGATGTTGGTGATTGTAGGAGACACCAATTTCCTTGGTTCTGGAACAGAGACAACAAGCTTGTACCTGACATATTTCAAAGCGAAGATGGCACAACATTACTCAATGGTTAACAAGAAACCTTGTTAGCTTATCACTAAAGACAGAAAGAAAGCAACAAATATTGGACATAGTCGTTGACAATTCAGTTTCAAGGTATGAAAGATGAGATTCAGAAACAGGTAAAGAAAAGGAATACAGCAGATAAAAGTATTGAGCAATTGCTTCTTACTTTCAAAATATGTGACAAAAGGTAGGTTATGGTCGACAAGGTACATTTACAAAAGTTGAGAAAAAAGGCAAACAATTAAAAAGCTGCTAACATCGAGGAGCCTGTATAGACCACATAAACAAAAAGACGACAATTAACATACTGATCATCCCATATCATGATCTTTTTATATCGAAGTTTTCACAACAGGCATGGAACTGTATTCCCCTTCAGAATCTAATACATCATTCCTCAATGCCATCCATCAATGAGGATAAGCACCCATCTCCTGGATTCTAGATAAGGATCTAAATGACATCCCCTCCGTAAATATTTCCATTCATAATCAGAGTGTTAACCATGCTAATATCATTTTACCTTCTCACCAAATATCTGAATCTTCTAATTATACTGTAAACTGCCCCCAACCTTGCTTAGAATGTTTAGAAGAATAGAGGAAATGCTTTCACTTAGATATTAAGGTTCAAGTGTCAAAACAATGAAGATCAATTGAAGAGTATAAATAAGGATAATAACAATTTTGCACGATCTAATAATAGTTAAATTAATTAATTAAGATAACTACAAATAGAATTGGAACGATAAACTATTTTCATCAGTCAGAGAATTACAATTAACATAGTAAAATTGAAATATTTACCCACATTAAATTTGACAATTTAGTTACATATGATTGAGATAACGAGAGAATATTTATATAAGTATCAAAGTTTCTTTGAAAGGAGTAAACAATAACATAGAAATTCAGGGTAATAACGCCGCTGCATATTGTTACTACTAACCCGCCAGTAGTTGCAGTTGCAGGTTGACTAGTAACATCATTCCTCTTGACATCAGCCAACACAGCTTCAATGTCATCACTTTCAAAAGCAAAATATACAGGATACTGCACGAAAAGAATGATATAAGAACTAATTTTATCAATATAGATCGTAAATATCAAAGAAGTCAAATGAAGAAAAATGACAAGCATTTGAAGCTGAAGTAAGAAAAGATGAGAGGAAAATGTACAACTCTGCCATTAATGCTATTTTTAAGCTTGAATAAGCACATTTTTTTCACCACATGAAGAAAAAGTTAGAGTGAAAAATAACAAGTCAACAATCACTCTGATTAGATAACATTAAAAGATTCAGGTTTTAGTTCCACTCTGGAAAAAGGTTTTTATCAGCCAACTTTGACAATTTGCAACTATAATGCCGTAATTCAGTACAATAAGTTATGCAGTCTTGGACATTGGACACAGTGATATGTGGTGTAGATACTATACAACCAGGTGGTTTACTTCATAAGGTTTTTTTGGATAACGCTAATAGATATGAAAATGAATATTTCAAGGCATAAGCTTATCCATAAAGGTGTAATTATCACTTGCCAAGTTATACAGAAAGCAGCAGCTAGCCATCAAATGAAAACGAACAATAAGGAACTTAACATGCAGCACATATTGCAATCACAATTTATGAGCGGTACTTAATAAAAGGGGAGTAAAGGTTTGCACATGATCAGTATTAGATTGAAAATAAATCAAAAACCAATGTCACTCACAGGTATTTTGGCATGTATAAGTGATCTTTCAAGTTCTGCTAATAGTGTCTTCACCATCTCCTTGTAATGATTATTAAACTCACTATTCACGGCATCTTCGTGGTTAAAATTAATCATATCGGGAAGCAAAAACAGTAAGCCCCCCAGAGGCTTCCCTTGCGTAATAAACTCTGTCGTTAGAGTCAAAGAAAAATCAATCCAATCACAAATTCAATTAAGTAGAGACAAGTATGAAAAGCGCAACACGTAACAACCAAACTAAAGAAAAGGTACCAAAAGAAGTAAGATAAGAGACTAGGAAACTAAGTTACCATTGACGAAAGAGATGTTAATTTCGCGAATCGGAATCATGAGAACGGTTCGCGAGAGATCAGCAGCGGGAGGGAAATGAAGAGAAGAGGCGTGATGATTAAGGGCGGCTAGGCGAGATCCGAAGGGTACGCCGGAGATATCGTACTGAATGAGGCGGTAGACGTCGACGACGGTGGCGGCGTCGCAGAGTTCGGCGCAGGCAACGAGAATGAAGACGAGGGGGATGATGGAGTACATGGACTCCAACAGTTTTTGGCGCCCCCGAGGCTCCCTAGGAGACATATCTTGTGGATTGGATCTAGGGTTTTGTTGTTCTAGATGGTTAAACCAAATATGAAAGAACAGTGTGATTGGCGATGTAATTTATGAAGGATTAGTATATAGCTTGACTACAAAACAATAGTCTGGTGTACTAGTAGTAGAGCAGAAGAAGTGTTGGAGGAGCTGAGCCTGAGACCTTTGTTTGAAGTCAAGCTGCAGTTTGCTCATTCACTCAGTCTATGCCTAAAGACTAAGCGGCTTTCTTTCTGCACCGTTTACTGCTACCTTTGTGTTGCTGGTATTATTACTGCAAAAATCAAGTTAGTATTAAGTCAACTATTTATCTCTCCTGCTACATGGGCTAAAACAAGGGAATTCAGCTTACTTCTCTGCCATTCCATTTGCACAAATATTCAAGATTTGGCGATTCAAGCATCTTTTGCCGTAAGCTCAATCCGAGCCTGCATGTGGTGTATGATAATTTTATACGTTTACTTTGTCAAACTACATCTTGTTGCTTCATTTTGGCTAAATACTAATGAATTATTAAGCATGTTAAAATTAATTGAACTGTAGGGGAATGGGACTGTTCTCTTTCCTTGTTGATATTTGAATGCCAAAAGAATCCAAATGTTGATTGAAGGTTAGATGGTAATGGGTCGACGGGCCTAGGTATATGTTGATTGAAGGTACGAATGACAATAAAAAGGGCGTAAGCCCGACTCAAATTTTTTTATTAAAAAACAAAACGAAATTGTTTTGAATTTCCGGACTCAAGTAGTCTCAGATTGAAAAAATAGAACGTAAGGTCCGATTAACTCAACCCGACCCACGCTTTTTTGTCATCCCTAATTAAAAAGGGGTAGTTGTGACTTCAATACATGCCAAAGGAATTATACAAATAGAAAAATATAAAATATATTTATTTTTTTTTTTATTAGCTCATAAGATATTTTAGGAGGATTCTAATTATGGGAAGGCACATTTAAATCATTAATACTCAAACTAATCTCTGCTCACACCGGATCATCCCGTAAAGAATAAATTACTAACAAAGTATGTTTCTCCACAGGGCTTAAACTTAAGATCTCTAATTAAAGAATAATAGTACTGAATCAGTTTAACCAACCACGTTTGGTTAAACAATCAGCTCTTAAACAGTCCACCCCGGGCTGCTCTTAAACAGTCAAACTTGAAGTTTATTTGGACCGTGAACTTGGTTCCATGAACTAAAGTACTAGATTGAAAGCATTAAAGAAGTATTAGGATTAGCTTAAAGAAGAGACCTAGGTTGTAAAATAGGCAAATCCTCCCCTGATTTTATTTAATGATTAATTGACTATGGCCATTTCACTTGTGTTTTAAATTAAGGAAAAATAAATATTTTATTATTAATTAAATAATAATTATATAATTATTGAATTTATCATAATTAAAATATTAAATTATCATTATTTTCTATATTAAATTAAAATAAAAATATCTTGATAATAAAATTATTTTAAATTGACAGTTATTTAAAATATATTCTAAATTCAAAATATTAAAATAATGATTCATTAAAATAAAATTATAAAAAAAATAAACAATTATTTAAAAAATTACATTAAATTTAAGGCCAAAAGAGCAATTTAACCCTCATCATTTACATTAAAATTTGAATTGGACCCTAACATTTTAGAGCGTTCAAAATGAACCATAACAGTTGCAAGACATCTAAAATGAACAATAATGTTTGGAAAACGTTCAAAACAGCCCTTAAATGAATGTAACAAAAGGCCTAACTCCCTCAATTGTTCCTGTCATTCAGGGATTGTTTGGAGGGATTGTTTTGAACATTTTCCAAACGTTGTTTTGTAAATGTTATAGTTCATTTTGAATGCTCCAAAATGTTAAAGTCCAACTCAGATTTTAGTGTAAATATTAGAGGCTAAATTACTGAATTATCCTAAATTTAAAAATAAAATATGTTTTAATAAATAAATATTACTTTACAAATTTCTTACTTATTTAATATTATTAATATTTATTAGTAAATATTATATAAAAATTTAAATTAATTAATTAGATTGACTCTGTAATTATATTGGTATTAATGATAAAACAAAATTTTATTTCTATTAAAAGTAAAAATTAAAAATTAAAAAATTGCAAGAAAAGAATGCGACCAAAGGATCTTTAATACAAATTTCTCTCATATTGTTCTTCAAAGCAAAATTGCTGAAACATTTTTCTGGAGTTGATGCATCCGTATGTTTCTACATCAACGTCATGCTAGTTTAACCATTACAACTTGCTTTCCCTAGAATTCTTCTATTTTGAAGCTGATTGGTGTCAGTTGAAGGCTTATGTCCCACTCTTCTCCGTAGCAGTCTTGGCCCTGTTTTCTTATTCCTGCCTTTTTTTTTTTCTTACTAGCTTTATTCCTCATTTAACTCTCTTGATTCCTTCTGTCCTAGAGCTATTTGGTGTATACTAAAGGCTTCTTCATCTCATTCTTCTTTCCTCTTCTCTCCATTGTAGCCTTGTCCTCCTGTATCCTCTAATGGTAAGAACAATGTAGCCTCACCCACTCTTGTTCTTAAAGGAGTCCGTAAAGGGAATGCTACCCTCGTTGGTTCTTCGTAGTCAAAAGGCCTTTTTCTCCAGCTTTTAATGCACGGTCTCACTTATAATGGAAATGCTTTCTACTAAGGGAATGTCTTATTACTGAGGATAACATATTCTTGTTCAAATAAAATTAATAGAAGTTGGCCTGTGACATTCAAAACCTCTCTTTCTGAAAAAATAGAAGCTAGGAATTCAACTTGAGAGTTTGAAGCAAAAATAAGTTCCTTTATAAGAAAACATACACAATATTCCATTAAAATATTGGACTATAACGGAATTAAGCTACCTCTATAGTTTCAATGGAAAATTGCTTTGCCTTGTTGAGGCTACAATAACAATGATTAGAGTTGGTTATGCTAACCTGTGTGTCTTAGTAGACATTGAACAAAAGTTCCCATAAATTATCCCTGTTATAAGGCTAGATGAAAAGGAGAACATGTTTGAAGATCAAGTTTACGTTATTTACTCTTAAAAACCTAATAACTTCAAACACAATTAATGCTGGAAAGTTACAGGTCATAAGTTCAAAACAGGGTTCTACAAAGAGATAGTTCAATTGGATATTACCAAAGAAGAATTACCTCAATGTGTGCTAGAAGGGGACCAATATATAAGATTTTTAAACCTAAAAAAGGGGAGAAATTTGACTTGAAGCACAATGCTCGTGGTCACCTTAACTAGCCTGGAATTGATCAAGCTCCTAATTTTCATATGCTTTAAACACATTACAAAAATGAGGAACATTAGCGTATAAATCTCTAATATGCTTAAAAATCTAATCAATTTAACATGCAAATTACTTAATAAAACATGTCTCCTAGATAATGCATTAATAATTATATTTTCCTTATCTTACTTATACTTCACCACGTAAGGACAAGTTTTCAAAAAATCCAACCTAGCTACGTATCTCTTACTCGACTTACTTTGACCTTGAATATATATATATGAATCATGATTCATATATAACGTGTAAACTCCTTAGGCCACAAGTAGTATTGCCAAGTCTCTATTGCTCTCACTAATCTATACATCTCCTCATGATAGGTTGGGTAGTTTAAGGCTGCACCAATAAGCTTCTTACTAAATTATGCTATTGATCTTCTTTCTTGCACCAAAATCGTACCAATTCCTACACTTAAAACATCACGCTCAATTTTAAAGGTGTTGGAAAAGTCAAATAAAGCTAATAAAGATGTCAAACCTGACTTCTCTTTCAATAAGTTAAAGCTCTCTCTTGATCATCGACTCCTACACTCTTTTTAACTATCTCATTAAAAAAATATGGTAAATATGCTATAGTCCTTAACAAACATCTATAAAAACTAATTAGATTGTAGAAACTCTTAGTAACACATGATTTTTAGCATCAGTCACTCTCTAATAGCTCTTTACTTTCTCTCGATCTACTTTTATTCTTTTTGCGCTTACCATATAATCAAGAAATATAACGTGTTTGGTGCAAAAAGAACACTCCTTTCATTCTTCCACAAAATACTAAAAACGAAAGCATGAATCTAATTATACTTAATTGTAATTCATGAATCCAAATGATGAATAAAAATTTGAGATATCAAATTTGCATACAACTTTTCTTAACTAAACACATATAAAATATGTCCCAAATATTCAATATTCTCATCTAAGTTATATTATAAACAATGAAATCATCAAAATACACACACATAGACACACACACACACACACACACACACACACACACACACACACACATATATATACCGTTTTTAGTTTTAAAAGCATTTTCCATTCACAACCTTCTTATAGTAACCAAATTTTAGAGAACAATCAGGCACCATATAACTTAACAAACATATCATTTAATCTAAGGGATTTGATGTTTATACTTTAAAATAATTTTGTTGATAGTGCATAAATCTATAGACATTCTCTAAGATCCACCCTTATTTGGTACTAACAAGATAAGCGATATACAAAGGAGCAAACTTTCTCTCATATAACACTTCTTAAAAGATCATCCACTTGTTTTTGTATCTCATTGATCTCTTTTGCATTTGTCTTATATTTTGTACAATTTGGAATTTAGGCTCCAATAATAACATCGAGGTGGCAATCTACTTGGAATATCCTTTTAAAAGAGATTATCAAATTCTCATAGAAGAGAAACAACAATACTAAATAAAGAATTGTTAGTTTTAACATCAAGAGAAAAGATTCTTTATAAATAAGAAAAAAAGTACTTAGCACTTAACCAAGAATGCATCTCTCATATCCCCTAGTCTTATTACCAAATTCAATCATTTTCCCCTTTTTTTTCCTTTGTCCAAAGTATTTAAATTATCCTCATGTGTTTTCTCTTATTTCTTTCTCCTCGTTCTCTCTTGTTCTCTCTTATAAATCTTGAGTTGATCTTTACAGACTTATTTTAGTGGTAATAGAGCAAGGGTAACATATTTTCTATTAATTGTGAAGGAATAACAATTCTTGTAACTATCATAAATAGCTCTCCTAGAAGCACCAAAATGGTTAATATGCCTCTTTTTGAGTTATTTTTCTACCTTTCTGGCTATATGAAGTGCATCTTCTAACTCCACATAATGGTAGCTCTATAATATTGAAAATTTATAGATTTATTTAATAAATAACGTGAGTTATTATTGTTTCTCTACCTTCCTCCATATTCATCCTAACCATAACACACCCCCATCTCTTTGTAATATTATTTCACACTCTTAAAACCTTGAGTCAAAGTTTGTAACCTTTGATAGAGATCATAATAATAGGAACTTGGCACAAAACGCTTCCTCAATACTACTTTTATTTCCTTTTATATTCTGATAGGTGGCTCTATGTTCCTTCTCCCGTTTAGGATTTATAGATTTCACCAATTCCTAATGTAATCACTAAACTTTGCAATTATAATTTTAACTTTTTCATCATCTTAAAAGTTGTAATAATAAAAAACTAACTATATATGATTTTCCCCACTTCAAGTAAGCATTTAGGTCTATCTTTCTTAAAAAGGTGGTATATTCACCTTAATGTTACCCATATATTTGTGATCTATTTTCTTATACCCTTTATTATATCATAATCCAAGTCTATGTCCTCCTTATGTTCATATTATACCTCATCTTCCACCTCTTTCTCTTCTATCTTCCCTTAGGTTTATCTCTTTTAAGTAGTTGACATCACTCTCAACCTCATCATAAACCTCGAAGTCATCAACTTTAATAAGTAAGGGTAAGTTATATTGTAAGTCAGTTATGGCAGCTTCATATTCTCTAACTTATCCCGTACATCACTAAATTGCCTAATGAGATGTTCATATTGACCGTGTATTGCACTCATGATAAACATTCAATTTATCCCCACTTTATCATCCTCACTTCCTTTTTGTCTTTGTTTCAATTTTGAGTTATAATGAACCTATAAAAATATTAGTAGCAAAAGCACTCTCTTACAAGTTTCTCTTAAATTCGCACTACCTGGCTCTTGACTAAAGGCTAATTGTAAACTTGTTAATATATCAAGAAGGCTGGTTTTGTCAAATAACTCCCAAATAAGCAAATTAGACATAATTAAGCAAAGAAAATAAAACTAAAGGCCAAGGAAATAAGAAAACTAAAAAAAATTGAGTCTATGAAACCTAATTAGATTAAATAGTGAAGATTAAGCCACAAGCAAAAGCAAGAGAAACAACAAACATAACATATATGGTATTTATAGTACATTATTCTTGTTGAAAAAGGGAAAAAACCTTTACTTATAAAGCAAAATGTAATCCTTTTATATGATTTACATTTGACTTTTTAGGTGCTTCTCTTAATAAACAAATCTGAAAATTTTTCTTTTTTATTTTAATTGACTTGTAAAATTTAAAAAAAACATGAAATAATAAACTCAAAACAACCTCTTTTTTTCAACATATCTTGTCTATGACTGATGTGAATAAGAAAATTAAATGTGCAATAAGAAGATATGAGAATGTTGAAAACATGAATAAAACAATTCAAAAACGAACTTGCATATAGAAGATGGCTTTGATATCAAAATTATGATATAACCCTCGCTAATAAAACTAGAGAAATTTAACACCAATATGAATCAAGCCTAAGGATCGTTCTATCAAGACAAATTCAATTTAAGAAAACAAACTAAAAAAAAAGATATGAATCACCATACTTACAAGAAAGATAGGATGATAATAGAAAGATTTTAAGTTTGATCGCCACTAGCTAACTAGATAAGATCACAAGTTTTGAGAGAACCTAAAATAAGAGTTTCTTTAATCAAAAATGAAGAAAAATCTCTCAAAAAAATTTTGATTGATTAATAATAATGATGTCTCCCTCTATTATATTCATAGGATAGCCTTTTATAGTCATAAAACCTTAAGAATTTAAACCTTAAGAACTATCGTCCAAAAGAGAAAATAATATTATGAATTTTCAAAACTCTAAACAACTAAACCATGAATTTGGTGCTTGTCTAAGAAGCACATATTGCTAATTTTATTTTAGAACTTTATAAGTGCTCAACAAAGACCAGTTCGGTATTGATCCAAAATAACATTCTAACCGTCTAACGTCAATTTTCTTCTATTTTCCTAAGGTGCAAACCTGTTGCAAGACCCATGTCAATCGCCAATATCACGTCAACACCAGCTACATCTTGTAACCTCTTTCCATAATTTGCTTCTTTGCTTAAATCAATATTATGGCTTTTAATTCATTCTCTTAAAAAAGGAAGACTCTACTCTTTTAATAAAAATCCACCATAGATCATTAAGAGCTTCTTTGGACTTTTTTGTCATACTCCTTATCATTAGCCTTTTAATATTCTTCGCTTTACTTGAATCCTTTGCAATTTATCCAAAACCCCTTTTCGTGACTCCTTTATTTTGAAACTTATATAACTTAGGCAAATGTTTGATTCCCATCATAAGTGAGGCTAGAAAGTTTACTATTCATTTTGGGCAACTCTTAAAGCTTACTTTTTTTTTGAATACAGCGGAGGCGGTAAGGCACAAAGTTACAAAATTGCCCCTTTAGGGTGGGTAGAAGAAACGTTGGGAGTCGTTTGCTGAGAGCAGGGTGTTAATTGCGCCAACTGTTTGCATTGATGTCTCAGCATTGGAAAGATGAGAGCTTTGACTGGAACTCTCTGAATCTGAGGGGGAGTTTGGAATAGCATTGTGTGTTGACTCATTGTAGTCATCATTCACTTCTCTCCTCCTGATTCCTTCTTCTCTGACTTGTTGGGGTTCTTGTTCGTAGATTGGCACTGTGTGTAGATCCCCTCTGAAACCCTTCTTGGCGAGATAATCAGCCACCTGGTTGTGTTGTCTTCGTATATGATTGTAGATGATGCTTGTAAACCTTTGTGCCGATTGTCTGATATGGTCGGCGATTGTCCCTCCTATTGTTGTTACGTTGTTGGATCTGTTGAGTATTTGGATCGCCTCTTTGGAGTCAGTCTCCAGGATTAGGTTTTGAATTCCTTTGCTTTCTGTGATCTCTAATTCTTGCTTGATTGCCCACAGTTCCGTCATTAGTGGTGTGCATATTCCGATGGGCTTGGAGAATCCACAGATCCAGGTTTGATTTTCATCAAATAGGGCCCCTCTGAAGAGGAAAAAGGTACCCCTACTAAAGAGATATTTTACTTTAGGGACCTACTATACAGCCAACCATCTGTGGTCAACCATTGGATACCTAAGAAAATTTAAATTAATTATTTTAGAAAGGGTAAATGAATAGTTTGTGACCGGCGCGTCATAACACTAGTCAAAGTAAAATAATTAAACTACTACTGTAACAGTGGTGAGTTTAGGTCAATCTCATAGAGAGTGCTCAGTTAGCCAATGAAATGAAATTAATTTATATTTAAGTAATGGGGGGTTTTGGATTTAAAAAGAAAATAAAATAAAATATACCTAATGAAAACAAATTAAAGAAAATATATGAAAAATGATAAAATTGGGGAATTCGGTAGAGATCTAGTTCTTTGGTTAAATCTCAGCCTCCACCTTAATTAAGCACAATTCATTGATTTGTTGTTCTTTTATTTCTCTTAGCAATTATCGGTCATAGATTAACAACAAGCTCTGTTAATCCTGATTTTTCCTTAGATCCTAGTTAATCAC
>JANQBM010000008.1:7464449-7481158 GCA_025594535.1 Erythroxylum domingense
GTATTTTTGCGCATCCTATATGTTTTCGGTTATACATCGTGTTGTGTTATGGTCTCTTCCGCAGCGTATTGTGAATACTCGGGCCATACGCGATCCAACATATCCCTCCATGAGTCTCTTCCAAAAAAATGCTTCGGCCTCCATTAATATCCCTACTGAAGACCCCCTTGTTCTTTCACTTACGGCAAGCTTCTCTTCTCCTCACTACTATTTATTGATGGGACAATTAAATATTTGGAGTTTTTGGTCGACGTTACTATTCACTCAATTCTCTTCTCTCACGCTACTCACTATTCTCTTCATGTTCTGCCGCAAGCCCCCTCTCTTCACGCCGCCTAGTGTTTCTTGACTTGACAATTTTTATATCCTAGTTTTTGGTCCATGCTCATTATTCACAAACCTGAAAGTTTTTCTTGGCTAGCTTGTCCATGTGTTGCCGTTTTGCTGCCGTTTTGCTACTTGTTTCCACCTATGCTGCATGTCGTTTTGCTTGCATGAAACACACGCTGATAACATCTATTGTTACGTTGTCATTTCTTGTCCAACTATTGTGTCTTTGCACTGCCGTTTTCTGCTCGTTGCTGCTATCGTCTCATGCTTTAACTTTATATTTGTATTCTACATGTAAAATTAATAGGAACACAAAATGAGCAATTAAATACAAAAAAAATAAATTAATTCAAATAAAATAACATATAAAAATATAGCAAAATCTATTCATATCAATTTTCCCCTTATAAAGATAAAATTATAATATCAATGTTGAACAATTTTCTTGAAATTTCTCTTCTTCTTGGATTTATGGCTTCCATTTAGTTCATTCCTTAGAAGACCATTCTATTTCCTCTCCATTTTCACAGTTTCTACATCAATAATTGCCTACTTTATAAGGATTCTTTTACTGTCTTTCTTCATCTATGGACATGTATGCAAATTCTCATGAACTATTTTATAATTATTTTGAACCTTTATGCAAATTATTTAAACAAACTGGCACAAACAAATTGCTACCTTTAGGCTACCACATTGCATTGTACTGATAAAGAAAAAAAATTGATATGTTAGCTTTCAATAATTTTTTCCATTTTCTAAGACCTTCAGCTTAAAGCTTTGTTCTCTGTGCAATGCATTATATGGAAAGCTAGAAAATATTCTTTTAATTACACATAACTTTCTCATTTATATTTTGATTAAGATAAATTCAAGATTTTGTGAAAAGTTAGGAAGAGTTCTAAAAGTTTTATATTTAGAAGATTTCTAAAACTTTTATATTTTGAGTTTTTGGAGAAAATGTGAGGAACATATTAAAAAATACAATCACGTCTTAAAGTATGTTGGTTAAATGTGAAGAATGCTACACAGGACATGCCTTAGGACACTAGTATGTCCTAGACCGTATTCTTAACTTTAAAAGAAATTCAAGATACAAAGGTTTTATAAAACTTTCTAAGCTTTTTTATAGTATCTTAAATCATCTTAATCAAAGTTAAGATGAGAAATTTACGTCCAATGTAAAAAGCATAGCCTAAACCGGATATTAGACAAGTTAGACAATGCTTCTAAAATTGGGTATAACTTTCTCATTTGAATTCTGATTAAGATAATTCAAGATTATGTGAATAACTTAGAAAGAGCTTTAAAAATTTTATATTTTGATTTTTTAAAAAATATGAAGAACATAGTAAAAAATACAACTATATCTTATAGTTTGTTCATTAAATAAACAACTCTATGAAGGACATGCCTTAGGACATTAGAGTGTCCCAAATCACATTTTCACCTTTTTCTCAAAAAATTGAAGATATCAAAATTTTGGAGAAATTTCTAAGCTTTATATAGTGCCTTCAATTATCTAACTCGGAGTTTGGATGAAAAAATTATGCCTTATTTAAGAAGCATTTGCCTAAATAGGATATTAAACAAGTCAAAGATCCCTAAGATACTATGTCATAGAACATGTTATTTATTTAAAAAATTAAAACAAAATATTTAAAAATTTTCTTAAATTTTCTTTATCATCTTGGTTCATCTCAATTAAAATTTGGCAAATAAATTTATACCTAATTTAAAAAATATAAAATTATCCTCTAATTCATAAAATTATTTTTTTTTTGTCACCGAAAATTAAATGCAAAGTACTTTTCTTTTGGCTAGACAAGAGAGGGCAAAGGATTACCAATAATGGTTCAATTAATTTGAACCCGTGTTTAGTTCAATACTTCTATCAACAACATAAGAGAGAATGCATAGACAAGAAGGAGTTGGCCTGATGGCTTTAGCTTCTCATTTAAGGCTCTCCTTTATAGGAAGTCTTGAGTTTGAGTCACGCCAAAGGAGGAGAAATAGGAAATTTGTTTTATTGATGATCCTCTAGCCCCCTGGGTAAAACTTCTTGATCGGATCAATTACGAACGTCTCGCTTCCAGCGGCAGTGTGGGAGTTGAAGCTACTAGGGAACCTGATGTTGAGTGAAGCCAGCGATCAATCAGCAGTTGACCAATCAAATATGTGATGGTTCTTTGTGCGCAGAAGTGTACAGGTTACGTAGGAACCTGAGGAATCTTGGGGTTCCAGATTTACATCCTCTAGGGTTCTTGAGGTAGGGTCTTAGAAGCTTAAGATTAGTCCGGCTAAATCGGGATACCTAATGTAATAAAAAAAGTAAAAAATGCATAAATACGAAGATCCTGGAAAGTTCTGACTGGCAGAGATCAGGTGAAAAAGAAAGCTTTTTCACGTCTGTGTCTTTCTAAAGTAAAATTATAAAAGTAGCAGCCCTAAATAGGACTCTCATCCATCAACAACCACCACCAGTATAATCAGTGGCTAACCCATCATACACACTCTTATCACAGAGTTATGGCCCTTGTCTCCGTTCCTTCTCAACAATCCCCTCTTTTCGCCGAGGTAGACATGGGGTCTGATTCCTCTGCCCCCTCTGTCCGTGCCACCGTCGTCCAGGCCTCCACTATCTTCTATGATACCCCCGCCACTCTTGGTAATCATATGCACGCACCCATTTTTGGATTTTCTCACTGTTGCAACAGAGTTACGGTTTGTGTTGTTTCTGTGCTGATGCATGTTGGTTCTTCTTGAGGTCAACCTTCACTATTTGTCCTGTTTTTTTTTTTTTTTTTTTTTGTGTTCTGTTAAACGGTCTTGGCTGGTTTGTGGTGAACATTAAGTAATTCCTCTAGTTATTGCTAAAACAGGAAGGAGTGATTCTAAGTTCAACTCTACGTTTAGTGTCATCGACAAGTTTGAAACCAAAATGATTTAATGGAATATTGTATTTCCTTTCTTTTGATTTAAGAATGCGCACGCAGATAAGGCTGAAAGGTTATTGGCAGAAGCAGCTGGATATGGATCCCAGCTGGTTGTGTTCCCAGAAGCATTTATAGGTGGATACCCTCGTGGGTCCTCTTTTGGTGCTAGCATTGGCAACCGAACAGCAAAGGGTAGAGAGGAGTTCCGGAAGTATCATGCTGCAGCTATTGATGTGCCTGGTAACGCTTCTTTTTCCTTGTTCATTCTTGATCTTTGAATTATTTGATTATGGTTTCAATAATGCAAACTTTAATGATATTCCAGGATGTGATCCATTGATTCCTATGTTCTAAGGTAGAGGTGTTAAAACCCATTTGATTTCGATAATAGTGCATCCTACTTTTTCTGCATTCTTGCTGCTTGCTTCATTTTATTTCATGAATTTGCTTTTTTTTCTATATCCGCGCATAGATCGCTGAATTGCATAAAGTGCAGGTCCAGAGGTGGACAGATTGGCGGCAATGGCCGGAAAGTATAAGGTATATTTGGTGATGGGTGTGATAGAGAGAGATGGATACACACTCTACTGTACAGTATTATTTTTTGATTCTCAAGGTCATTACCTTGGAAAGCACAGAAAAATCATGCCAACTGCAGTCGAGCGTATAGTATGGGGATTTGGAGATGGATCGACCATTCCAGTTTTTGAGACTCCTCTTGGGAAAATTGGTGCTGCCATCTGCTGGGAAAACAGAATGCCACTTCTAAGGACAGCAATGTATGGAAAAGGTAAGTTAGTTTTATTATAGTCAGGCTTTTTCCTTAGCATGGATTGCATCAGCGTTTTGGGCTCTTCATCACATTTCTTAGTTTAGAGTTCTGTTATTTGTTTACCTAAAGAAGTTGGCAGTGTATCTGACACAAATTTTTACTCTTCCTTCTCTATCATGCTTCCTATTGTTGCTTGTTTGGTGGGGAAACTGTAAACTTTTCTTGTTTGTGTGAAGGACAGTTGCTCATTGGGTTTTATAATATCAATTGGACATTGGTATATAAGGAAAAGAGGGTGGATTGATAGGGTGGAGAGAGCATGCGCTTGATTGGGGAAACGGGACACTAACGCTTGTAGTCCTTGCTTGGATTGGTCACTTAACAAGACAGCCTGGTTATTTTGAATTTTCCCAAAGAACCAAGGTTTATCTGGGTCTGTGAGGGGTGTTTCAAATGTCTCTACATGTGTACTAGTGTGTAAATAAGTGGCCTGCGGTCCACACTTTTATATCCTTATACTGAAGGATTACGAAATATTTTGGGTTCAAAGCATCTGAAATTCCACATCATTGTTAAGAGTAATTAGAAAGCTGCATTATATGAGCCTTACTTTTCCATATAATGTCTTGTTGTATGTATTTTCTTTTAATTTATAGATGTCTTTTTTGTTAGGTGTTGAAATATATTGCGCACCGACAGCTGATGCTAGGGAAACCTGGCAAGCAACAATGACCCATATTGCTCTTGAGGGTGGATGTTTTGTAATATCTGCCAACCAGTTCTGCCGCCGGAAAGATTACCCACCTCCTCCGGAGTACACGTTTTCTGGCATAGAAGAAGACCTTACTCCAGAGTCTGTGGTCTGTGCTGGAGGCAGTGTTATTATATCGCCATTAGGAACCATATTAGCAGGACCCAATTACGATGGGGAGGCTCTAATCTCAGCAGATTTAGGTATGTTTATTGCTATCCACAGCTTATCTGATTCTAGATTGCATTTGATATTTCAGCTTCATGTTCTTTACTTGTAACCTTTGTGAACTTGCCCACATGCTGAAAAAGGACAATTGCATGGACATGAATCTCGACATCCTTCTGTTTATAATTTTCACGTACCTGAAAAATACCCTTTGATGAATCTTGAATTTTCTATCATACTTTTTTAATTTTCTTGCTGAACACTATTAAGTTGTACATGGAAAATGTTCTGATTCCAATAACACTCACTCGTGCAGATCTTGGAGAGGTAGCGAAAGCAAAATTTGACTTTGATGTAGTTGGCCATTACTCGAGGCGTGAGGTTCTGAGCTTGACTGTAAGAGATCATCCGACAGCAGCTGTTAAGTTCACTTCAGCATCTGCAAAAACTGAAGAGTCTCCAAAATAGGATATGCTTTAGAAGGCATCAGTTAAGAATTGCTTGTTAATAAACTGGTTGATTCAACAACGTTCACCAGTAGTCAGAAGTAGGGATAGCGTTGCATCTTTCCCGTAGCGAGAAGCAGCTTCTCATAAACCTTTATCATTCAGACTTTGTGTAAAATGTATTTTGCAACTTATACCATTAGTTTGGGACAAATATAATTTTGATCTTTCAAGCTTTTTTCTATTTTAGTTTTCCAACTATTGAATTTTATCAATCACTTTATATTAAGATGTTTTTTATGAATATTTTGTCATAGAATTCAAGTGACATGGATCTTCTTATGTAATATTTATTAATAATATTAATTAAAGTCTTAATAAAGAATGATTTGCCATTAATTTTTGTTGATTATTCCATTTTTATTGTTCCTTTTCATTGGAAAAAGAAACATCATGCTTAACAACACCTTCACTATTAACTATGAGCTTTCGCCTATCCAAGATCGCCCGGTATGATATCTTAATCTTTTTAGTTTAATATTCCAAGTTCATTGGAATATCTACAAGAATGTCTTATTGACTACATGCTTGACTGAAGAATGAATCGTTGATCGAGTATAAAATTTAGGGCGACTTAAAAGCTATTTTAATGTTCGAAGTTAGCTTAAATTTGATCCAAATCTTTACTTTTTTACTATTTTTAATATCCTTTGGAATTTGAACAAATCCTAATTTAAATTATTTTATTTTTGTTATTTCAATCTACCAATATGATAATTTCCAAAATTCAGTTAACTCATGTTAAATAAATTTCAATTTCTTAATTCTTTTCAATTTTGTTTTATGGACTAATTGGATACAAGTTTTTAAATATATTTTAGGTGAATTTTGAAGATTAAATCAATTTTTGGAAAAAATAAATAAATTTGATCATATTATTTGTGATTAACAAGTCTACAAAAGAAAAAAAATAAATACACATGAATTTCTTATAATTTTAATTTTCGTGTAGTTTTTTATTATCCTTGAAGTTATTATATAACCATCTAATATGTAATTAATCTCATACGGAATTAAATTATTATAAAGTTCCTTTCCTAAGCTACTGTATTATTTACTATATAAACAACACAACTTTGATTTTGAAGAACATGTAGAATTAAGCTATAAATAAACCCATTATAAGAATTCATGTCGTATAACTCAATAAGGAGATACATTTAACATGGATATTTTATATAAAAATTGTCAAATATTCTTCAAAAATCAAAATTATATTATTTCGTGAAATACGTTAAATGGTAATTTAAAAACAAATAACACATAAAGAATTTGTGAAAATTTAGAAGTATAAAAAATAAACAAATAAGTGGAAATTTACATTTATGTAAATATTGCATATAATAGTTTAATTGAGTAAAATTATAAATCTTTAATTTTTAGAGGCAGACGTATACGTAGCTCATATATAGGTTTGGTTAAGATTATATTTTGAATATAACGTTTACAATAAAATACAACTTGAACTTTAATATTTCAAAACATTTAAATTAAATTCTAACGTTTTCAAACATTCAAAACAGACCTCAAATAAATGAAATATTTAATGAGATTACCTCTCTGTCATTTAAATGACGCCTTTGGAGGATAACAGATTAGCTAATATTTTGGCTGATTCATGTGTTTTAGTTGTTTGACTTTTCAAACAGCTGAAACACTTGTTTGGTAAAGATATGAAAAGTCAGTTGATTTATTTCAAACCACCGAATTTCAAAACGCTATACAATAGTAGCGTTTCAAGTAGCTGTTTCAATTTTAACAAGTGAAAAATCAATTATATCCTTTAGATAAATAAAGATATACATTAATTAATTTTTACAAATCAAATTCATGTCTAATTACAAGCCCTAAACTTTTCAAGCTTTTTTTATTTTTTTTTAATTTTAATTTTTTATAAAATTAATAATATCATAATTATAATTTAATTTAATTTTTATTAAAGTAATAATTAAAATTTAATTTTTATTAAAGTAATAATAAAATTTTAATTTTAATTTTAAGTTTTTATTAAAGTAATATTAATATAATTGTTATTAAAGTAAAAAATAAAAAATAAAAAGCCTCACTTATGCACAGGTGATAAATTCATGCCCTTATAATTTTTTTTTAAAAATATGCCTTCGTAAGTCATTTTACACATTAACAGCTAATATTAAACAGCTAATTTTACCAAACATCTCTAACAAACAGTTAATACAATCCGCTGGTAAAATCAGCTAATAGAATCAGCTGTCAACTAACAGCTGATAGAATCAGCTAACAGCTAATGCAACAAGTTGATTGTCAAACAGGGTCATTATGTCAATATCGACGTGACATTATTTTGGACCTACTTTTATAAATTTTGTATAGTGAATTCCACTTAATATGTGACAATGGGACCCCACTTTTATAAATTTACGATTTATCATAGAGTCTCACTTGACACCTGCCAGTGGAGCTCATTTTATGGTTTTAAAATAATAATATGATGTTAATATTAACGTGATATTTAATTTACAAAGAGTTAAACCTTGTAAAAAATTTTATCCACTTACTGTATGTTTTAAACATTTTCAAAACGGTATGGTTCAATTTAAATACTTCAAAACGTTAAGATTTGTTTTGTATTATATTATAAACTTTGTGGGTTAAAATACATTTTTACCGTATAAGGCACGACATCAAGTGGGAAATGACTTTGTGCCGCATAAATGAGAGGACAAATAAAGACATATCCTTTATTTGACCCATTTCCCTTCTTCCCTTCCTTCTTAATCTCATCTCCCTTGACCTCAACCTAATCAAACCCTTCATCAACCATACTCATTCGGCCCTCATTCCTTCTACACTATATCGTCTAACACCTCCCTTGACATCAATGTCAAAGTTGGTAAAACGACTGACATTGCTGAACATTGAGACACCAATGAAGAAATTCCCTCAAACTTTTTGGTAAGGATAATAATTGACGTCATGTTACACGATGCATACGGAGCATGTGATGGGCTAGTTTTAGATGTTTAAAGCAAATGTATTGATACTTAAAATCTCATATTATAGGGTTTATTAGAATAATAATTTTACTTCGTAGGATTAACCATGTCATAGATTCTTCTACAAATTCAACATAAAAAAGCATTTTCTATGCTTTTTACCATTATGGATTGAAGGCTTTGTTGAGGACATTTTGGAAATTAAAGAACCCTGGAAGGATGTTCTTTGGATATCTAAAATATGGGTTATATGAATTGAAAATGCTACATTTTAATGAATTATTTCATGATATTACATATCTTTAACTATCTCAAAATTAGGGTAAGGACTGCTGCTAAATTTTTTAATGGTACGAGAACTTTACACTAGTAAGTGTCGATTTTATCAATAGCTAAAGGAAGAAAAAACATGGTGTTGGTTAAAATGATCATCAGTGAGTAAAGAAACAAGTTAATTGGATTTGAGATTTGATGTTATTGTCCTGATTAATATCTAGTTCTGCCATTAGTTTGTGTTTGTTTAAGATATGGTTGTGATTGAAATGCCATGATCATTATGGAGGCAAATGTATTAATAACTTGGCTCGTGTATGGACCTATTATTGTAATGAATATGGAAATGTTTTGATGTTGTTAATGTGTATGAACCTTATTGTTTTAATGAAAGTGGTAGAAAGTGTTTATAAATTCAAGGGTAACTTAAATTGTATCTATCACTTGGTACCATCTTGTTCTCTAAAACATTGTTTAAGGAATCTTTTAAGAAGTTTTGAGTACAATTTTTGTCAAGATAAACTTGAAAAACTCTACAAATATAATTTTATGCATGTCGGTCGATCGACCAATAAAATGTACCATTGACCAATGTCTTTTTGAGAATTTTTGTATATTAAAATAAAATGAAGAAGTGTCTTTTGTTGAACATGGCCTATGTGTAACAAGTCATATTCCTATTTAAACATAAAAATTTAATTATAAATTTGACCGCATTACTATATTGGTTTTTCTAACTTTATACTATTGGTGTAGTTTATTAACTACGACCTTGTTGTCTTATTGGTCTCTCTGTTTTATATAAGTCTTATTGTTTTGACCAAATTTTTGTAAATGTTGCATGCCACATAAAGCCTTTTCCTAATAGCATTATATTGTGTTGGTTCCTCTTCATCTTCTCCTACCTTTACCTTCTTTGGTTTGATATCTTTGTTATTAATTGCAAAGGCTCAGTGTTTGTTAAAATGACAGTCTATAGACTCTCTCTATCAAACGTCGCCAACACTCTTGGCCACTTAGCCTCTAATGTTCATAGACCTTCAAACGAACACGACCATCAGATAGGCCACCGGATCCTCCATCTTCATTTAGGCATCCATCAACTAGGAGTGAATTTACATCGTGGAAGGATAAGGTCTTGAATAGAGAGAGAGATAAAAAGAAAGTATATGATGCTCAAGAAAAAGTGCCTATTGACCTCATTGCTAATGGTACCGTGAAGAAGGAATTTAAGGATGACAATCCAATTTTTCCAATCTTTCACATTGATCCGACCTATATGTCTCATCTAGAAATACCATGGAGGCAAGCGGCAGTAGTAAAACTTTTAGGTCGCACAATATCCTTTAAAGTGCTGTACTCGAAGATCGAACAACTATGGTCGCCCATTGGTGGTTTCGACGTCCTTGATATAGGGCATGACTTTTATTTGATCAAGTTTGCTATGAAGAATGATTTTGATAATATCATTGGCAGGGGACCTTGGATAATCTTTGACCATTATTTGACTGTTCGGCCATGGACACCAAACTTTTCAGCAGCCCGTGCCTCTGTTGCTTCTACCTTCATCTTGGTACGTTTCCCTGATGTATCGGTACAATATTATGACAAAGATCTTCTGATGGTTATAGCTTCTGGTGTAGGATGCCTAGCCAAGGTCGACAAAAATACTACTCTTGCAAATTGTGGTCGCTTTGCCGCGGTCTACGTTGAAATCGAATTAGATAAACCGCTTGTGGGGAGAATTGAGATCAATGGTCAAGTGTATAATGTGGAGTATGATGGCCTCTACACCATATGCTTTAAGTGTGGGACATATGGTTACAAAGAAAATGCTTGCTCCTCTGTTTTAGCTCCTGCCGTGGATACGACTCAGGTGGTGCAACCAGTGGAACGCATGATGACTAGTTTTGGGCTCTAGTCAATGCTGGACAAATTCCCATTCATAGGGAGGGTGGTATAAATCAAGTGCAAAACTATGGCTATGGTTCCTGGATGGTTGTTCAGAAGAGAACTAGGAGAGCACAGCGCTTACGACAACCAGATGTTGATCCTAAGACCTCTCGTCAAACTAATCGTTTTTTTTTCTGTTTTGCATAATAATAACCATCTTGAGGTAACTTTACAAGAAGTTGAAGACGTGGAATATGACGAGGAATTTCGACCACGTTTAAATTTTGAGGTTGGTCACAAGGGGGATCCCAAACCTAGATGCCCAAGAAGCAAGATAGCGGTATAAAGCCCAGAATTAACATAGTCCCATCTGAGATGGTTTCTCCAACGGTCCCTGACATGGTACCTAGAAGCACGTCTAGCTCTATTCCTTTGTTTTCTTTCGGAGCTCTAACGTCTGAGAAAACTAACACTATCCCTGCAGTCATTATCATGAGTAGTACCCCGGAGCTAAGCCTAGTGCAAATTGTGGCCTCGTCCTTTCATAGAGCATTCCAGAATACGCCCCTTCCTTTTGGACCACCCAATTCTACTGCTATTGTGCATGAGACAGAAAACCAGACTCCACCCCAAATTCTCAATGAACCGGAACCCCCTGATCCTGAACTGGAAAAACAGGTTCAGGATGGTGTGACAGCCACCCAGGTTTGTTTACAGGAAATGGACAGTGAAAAGGTGGTCTTAGTTTCTGGTAGTGGTTCTGATGTAGACATGGTCCCAAGCAGTATTGCTTGATATGATCCTATTAGCCCACTTCTTAACTATCATGATCATGATTAATAAACTGAATATTTTGTTTTGGAATTGCTGACGAGCGGCTAAATCTGATTTTGCTCAAGGAATAAAGGATCTTATTCGAGTCAATAAGCCGGATATCTTGATTATTGTTGAACCATAAATTTCAGGCGATAAGGCAGATAAGGTCTCTCGGGTTTGAGTATATTTTTCGTGTCGACGTCATTGGCTTTTTTGGTGGAATTTGGTGCCTTTGGAAATCTGCAGCAGTGACCTTGGAAGTGTTGTTATATCACAAACAATTTATCCATTGTCTTGTTTCAGATCATCTACACAATTTGTGGTATCTTACAGCAATATATGCTAGTCCATAGGCAGCGGGTAGAACTATTTTTTAGCAGGAAATGGTGAGGATTCATAGTGTAATGGATAGACCTTGGCTCCTGACTTTAATGACTATGAGTCTTCTAGTGAGAAGCAAGGGGGTGTGTTTTTCTTTAATAGAGCTGCAACATTCAGAAATAATAGGGGGTCTTGCGATTTAATTGATATGGGATTTAAAGGAACTCCTTTTACCTATCGAAAAAAACATAATGGGGCTCTTTCTACTCTTGTTCATTTGGATAGGGCTTTATGCTCTCCTGATTGGCAACTACTCTTCCCTGAAGCTATATTACATCACCTCCCTTGTACATCATCGGATCATAATCCCATTATCCTTCGACTATTTGGTTTTGTCTCGCCTGTCTCCTCGTGTCCCTTTCACTTTCAAGATGCATGGACCTTGCACAAGGACTTTCATGCTATCGTGGCAGTTGTATGGAGTTTGAACCATTCTTTTTTAAATGAGGCTCTTTCGAATGTGAAGGTGGCAGCTTTGAAATTCAATAAAAAGACCTTTGGCAATATCTTCCATAGGAAAAATCGAATTCTAGTGAGATTGGAGGGTATTCGATGCTACCTTGCTACTCGGGATTCCAATTATTTGAATGCTTTGGAGCATGACTTGATTGAGGAGTATAGCACTGTTCTTAAGCAGGAAGAAATTTTCTGGTTCCAAAAATCAAGGGTGCAGTGGCTCTAGTATGGGGACAACAATACTCGTTTCTACTATGCCATAACCATTTGTCGATGTAAGAGGAATCGAATTGAACTACTTAAAGGCCCGGATGGATTTGGGATTACTGATGATCGTGGCCTCCAAGACCAGGTGCTTCTTTTCTTCCAAAGTCTTTTTTGCAATACTAAAAATATTACTGAGCCTTTTCCTCATATTCAAAACCACCCTTGTCTATCTAAAGAGGATGTGCAAGCCTTATTATCTCCTATTTCTAAAAAGGAGGCTTTCAACGCAGTTCAATCTATGGGAGCGTATAAAGCATCAGGGCCAGATGGCTTCCAACTAGTCTTTTATAAAAAGTACTAGTCTATTGTGGGCGATACTATCTTTGATATGGTTAATCAGGCTTTTATTTCAGGTTCTTGTCCCGTAGACGTTACTGACACTTTGGTGGTGTTAATTCCAAAAGATGACATCCCAATTTCCATGATTCAATTTCGGCCTATTAGCCTATGCAATGTCTACTACAAAATTCTAACGAAAGTGATTGTCCAACGCATTAGACCATTGTTGGATACTATCATTAGTCCTACACAAGGTGCTTTTATCCCTAGCCAGACAGCGTCTGAACATATTGTTCTTGCTAAAGAGGTGATGAATTCTATTCTTCGATCTAAGAGGAAAGGGGGACTGCTTGCTATGAAGATTGACCTAGCTAAAGCCTATGATAGAGTGGATTGGCGATTTCTACGATAAACCTTATCAGACTTTGGCTTCCCTCCTTTGCTGATTTCTCTTATTATGTCATGTGTGTCTAGCTCATGACTTTCCCTTTTGTGGAATGGCTCTAGACTTCCTCCTTTCTCTCCTAAGCGTGGCCTACGTCAGGGTGACCCACTATATTCGTATTTGTTTGTCCTAGTATGGAGAAGCTCTCTTTACTTATCAGTGATAGCGTTGCTCACCATCAATGGCGACCTGTGCGAATTGCGAACAATAGCCCAGCTATCTCTCACTTGCTCTTTGCAGATGATGTATTACTGTTTTCTCATGACTCTTTACATGCTTGCAGGGTTGTCTTAAATACCATACAATGTTTCTGTTCTTTTTCCGAAATGTCCATCAACAAGCACAAGTCCAAGGCTTACCTATCACCGAGCTGACTACGAAGTCATAAAGAAGCCTTGCGGAGTTAACTTCAATTGCATTTTACAACGGATTTGGGTTCTTACCTTGGGGTTCCGTTGCTCGGAAATGATAGGAACAGAGACTTTAAACATTTCATTGCCAAAATCCAAAACTGTTTGGACGGATGGAACGCCAAATTATTGAATAAGGCAGGGAGGCACACTTTAGTGCAGTCTACTTTATCCATCATTCCCTTGTATGCGATGCAGACGTGCTAGCTACCTAATGAAGTCTGTAGTGTGATTGAAAAAGCATGCAGGGACTTTCTTTGGCAATCATCAGGTGGGAGCCTAAGTATCCACATTCTTAATTGGGAAACCATATGCAGTCCAAAATCTTACAGTGACCTGGGTGTTCACATGACTCGAGATAATAATATTGCTATGCTTGGCAAGCTCATTTGGGCATTAATCAATAATGATAAGAAACTTTTTACGACTGTCCTGCATGATCACTATTTAAGTGACAAGACCATCTTTGAGAAAGTTTGGCCAGCGAATGCTTCTCCTATTTGGCAAGCTATTCAACATACACTTCCTTTCTTAAAGGATGAATTTGTTTGGAGGATTGGCAATGGTGAGCAGGTCTCGATTTGGAATGATAGATGGATTGGGGACATGCCTCTTCGTAAACTTGTCTCTCTTATTCATGTCAATGATAACCATCTTCGTATATGTGATCTACTGTCGACGTTTGGGGAGTTAAATTTAACCGACATTCACACTACTATCCCCTTTAGTATCTAGCGTTTAATAATGGCAGCCCCCATCTCTACTACTGTTGGTCTCCAGGATGTCATTATTTGGGGGGAGAGCACATCAGGACATTATACAGCTAAATCAGGCTATGATTATCTTACTAGTGTGCCTTTTCCCTTTAACCTCACAAGCTCTGGTCTAAAATTTGGAAACTCATAATTCCTAAAAAATTTCGATTCTTCCTTTGGCAAGTCAAATGGCATTGTCTCCCTGTTAATACTCTTCGTCATCATCGAGACATGGTTTCCTCACCTAGTGTTCTCGTTGCGGCAAAGGACCGGAAACTATTCTCCATACCTTAAGGGATTGCGTCTGGGCCAAGCCTGTGTGGCTAACGGTTTGGAGTGACTTAGATTGGGATTTATTTGCATATACTTTGGATGATTGGATGGATAACTTTCTCCTAGATATGGCTTTATCAGTCTCCTCTCTTTTGAAATTTGTTGTCTGCGCGTGGGCCATTTGGTGTGCCAGAAATCTCGATGTCATTCAACACTATACTATTTCTATAATTGGTCAATGCCAATGGATTAAAACTCTTTTGCTGGACTGTAAAATGGTTTTGAGGATAGGTGGAGATGTGAAGGAGCCTAAGACGGATAAATGGATCTCTTGGTTAACTCCCTCAGAGACTTTTGTTAAGCTTAATGTGGATGGAAGCGCTTTGGGTAACCCTGGAGATGCTGGGTTTGGTGGACTCCTCCATGATAACAATGTTTGTTGGGTTTCAGGATTCTCTGGTTACATTGGTCATGCCACTAATATGATGGTAGAGTTACAAGCTATTCGTCATGGTTTGATATTTACCTGGAATCTTGGCTATTGACAGGTGATAGTGGAATCAGATTCATTAGAAGCAGTTCGTCTCGTCAATCAGTTTTGTCCCCCTTTCCATCCCTATTTGACTCTTGTCTTGGAGATTAGATCTCTTCTTACAAGGCAATGGGTGTGCTCCCTTTCTCATGTCTTATGTGAAGCAAATCAGTGTGTGGGTTTTTTAGCTCGCCAAGGGTCGTTTAATCTTTAACATTGGATTGTTTGGAATGCTCTAGTCCCCGAGATGAGGCTACTGCTTTCAAATGATCAGCATTCGGTGGCTTTCTTGAGGCGCTAGATCTTTTGTGTTTGTATCCATTCCACCAAAAAAAAATTGCAAAGGCTCCACTTCAACAGTATGGCTCTATTTTACAGTTCACCAATGATGTTCAATTAGCATTGGCAAAAAATTACAAAACAGGTATGAATATTGAAATGAAACTAATAAATGAAAATCAATTCATCTTATAAGTAACAAAGCTTACCTAGAATAAGGAACAATTAATAACCGTATGCTTGTAAGAAAGCCTTCTTATTATACATTCTATTAAAAAATGAATGTATTATATGTTAAATAGTAAGAATAATGGAAAGTAATATAAGTCTTACATTGTAATTATGAATTTAACTCCCTTATGATTTACTTTTTTCTACTTCTTTCTAGTTAATAACATTATTTGAGTTTGAAAAAATAACAAAGTTTTTATAAGTGCATTTTTTAAATTATAAAGGGTAATTGTCAATTTTCCAAACAATAAGGGAGTATTTGAAAGTAAATGAAACCCTATAGGAGGATACGTTAGCTTGTGGGTTTTTACAATGAATCAGGTTATTAAGGTTATATATGACTAGTGGGACTGTAAATGTTAAATGTTATGTCTAATGTTGATATGGACATAGTTTGTCACTTTAATCCTTTATTAACAACTTTAACAATGATAGTTAACATAAGGGTTCATAGCATAATTGTAACACCCTCTTACTGTAGAGTACGCACCGGGCCACCCGTAGGTCATTTCGGTACATATCCTATGATAAGGGAGCGCTACGTGCAATCACTACAGTTACTCCACATGGCGTCACATCAATTTAAATAATAAAACATTAATTGTAAACCACAATATTTTTAAAACCAAATTCTTCCTCTTTTCATTGATCAAAATCAAAAGTTTACACATCACCTCAGACTGTACTGTCTGTACATACATACAAAACACCTAATACAGAATGCTATATGAAAGAGAAAGAAATACAACAAAGCTATCTAGGTCATCCTAAAAATCCCAGCTGACCAACCTGTGAGCCATGACCTCTCTCGCCAACACGATCTACACGGTCAGAGAAGTCCCTCTGGAGCTAGGAGTTTACTCTTGGTCCTGAAAAATATGTTGCAATTTTAGTTGAGTTTGCGAACTCAGTGAGGTAACCATCATCGATGGTCCACTCAATTCATGCAACACATTGAGCATATAGCACAATTATCCACAC
>JANQBM010000008.1:7485951-7500393 GCA_025594535.1 Erythroxylum domingense
TTACAATTAAAACCCACGACATTTAATGAAACAAGAGGCTTAAGAGAAATCAATGCAATTAATTCATCTAAAGATGTTAATTCATTATGGCAACTAATAAAAGTAGACAGAAAAGTATTAATGTAGCGTTAAAAAGATATGATAAAAGAAACAAGTGACACACGTTGATGGCAAAGGAGAGAATACCCTAGAGAAACACAATCAATGGGAGAGAGAACCTTTCACAGCCATTAATGAAACATTTTCAAACCATCCTTAACGAAGAAACATAAGATAAAACAAAACATATTTAATGAATGCAATTAATGGCTTTGTTAATTCCATTCACGCATCAGCTTGGCAGGGAAGCATTTAATATTGTTTTTCCTTTCCTTCATCATCTTGATAACGTGATTTAGATGAAAACAAAAATATTTATAATGGTTCATGTATAAGAAAGAGAGAAAACACGATTCTTTCATTTTAAAACCAAAACATGTCGTAACCGGTAAGGAAAGCACTATATAAAATCTTCTTGATCATGTATTCTTTATTTAATATCTTAAATGGAAAAGTATTGATTCGCAACACCTTACGCTCTGATACCACGTGTAATCTTTCTTATATAAAAACTTTATCATGTATAGCATTTAAACACATAATTACAGGATCTTAGAATCTAATAATTTTCACAATAATATAAGCGTACCTTGATCCATCGTATTTTCGATACTTTCTGAACAGATAATCTCTAATAATCTTTAATATATTCTTAGATTTTGTTTTGTTATTTTCCATATGTTATCTGATGGAGAGATACGTGAAAAACTTAATAGGTAGAGAGAGAGAGGAAGTAGTTATCAGTTTAAAATTCAAATGAGACCTCTTTTTGTTATCCTTATTTTACGTTCCATCGACGTACATACATCACATTATTTATTTTCATTAAACCTAATATCTCTTATTCAAATAACTAATGGGATGTACTATACTTAAATGATTAAACCAAAATATATGGGCCATATAATGAAATTATCTAACATTTCCATCGTCCAAGAAACCATAATTGAATTGAAATAAATTCAAATGTATATAGGTTCTAAGAGATTTTTACATTGGATCTTATTTATCAATTGATTGTTTCATTCTTTTTTATTGCTTTGGATTGTTATTTCATATTAGTAATTGTAGTTCGTTAATCATTCTTTTTAAGTTAATCATCCATTTTGATATATTAGATAATAAAAAGATAGTTTGTACTAGTACTTGCAATACTATTGTGGAATCAACACTTATATTCACCAAGTTATACTATAAGAACGATAAGTACACTTGCTTATTGATCTTTAGTATTGTTTAAAGATACATATCAGTTTCTGCATTATTATCGACAACTAAGATGCTGGAAGCACTTTATTTTTATTAGTCCAATCATTTTTTAATTTATTTATTTTAGAAATTTCTTGATCTTGTATTTGTTTACTAAATCTCAGGATTTAGGCACTTGATGTTATAATTACCAAATATAATGATAGGATAAGGAGGGCAATATACTATAGGAGATTATACTAGATTATCACTTAGAGGTGTAGAATTTAGCATTATTAAGCTAAGAATGGAGGTTAACATTTTTTAAATCAACTCCAACATGATTTAGATGATTCAACAACTAGTTCAATTTGATGGCTTATACAATGAGGATCAAAACGCATACATCAATAATATTTTAGAGATCTGTGATACTTTTAAAATTAATGGAGTTTTAGATGACGCTATTCAATTCAGATTATTTCCTTTTACATTGAGAGACAGAGCTAAACCAAAGTTGAAATGCTTGCCTCCTATATGGTAGTCTTGCTAAAAGTTTTTTCGACGAATATTTTTCTCCAACACGAGAACAATTAAGAATGATATTTTCTCCTTTCAGCAATTAGAGAGTGAGATGTTTTATTATACTTGGGAGATACAAAAGAAGTTATTGAGGAAGTGTGCATATCATGGACTTTATTTGGGATTACATATGCAGACATTTCATAATAGATTGAGTTACCCATTTAAGTATTTGATTGTTGCATCTTTGAGTATGATTACCAACTTTAAAACTCTTAAGGAATTGCAAGAGTTGATTGAGAATATTGCTATGAATAGTTACTAGTGGGAGAATCAAAGGCTAAGGCTAAAAATATATGGTATCCATAATATTGATATGGTGTCAATGTTAGAATAAAGTTAAGAGATTTCAACAAGAAGATTGATAATATGAGTTTGTTAGATTAATTATTACAACTGATGAGATGAGACATTTATAATGGTGGACACCTCAATCATGATTGTCAAGTGCCTAACAATATAGGATAGCCAACGAACTAGTCAATTTTGTGGAAAATGGTTCATAAAAAAATTCTTATAGTAATACTTAAAATCTAGGATGAAAAAGGCATCCTAACTTTATATGAAATAATTAAAGATAGCAAAGGAAAAGGCCTCCAACCGAATTTCAGTAGTAACATAGTAAGAAAGGAAGACAATTTTTGAGAAGCTCATAGCAAAATCAATTATTGTATCTAAGACTCGCTTCCAAAGTACTAAAGAGTCTCTTTGAAATTAATATACTTCAATCCACAATTTGAAAAATAAAATTACACAACTTGCTAAACTTGTCTCTAAAAGGTAATTAGGTACTTTGTCTAGCTATATAGTCTCTAATATGAGGGATCAATTGAATGCAATAACTTAAAAGTGTGTAAAGGAGCTTAAAGTTAAAGAAAAAGAGAAAGAAAATAAGGAAACAGTTATTGTACAATAAAAGAAGTATAAGGAGAAGGAAAAAGAGAAAGAGGAGGAAACAAAAGAGAAAGTGCAAAGAGTATTAACTGAAAACTCCATACTTAAACAGACTTAAGAGAGATAGAAAGAAAGCAAATTTTGGTATGTTTTTAGACCTTTTTAAATAATTAAATATTAAATTTTTTATTAAAGATCTTTCATATATGACAAATATTCTAAATATTTAAAGTATCTTCTTTCTAACAAAAAAAGATTATCAATGGTTACTCTTTGTGAGGAGTATTATGTCATCTTGTAGAATAAGACACTCTAGAAAATCAAGGATATAGGGAGTTTTATTATCCCTTGTAATATCAATAGTTTTTCAATTGGAAGGGTATTAGTAGACTTAAAAGTTAGTATTAACTTGATTTCATACTATATGTTTAAAAAGTTAAAGGTTAGGTGAATCTAAACTAGTTAGGATGAACATGCAATTAGCAAATAGTTCGATTAAGTATCTTAGAGGTATTAGAAGATGTTTTGGTTAATGTTGATAAGTTTATCTTTCTTGTTAATTTTTTGATTATGGATATAAAAGATGATGTAGAGGTCCCATCTCAGGGCAACCTTTCCTAACTACTAATAAAGCTATGATAAATGTGCATAATGGGAGATTAATCCTAAAGGTAGGAGATAGGAAGAAAATATTTAAGATATCATAAGTCATAAGAGACCCCCTTATTACAGATGATACTTCTTTCTATATAAGTGTGATTAACATTGAAATTTCTTAATTTATGTATAAAAGAATCACATATGATAAAAAATAATCACATGTGATCTATTGAAAACCTTTATTATGTAAGAAAAAGGAGAAGAGGTGGATAACCCTATTACAATGTATCACATAACATATTTGGAAGCTAATGAGCTTATGATTAGAAAGAAGAAATTTAAGGAGATTGAAAGACCAAAGGAGAGTAGAATTAAACCTTCAAAAGAGTCATCAAGTTGAAATACTTGGTAAGGAGTTCGCCAAAAAGATTCATAAATAAGCGTTCATTGAAAGACAACCCAAAGATTTAGGTATTTTTATTTCACTTTAGTATGTTTATGAATCTTTAACATTAATTTTTATTATATTTTTGCAGGATTTAACATTTATTGCATACGTAAGTTAGGAACATTTTTAAGGTTATGAATTTAAGGGTGTTTTGATGGTCTTTCACTGTTAGATCATGATACCTATTGCAGTTAATTCATACTGTTCATGCTATAGCTGCAGATCCATTAATTGTCAAAAGGAATATCAATTATCCTAATTTCATTCCTTTCCCTTATTTTTTTAATTTTTCTTTATTCTTTTGTTATGTATATTGAAGAAGATATACAACTCAACTATAGATAAGGAAACTAATTTTGATATACTTACAAATTTTATCATAATTAACTTGATAGGAAACACAATTATGGGATTATTTTTAACATTGAAAGAATATTGATTGAGAAAATTATTACAAATTTAATTATTTTTGTGATTTGATTTGTTTGACCAATTAGTCATGAACATTGATGAACTTCTTAAACAAACATCTAAATGCTTTAATGTTAATTAAAAAATTATTTTGTTTTTTAATAAAGATTATAAAAATAATTAAAAGTTGAAGCATCTTTTTCATGTATGTTCACTTTATACATAACATAGACCGGGTTAAAGTTTAAAAGATTATGAAGTTAAATTGAATTGATTTATAACTTTATATAAGTAGCTAAATGCCTAATAAAATGATAAACTTTGCAATTGAATGAATAATGGAGAGTCTTGATTGATTGATTTATTTGTTAAATTCTTTTTTCGAATTGCCATATATTTAAGTTAAAGAGTGTTGAAATCAATTTGCATGAAGAGAAGCAAATGTTTAAATGTAGGAAAATTTGATAGGTGTTGACCAGGTTATATTTTCAGTATAATTTTGTAACATTTTGCTTAAATTTGGATTATTGTTATAGGATTTACTACCTATGGCTTATATTTTATTTATAGGCCTTGTTTTAGCTCCCTAATAAAGAATAAATGACTTAGGATAAGTTAGAGCTAAGTTTGAGAGATTTTAACATGATTTTGGCGGAATAAGAGTCCAATATAGATCACCAAAATGACAACTCATTGAAGCCATATTGGATATAATAGAGCATGTGTTTGTGTGGATCTGTATTGGTTGTAATATTTATGTAAATCCTAGGTGTTTACAAGAGAGGGGACACAAAACTAATACGGGTCCATGTTTAACCTATGTTAGTATAATTATTTTAAACTAGGCTACACATCGTTAGAGACATAGTTCAAAGCACCTTGAGACAAGAATGAAGCAACTTTAATATAAAAAGAAGGGCATTCCATCAAGATTCAAATGAATACGTTGAAGATTTTAACATTCGTGAGAATGTGTTCTTTTTTTTGTGTTCTTTCGTGATGTTTATTTGTTGTCGTTATCTTACTATAAACAAAATTAGAATAGTTCTAGATGGGATAAATCCTAGAATTATTAGTTTAGATTGATTCTTTTATAGAATGAAAGACCCAAATTTTATTACAAATCATTCAAGATTACTTATTATGATTGAATTTAAATTTTCTAGCAATTTAATTCATTTTCATATTTCAAATATAGAGATTAAGAAATCGTATGTATAAATAGATAGTGACAAGAATAATAAGAGTTGCATGGAATCCTAAAGTTAAAATCACATAAATCTTTTAGGTTACAGTCAAATCTATCAAGAGAATTTATAAAACTAATCAATGCATTCTTAGGAGTTTTAATTAGAAAAAGATTTCAACCATTCAATTTAAAGATAGGAGTTGCATTTCTTGAGAAAGAATATAACAGTAACTTTGAAATTTTTGTCTATCCAATAAACTAATGTTAATGATTGAATCACAATAAACTCAAGTATAGAAAGGTAGCAAGATTCAATATTTAGATCTTGTTTATCAATTAATTGTTTCAATTTTATTCATTGCTTTAATTTTTATTTTATATTAGTAATTTTAATTCTTTGATCATTCTTTGCAAATCAGTCATCTATTTATTAGATTAAATAACTGAAAGACAATTAGTAATAGTACTTATAGTTCTCGTGAAATCGAAACTTGTATTCACTAAGCCATATTATAAAAACGATATGTGCACTTACCTAGTGATCTTTAATATTGTTTGAAAAATACATATGAACTATTGTTTCAAATAAATAAATCTTTATATTTTAAATAATATAGTGGTTTAATTGGTAGAATAAACCTTTCAAAAGGGTTACAAATGTTTCAAAATTTATAAAAGATTGTCAAAAGTAGTAATACAATAAGATCTCCATATATCAATAATACTGAACTCCTAACTTAATTTAGAATATTAACTCATTAAATAAATTATTTATAATACATGATTGGTATATAATGCATCCAAAAGTTTACCTAAACACACCTAATTGTTATAAATAAATTATTCCAAACAATAAAAGATTATCATTTCATGTTTAATAAAGAAAACATTAAGATCATTCACTCAAGTTATAATCCTTAATCTCTTGAATATGAAATATTGATTAATTGCAAAAATTTTGATACTTTAAAAATGAATCTCTTGGAATCTCTTATATTGTAGATTTTTAACACGTTTACTTTGAATTATTTTCTGTTAAACCATTCAATTGTCAATTTGATAATGACGTGAAAAATTGCTGAGTATAGAAACAGAAACATAAATTAAAAGTTAGCACCAAAAATTGAAATTCCAGACGCAGTCGCATTAAAAGTTGTTGACTGATATATAATTAGACACTTCCTGATTTTGACTAGGGATTTGCCAACGTAATGTCATGCGAGTATATGCCATGCTTTGACTCAATAATTAAGTTAACATGTTGTTGAATAGATAGAAACATGATCCTTACATGCATTGATCTATCATCCAATTAAACCCTAACATGTTGTTGAGTAGATGGAAACATGTTCCTTACATGCATTGATCTATCATTCAATTAAACCCGACTTTTGTCATTTTCTTAGCAATAGGACTGAAGACTAATTATTTTTTAATTGAGTATGGAGTAAATTATTAATTATATATAATATTCTATAAATTATGAAATTATTTTATGAAATACCAATTTAGTATTAAGTGATAAATTCAATTTAATTAATCATTTTATTTAAAATGTTAAATAAATTCTAACTTCTTTTTATACTACAGCGAATCCAAATGTAACTTCTTAAAAGGAGGGGCTTGCTCCACTAATTTGATCACAACAAAAAGCACTTTCATTTCTCCAGTTTGGTTTGAATATACACTTTGGTGAAAGAAAAAGAGAAAGATATAAGAAAATAGATACATTGCAACCAGAGTAATCTTTAAGCATCTAACCAATTTGATTCTCGGCCTTAGTCCCATCTTTTTCTTTTTCTTTTTCTGGATCAATGAGAACAGCAAGGCCATGTCGTGCCTTTGCTACGAAATTATTAATACATCATAAACTTAAAGAGGCCATGTTCTGATAATGAAATTGTTTCTTATTTTTTTGGTCTCCTAAAGCTTTTTAAATAAGTACGGCAAACCTAGTGATTTATGATCATATTGTACAAGAAGTGCCACCACCAGTGGACTGTAGCGCTTTTGGAATCACTGTGCAGTGATGCAGTATATTACATTGGATCATAAATCTCAAAGAGCAATATGGTAATGAACTAAGTGGGTAGTCATCTTCTTAATTATTGAGTTCGAATTTTGGTTGATGATGTAAGGCAACAAACTTATATATATGTCCCTATACATATAAGCCAACACCAAGTACTGATCAGATACTGTTTAGTTTGGAGGATTCATATATCTTTTCTCATGCTTATGTTGGCCTGTATTAAGATTCGTAATCCTCCCCGATTACATCGTCTAAGTTTCAAATTTGAGGTTTTCATCTTTGCAAATTCCTACTTAGGCCATCGAAACGGCCATATATAGTCCATTGTTTTTACCCATCTCCAACTAAACAATAAGACAACAATAACACAACAAAGTAGCCGCTGATATGTCAACAACTTTCTGGCAAGATAGTATAACGTGTAGCTGTACCATAATTTGGATTCCACGTAAAGGAAGTAAAGAAGAGAATAGTTTTGTTCGTGTATCTCAATCTTCTGAAAAGAATGAAACTATAAGCCAGAAGTTAAAAATTAATAATCTTCTAATCAAGCGTAATCGTGTCTCGAATAAGCAAATCTCCCTGACCAAGGAGAAGATATGAGCTAGATAAGAACTACCACAACATGGAATTAGCTTACCACGTTTGGCACCAACTATTTTTCTAATATAATATGTCAGGACTTCAAATTGCTTATACTATTGGATATAATTTATATCGATCTTTTCACTTTTTGGCAGCAATTGATACATGAACGTGATTGATTGTTGAAAGCATAACTTTGGTTTTTGGGATTCTGAAAGCATAACTCAGTATACAACAAAATGTTGATTTAAAACTTTTGGAAGTCTTTCACGTTTAATTGAGTCCAAGTGATCACATAGACACAAACAATATACTAAGGAAGAGTAGTAAAGTGGTAGGGAGGCGAGACTGGCTTGAGACAAGTTAGAGATACCAAATTAGACATGAATTAATTATAGAGCAAAGCAGTAGAACTAAATAATCATGCCACTTAATTTTAGTAGTCCTCCCGTTGAAGTCAGTTTGCCCAAAGGCAAGGGAGAGAAATGGCCCAAACCCAAGGTGCCTCGTAATCAGCCACATTCCGCATTCTGCATTGTGCAAAAACGATATTGAATGTTGAGTTGTTTATCTATTGCTTAAAATTAAGAGAAAATTAATAATTTAATCTATAATTTGTACAAATTAATAAAGTTAGTTTGATTTTTATTTTTGGATATTTAAATCTTTGTTTAATTTTAAATATATTATCACTAACTTTTGTTGGTGATTATGGTTTATCAAATTAAAATGAATTGTCACGTACATTTTTTATTTTTTTGAAATAAGTGAAATGATAAATATAATTTATTTATTTTATTTTGACCAGGCGAATACTTAAAAACGTTTATAAAAAACAGTTTTAAGAAATGGAAAGCAGTAATCAAAAGTCTAAATGATAGTTCGATCCTAAGTTTATTTCTATTTTGAAACTTTTGTTGCTTTTGTAGGAAGTCCCCTTATGACTCATTTTATCTAGCTCATCCCATCTATTAAACCCAGTGTCATGTTTATTTCCCTTCTTGTATGAAACATGATCTGTTCGCACTTATGTCTGGTAACTCCCCATTTCACTCTCTGTTTTTGTTTCTTTCTCCTTTTCTCTCGTTACTTTTTTGCTATATTGGGTGCTCTTGTAACCGGTTTTTTTTACTGATTTTAATTCTACTTCTTGGTTCTCACGAAGTCATTGTACTTTCCCATACCTTATCAACCACGAGACAAAGTGCCAACTGCCCAAGTGGAGCTACTAATTCCCTTAAGAAAGAAAGCATTGATTCTGTATTTAGTTTCACATAATTAAATGTGTGGATAAGATTTAGTAGAATATGATAAGAACTGGTTAATCGAAACAAAAGATTTGATCTTCCAATATCTAGTAGCAATGATACGGCAATAGCAAATAAACATCCAACCAAAAACTTAACAACCTCCATTGAAGTAGTTGCACATACTACATAGACGAATATCAAGATATCAAACTATCTATTGTTCCAAATAAATCAGTAATCACAAAATTCATATTAAATGATATAACCAAGTTGGGACAAATAGAGCATGTCACTTGTGTATATATTACTCACATTATTTAGATATTATTTACATTAAAATTTTAGATATTATTTTGATATCTAAACAAAAATAAATAATTTATGATACAAAAAAATTATCAAAGTATATAAAAGAATTATAAAAAATTGAAATATGGAAGTATAATTAGTTTGATTCAATAAATATTCATCCATCTTGTTTCATATACTGGGAAACAAGTTCGACCATATAAGAGTAGAGGTTATAAGGATTCGAATCTTATAAGTTCTAAGTTACAATTTAATATTTCTAACTTATAGATAGTGAGTATTTATATTATAACTGATATTTTGTTCATAATAATATTGTATGTGTCATATTTCTTCCAATCTTAAGTGAACTACAATCTTACTCTATCCAATTAAATCATTCTAACAAGTGATATTATAGACTAATTAGGGTGTATGCTTTGTAGTAACTACTAAGTGGATTCTCCACGTCAAAAAATAAATATTATTCACTCTTTGAAGTTATTAATACTATTCATGTATGCAATATTACTTGCATGAAATAGTGAGAGTTATTTTTCTTAACTCAAAATAGTTTGGGAAAGAAGTAACGACAGATAAATTTCAGATTGAGAAGTTCAAAGAGAATATTTCTCATTGTGAAAGTTGAAGATGAAAGTTATCCTCTCAAAGAATAATTGCCTAATAATATTAGCAAAAGATTAACAAACTTCATGGATAATATCATATGGAATGAAATGGACACGAATGTTATTGCAAATCTCTATCCAGCTTTAGCTGATGAAATTTTACAAGTATAAAGTAGAAAAAACAGCAAAAGAGATACGAGATCATCTCATAAAACTATATAAGGTCAAGTTACGATACAATAAAATATTCCTTAAAAGAAAACTTCATATCCTTTAGATGTCATAATTCTCTTTGGTGACTAAGTATATTGATAATTTGAATACTATATTCTCTTAGCTCACATCAATAGTTTATAGAATAGATTTATGTTAACATGCTGAATTTTTACTTCGAAGTCTACCTGATTCATATAATCAACTAATTATCAACTTAATCAATAATCTTTTTACAGATTACCTAGTCTTTTATGACATTCCATTTATAATTATGAAGGAAGAAAGTCAATGCAAGGATAAGGAAGACAAATTTTCTTATTCATATCAAGTCGAAACTTTAACAATGGCAAGAGAGAAATAAACAAAGCATGTCCCAAGTGAAAGTCAAAATCATGGTAGATGGAAATTAAGAAGTAAGAAGAATTTAAAAAATACTATAATTATGATTAGAAAATGTTGCCTGAAAAGGATTATGGGAATTTAAATTAAAAAAATTCTAGTCCTCAAAAGAAATTTTGTAAGTACTCCATATAATAGTAATGTTTTGTATTGTGAAATAGCAATAATAATTAAAAGTAGGAAGTCATTGCTTGATATATGGCTCTCTAACTCAGGAGATACTTTTCACAAGATCTCTACAACATTATTATGAACCTATCTTAAGAGGATATGTGTACAATTGTGACGATTATCTTTCAATGGTTATTAATATTAGAACTATCAAGCTGAAAATGTATGATGGTATAGTTTGTACTCTTTATGAAGTAATATATGGAGGGTTTAAAGAAGAATTTCTTATCTTTAAGATGACTAGATGACCTTAGATGTAAAATAGAAATTTTCAACAAGATTAAAAGTTAATTATAGGCACGTTTATAATCGTGAAGGGAGAAAAGATTGATGTAACTTAAACAAGTTAAAAGGAGAGACATTGCTAGGAACAGAAACATTAGTTAGTCTAAGTGAAAGACCTTCAATGTTATAGTATCGAAATTTTAGACATACATCTAAACAAGGAATGAAGATCTTTATTGAATAAAAGTTGCTATTTGAACTCACAAAAGTATTATTAACTTTTATGAGCATTGTGTCATATGCAAGCAACACTGTAAAATTTAGCACATTAAATTCAAGAAAAAGGTTATTTTGAATCGATTCACTCTAATGTGTGGCAGGCACCAGTTTTATCTTTAGGAGGTACAAAGTTCTTTTTCACTTTCATTAATGATTATTTTAGGAGGTGTTGGATGTACCTTATAAAGAAGAAAGTAAACTTGTTCTTATTTTTTAAAGTTTTCAAAGTGCGTCTTGAACTTAATTATCGTCAAAAGATTAAGCATGAATTATAAAGGAGAATATACTAGTAATAAACTTGATGCGCTTTGTAAGTAAAGGGGCATTAAAAGATAGCTCATTTTTACATATATTCCTTAACTAAATAAAGTGACAACAAATAAACATAACTATATCAGAAAGAATAAAAGTAATGTTGAGAGCTGTAAGCCTAGATAAGGGCTTATGCATAAAAACAATCAATATTAATTGTTATATGATGAATTGAATTCTATCAATTGTAATTGGGTTGAAGACGTTAATGGACATATGGACCTGGAAGCTAGTAGATTATTTCAACCTCCATGTATTTAAAAGCACTATATACATGATGTATAATACCAAAGAAGTCACGAAACTAATTCTAAAATTTGGGAAATACTTATTCGTAGGATATGCTAATGAAATAACAAGGTATCACT
This sequence comes from Erythroxylum domingense, assembly GCA_025594535.1. Lineage (NCBI taxonomy): Eukaryota > Viridiplantae > Streptophyta > Magnoliopsida > Malpighiales > Erythroxylaceae > Erythroxylum > Erythroxylum domingense. Next base: position 7,498,117 of record JANQBM010000008.1, read on the forward strand.
TATAGGAGCTGGTAGGGTTATTATCAGTAGGATATTAACTTTATAGAAGATAAATTACAAAAGGAAGATGAAGAGAATAATAACACTTCATAAAGAAGTTTAGATACTATAACATAAGTGGAAAGGAATTTCAACAAGAGATTTCTTTTGAAGAAACTTAAAAGCAAGAATTTTAAGAACCAGTTCAATCTAAAACTCTAGTAGTTTGTCAATCAGATTTTATAAAATGGCCACTAAATTGGCACTCGAATTATGTTAGAGGACAATATAGCATACCAACTTTGGACAAAAGATAGAGAGTCATTATATTTCCAAAGAGCATTTAAAATCTAGATGTCTCTATGTGGATGGCATTAATTAAAAAAAAAGAAAGCTCTTCGTAAAAGTAAGACTTAAGAACATATATCATTACCAAATGAATCTAATTAATAATAAATAGGTCTTTAAGTTCAAATAAAATGGTGATCATCAATTAGAGCAATATCATACAAATTAGTAGGGAAACCTTATGCTCAAAAAGAAAGAATTGACTTCAATCAAATATTTTCTCCCATTACTTGACTTACTACAATTAGAGTAGTCATGGCAATGTGTGCTATGTTTGACATACTTCTAGAACAATTAAATATGAAAACTTTGTGGTATGTTTGACTTACTTCTAGAAAAATTAAATACGAAAACTTCTTATCTTCATAGAGATCTTGAAGAAGAAATATATGATCCAACTAGAAGTTTTTGGAGAAAAAAGAAGAGAATTAAGTTTGCAGGTTGAACAAATCTTTATATGCTCTTAAACAAACGTCAAGGTTATATAAAAGATTTGATTTCTTCATTGTAAGTTTTGGATACAACGAACTTAATATAAACCTTTCTGTATATTTTAAAAGTTTTAAAGATAATGATTTCACTATTTTATTATTGTATGTAGACTATATGTTAGTTATAGGTCCCAACAAAGATCATAGTAGAGAATTAAAGACACATTTGGCTAAGGAATTTGAAATGAAAGACTTTGGACGAACAAATATGAGTCTAGTAATGCAAATTCACTGAGATAAAAATAACATAAAGATTTGGCTTTCTAAAGAAATTGCCTAAAGAAGGTTTACAATTTTCAATATATAGAATTATAAGATAATATCTACCATCTTCCTATTAATTTCAAGTTATCATCTAATATGAGCCCTGTCAATGAAAATTAAAGGATGGAGATGTCTCAAGTAACTTATACAAATATGGTTAGGAGTTTAATGTTTACTATGATTTGTATAAAATCAGATGTTGCACATTCAATAGAAATGGTTAGTCGCTACATAGAGAATCTTTGTAGAGATCATTAAAATGTTGCAAAGAGAACCCTAAGATATATTAAGGAGATCTTTAATATTACATTAAAATATGAAGGATCAGACCTTGTTATCAAATGATATGTTGACTTTGATTATGCAGATTGTAACATTCCATCACCGATGGGAAGGGTAAATAGTAATTTGGAATAGTTTGTGAGTGCTTCAAATTGTCTTGACATGTTCATGCATACACATACAAGTGAATAGTGAATTTTGCACATGTAAATGACTGTACATGCATTCATGACATTTCTCGGTATATTTGTTAATAAATGTGATTGTTTTGAAAAATATAATTTGTGTGCTTGAAAATTTAGTTGGAGAGGGTCATTGAGGTTTGAGAATTTTTAGTGAATTTTAGAAATTTTTCTGAAAATTTCGGGAAAATTTTTTCAGAAATTTCTGGACTAAGAAAAATGCCAAATAACAGACTGATGGTTTACCGGTAGTAAAAATTACTTTCCAATGGCATTGAAAATTTAGATAAATGATTTTAGGATTTATTGACAAGTGTCATCGAAGATTAAAGAGGCAATTAGATTAGAAATTGGGGTGAATTGATTAGTTTAACAAGAGAAACATAGTTGGATTAATAGAAATTGGACAAGTGGCAAGTGACAAGTGTCACTTGCCAAGCCATGTCTTAAAACCAACCATGTTTTAATTTTTGAAGACCATTTTTGCTCTCTCTCACGATGCTTGTCTTTCAAAAGCTATTGGAGTTTTGTTTTTGGGTTTTCTTTTTCTCTTCTTCGTAGCTCTCTCTTCTTCTTCTTCATGGGTTTTGATCTTTCTAACCTCCATTGATGTTGAACCTCCCACTCATCTTCCACCTTGCTCTCTCTCTCTCATAAAAAAAATTGCTAACCTTCCAACCCTAAAGATGGTGATGATCGTGGGTGGTGTTTGAAGCTAGGTACTTGTGATT
>JANQBM010000008.1:7501375-7511900 GCA_025594535.1 Erythroxylum domingense
AATTGATATGATGCCATGTGGAATGAATGTAGTGATCGCACGTAGCTCACCCTTATCATAGGATATGTACCGGAATGGTCTGCGGGCGTCCCGGTGCGTACCCAACAGTAAGGGGGTGCTACACAGATGATCTTAATGAAAGCAAATTCACTACAAATTATGTGTTCACATTTATTGGCAAGGTTGTAAATTGGGTTTCAAAGCCACAGTATGTTGTCACTTCATCAACAATAAAAGTAGGCATGGTAATGGGGGCCCGGCTCGCCCGGCCAAACCCGACCCGATCCTTTTTTGGCCTAAGTTAGGCCCGACCAGACCGTGACCCACCGGGCCACAGGCCATCCCACCCGTCGGTATTTGAGGCTTAAATAAAAGCAAAATATACAACAGATACATAAGCCGATAAAAAAGAAATATGCTTAAAATTAGTATTAGAAGAACTTGAATAAAAACAATAGAATGTTTCATTGTTTTACAACAATCAAAGCGTGTTGCATCTAGTAAAGAATCATGCACTTCATTAAAAGACCAAGAACATAAGAGTCTAATTTCATTTTGTTCAAGAAGGAGCTATTGATATGTGAAAAGAAACTATTAATCTATGAAAAATTCATCCAAAGGCAATACAACATATTTTATAACAAAACCATTTAATGATGAAAAGCTTAATTGGTGTAAATTCTCGTATAGCCTAATAGAAATATATATATATATATAGCCTGATAGAAAAAAAATATTTATATATATATATAATGACAATGACAAGATGATATGAAGATTGATTGGTTCTTAATCAAATCTTCATATAGACATCTATAGAAGAATTTAGATACTAATCATATTATCTAAATATTATTCATATTAAAAGAATTTAGATATTATTCATAAAATATCTAGATAATGACAAATAATTTATGGTGTATAAGTAAATATTAAAATATGTGATAATTGTATCAAATTAAAATGTGTTGGTATAATTAGTTTGATTCATCTATAAATACTCGTATATATCTTCTTGTGTCATATACCAATCTTATTCTATCTACATAATCTTTCTAATAATTTGATGCCAAACCCAAAAAAATTCATAAAACAGAATTATGCGATAAACTCTACAAGTAAACGACTAATTAGTTCCTCGTAAACATCTCAACATCACAAGTTATCAAAATTCATCCACCGAACCATGCTCTCAAAGTCCTCAAATGAAATGATTATAGCGTTTACAATATTTTTCATCGTATCATCAACGATGAAACCAATTTACTTGTTCAGTATCTATACTACAATGTAAGAAAGGTGGAAACTTTATAGTGACGGAAATTGCTTCAAAAGTCACCACCATTATCAACAACATCATCGAACCACCATGCCCTTTGCTTCCTGCGATTCATCTTCATTTCATCAATGTCAACGTAGTCAAAATTGAATTTGGAGCGTCCAACTGAAGTCCTTAGAACAAAATTATTGGAACTCCGACGAGGACTGTCAACGACAAAGAGACGAATAGGATAAGATATGCTATTGTGGTTTAGCGACAATACGAGTGAAAAATAAATGTAAAAGAAGATGACCAAGGGAAACGGGTATTTGTGTGGCCAGATCATTAGCAAGTACAAGTGTCTTAAAAATGGTTATTAACGAAATTTAATGTCATGTTATGTTTAATAAAAAATAAAGTATTTAAATATTGAATATAAATTAATTTAATTAAAATTTTAGAATTAATAAGTCCAGTCGTATGATATCGTAATCCCAACTCGCTAAACCAAAGGGCCATCAGCGAAACGCAGTATCAAGACAACTTGCATACTCTTCTTCTAATAATTTAGGAAGGCATTAATGGGTTGATCCAAGGAGGAGAAGTGGGTAAGCTCAGCACCAATACCCTAAAAGAAGGGGCCGGTCCGGTCTAGATCTTCCCACCAATTGCTGCTACGCTTCATTAGCCCAAACCCGATAACCAGTCCCTCGCAAAATCAAAATTAATTACAACTGACTATGCACATAAATCAAGTCCCAGTTATAATTTTCTCTTTAATAATTTACCACATGAGTTTTCCTCAACTTGCCTCAACGGCTTTGTAGCTACAACTGAAGGTTTCATAAAACCCGAAACTAACAATAACAAAAAGAAAAGGCAATTTCCAATTACTTGATGCCAAACCAATTAAAGCCAAGTTGGGGGGTTCCTTTTCATTCTCTATCTTTTCCCTTACGTTCTCAAGTTGACTTCACCGTGCCCATGCTTCTATACATTTGGTCAAAAGCTTGGTGATTTTTAATGTAGACTAGACTATTTCCGTTTGAAGAGATGACGACGACCATATACCAAAGAATCGAAGATAGGATTTGATGGGTTGGAAATTGGAATGGGTTAGTCAAGATAAGCTCACTCTCTATCTAATTGTTTTAAAAACACGTTAATTTATTCTATACTTGATCCTGGGAAGACTAATGAATTCTATCAATATTGCTTCAAATTACGATTTTTTCCCCATTTTCAGTTTCTTTGTTGAATTTGAAATTAAAAAGAAAAATAGAAAGATGATAAACGCAGCCTAAAAGTAAAAAAACAAGCAATTATACAAGAGCATTTGAGAAGGAACGGATTCTCCTTATTAATTTCTTTCTTCCAAACAAAAATCAAATATCAGCAGTATTTTTGTTTTGTGATCTTGCTTTTATATATTTACATTCCATCTGGGTAATAAACGAATCATCATATTCTAATCTGTTTCAAGTTCCAACCCTATCTAAACAAAATGAAGCATCCAAAAGACACAATTAAGGTGAGCCCCACGGTAATGCACAACATGTCCAAAGCACTCTCTCTCCTCCTCCTCCGCTCTCGCCAAACTCTCCTTTTCTCCATGAACTCCTCGTACCTCTCTCTCTCAACCCCCTCCTTCCTCTTCCTTCTCTCTCCTCCCTCCATTGCCCCTCTCAAAATTACCAAACTGTCCTTCCCATTCAACCTCTTCCCTTCCATGTCCTCCATCCCCATGCTCACCTCCGTCATCTCCGCCTCCCCTCCCTCCTTCCCCCCGCACGACACCACCACCTCCCACTTCACGGGCTCCCGTTCCCACTCCACGATCGTCGCAAACTTCATCTCCACTTCTCCAGTCAACCAGTGCTTGCTTACCGACACCGGCCTCCCGCTCGACACGTTAACCGCCCGCTTCAGCTCCGGGTCGATCACTATCCAGCTTAGTGTTATGTTCTCTTCCAGTTGCTTGATCCACTGGTTCTCCTTTTCGACGTCACTTTCGTCCCATGTTTGCGAGTAATCTTTGGGCTCCAGCAGCTCGATCCTAAAAGGTGAGCACATAAACCATTCAGTAACAGTCTCGGTCTCCACGACCTTCGAGAAGATCGGAACATTTTGATAGTAAATATCAACGGCAGAGATCAATCCTTCAGTTGCCGTAACTTCGTTGTTGAGATTACTTTTGCGTTTGCGGTGGATAAGAGGATACGCGTCGGAGAACAACGTCCGATGACCAGCGGCGAACGTGGAGACCACGCCGTTGACGAGTGGATCATCAATCGACGGCCACGTGGAGGCGCAAATGTTTTTCCAAAGACTTTCCTCTGTGGACAGAGCATGAAACTCTGGCGACGCGCAGCCGATGAAAGTGAGTGTCGGTCCGTCTAGGAGAGTCAGGATTCGGGTCTGGATAATGTCTGGGTGGAGACCGGAGATATTTCCTTCAACGCCGGATGATTCAGACGATGACTGAGAAAGAGCATCCATTGAATAATTTTCAGGTTACGAAATTAGAAATGAAGAGAATTGGAGATAAAAGGAGTGGAGAGTAGGAGATCGAGTATTTATAGGGCGGGAGCAGCTACCTAACGAGTAGAAGTAAATGGTCAAAAAAGGAAGGAGTCGGGTGTTTGTAAAGTCAACAGTTGTTTGTGGTGAGAAATATCTTATAAGCTTCCTAACTTAGTTACATGCGTGTTATGTATAGCTCTTGAGATATAATATATTCATTGATATGAGTCAATTCAAAGTCGAGACTCATTGTTTTTATCCTACAAGTTGGAAGAAGAAAAAGAATGGAGAAAAGTTGAATTTTATTTGATTTTGAAAATTCTTAGTATTTATTCTCATGGTCTATGTAATCTGTAAAATTGTTTTTTTTAATCTTATGGTAACAAATTTAAGTAATAAAAATAATTTCTTTGTAAATATACAAAAAGAATATTACATACATTATGATCTTTCTTATATTCTCACAAAGTGGGGAGCTTGGGTATGTTAACTGTTGTAATCAGTGTCATTATGATCAATAAAGAATCAATCTTGAAAAAGATTTTTTTATTAAAAAAAAAGAAGAATAGAATGCACTTGAAAATTTTAATCAATTTTTGAAAATTTAATTGAAAAATAATAGAAATTACTTTCAAATTGAGAATAATAAGTTAAAGATGAATGACTTTTAAATAAATGCAATAAAGACATATTTCGTGAAATCACATATTGCTTAAACTAAATTGAAAATCACATATCATTATCTAATTAGTCATTATGCACATTTATTAGAATCCTCTTGTGGAACCCTCGAAAGATTATATATCACATACAACTATCAAGCTTGAACAACGCACTTGGGCTGATTAATAAATAAATCCTCTTATCAACATTTAATTAAGATGAACGCATACAAGGTCATGAGACCGGGGTTTGTTATTCTTCTTTTGTTGTTTATGCCTCAGTTTCCTCTTGAATTATTTAACCGACTTCTTTAGGCCCCCTCTCATCCTTTCCAATCCTCACCCCCAACACCTAATATTATCACTTATAGACTATTGCCAGTAATAAGACCACCTTGCATAGTTTCATAGAATCGCAGTGATTTGATTCACAATGTTCAAGTATAACAGTTGCTGCCTGGTTTTCAATTGCCATAAATTGAAGAAGCAAGTGGGAAGTAGGGGCCTGTCCTATTTGACTTTAAAATCGTGAAAAATGTAAGCTTTTTGGTCCAACTTGTACGGTGGCTTTCGGGTGTTCCCATCTCAAACACGTGTTTTCTTAACATCCCGTGGGATTTGGGAACGACGTCCGCGGACGTAACTTCGACTTATCAGCTACAAGAACAGGATACACTGACCGCCAACAAAAATGTTAACTAATGTCCGCGTTTAATTTTTTTATTTTTTATTATTTATTTATTTGAATTTTTTTTATTTCTTTCCGTTTCTAAAAATTATAAAAATTATTTCTACTTTTTGTTTTTATTTGTTTCATAATCGTTTAATATATTATTTAATTATTTAAATTTTAATAAAATTATGAATAATTTAATTCAACATTATATATTTAATAAATCAAAATTAATTATCAATAAAAATATGAATAATTTAATTTACATAATTATATTAATATGTAATTAAATTTTAATATCTATTAATAAATATAATTAAATTTGAAATATATAAATATTCAAATAAAATTCAATTTAATAATTAAAATATATTTCAAATAAACATTAATTTATAACTAAATTTTAATTTAATAATTAAAATATATTTCAAATAAACATTAATTTATAAATAAAATTTTAATTTTAAAATTATTTATTTTATTAAAATAACATATCATTTAAGAGATTAAATAAATTTATTTAATTAAAAATAATTTATCTTTAAATTTTATCTAATATGTAATTATTATGAGTGATAAAATATAAATACATTAATATTAACTAAATAAAATTTTGTTTTTATTTAAAAGAAAATTAGAACAAAAAATTAAAAACTAAAACAGAAAAATAAAAGTAAAATCAAACAATCCCTAAATTTTCACGAATACAATACAACTCACTTCAGAGGTGTTTATTTTGAACAATTCAGTTTTAATTTTCTAAAGATACGAGCAATGGAAGATCTTCTTGTAAGTGTGAGAGTAAAAGGTTAAAAATTTAGTCGGTGGATATCATTCATCTTTCTTAACCTTCATATAAAGTGCGGAGTGCAGCGCCAGTGCGTGCGAAAGTGATTAATGTATCATTGAAAAAGATGAAACGGATAATGTGGTCAATTAGAAAGTGACAATTTTTCCTCTATGATTCGGCGTTCAATTCAATGTTGAGTTAATTATTTATATCCAGCGAATGTGTTGAACGTAAAGTATTAGGACTTTCCATCATTTTGTTTTACTTGGTTAATTAAATAAAATATTTTGGTTGTTACGGGAAGGTTCCTTTCATTCCATGTGACTTGAATAGTGTTTTGTTTCGTTAAAAACAAAATCGTAGACGCGGGAAACCTAGCTTGGTACTCATCCAAAAACATTCTAGCGCTGGATGGATAGACATCAGTAGTTGAATCATGAATGACTGTAAAATAAGGCCTCGTCATACCCTGGGATTGGGAGACACTTAAAACTATGGAATTTGTTTGTTGAGTTACATTACATTACCTTTGGAAAAGAAATCAAAGTTCAAGCTAAATTGGTTGTAAATAAAATATCCCTAACTTTCCTTTCAAGTAAAAGAAACAGCGGAGAGAATTTGAGATAGTACCTAATTTAATGTGTTAATTTTTGGAAGATAAGTGGGATAATTTATTCACTTCAAATTTACACGTTTGATGACGTCTTAAGCAAAAGGCTATAGTCTTGCACTTGATATGCCAAACTTCTAATTATACGAGGAAAAACTTGTTGTTCTTGTTGAGTCGTACTACATTTTATATAAGACACATTTGAAAGTATGTGTTAAACAATTACTTGTTATTTAAGAAAATATTCACCATATTAAGATATATGATATATATCTTTTATTTAGTTTTGACATTTTAATTGGACATATAAGATATAACTTGTAGGAATTCCACACTACATTAGAATCTATCATCATGGTGACATTGGAATTAATTTTACTGATGAGCATGCCAAAAATTACTGTTGAATTTTGTTTTTACTGCTGGATATGTTGATAAATTGAAATCGTTATTGTCAGATTTTGTGGAGAGCAGAGAAAGGAATTTTATTTTGTGTGTTTGAACTGGGACGTGATTGTTGCTTGGTTGTAGTAGGATTCTATTTGCTTGTGTGAATTATGCAAATCTTTGATCAACAATTGAAGTAAATCTTAGTTTTGTAAGGTAATTGTTAATTGAGAAAAACACATACATTGCGACAATCCAAGATAGTGGGGTTAATAGCCGAACAAATATATTAGTGTTGTGCGTGGGTCAATTGCTGGTGTGTGTATCCTACATGGGTGTCTTGCAATTAAAGGTGCAGTGGGTGTAAAAAGTGAAGATGGCGTATGTGTGCAGTAGATGTTAAAGTGAAGATGATGTGCAGGCGTTGCTTTTTTTGGCCAAGGATATTATACATATGCTGATCACGCCAACCTGAGATGCTTGATTTGAATGCTACATTTTTCTTTTATGTTTTAATCGTGGGTGTTGAATAAATATGCAGTGGAATTAATGGACTTGATGTGAAGAGAGAGCATCTTAGGAGTTTGTGTCGCGACAGTATGTGTTGGTGTTAGAGGAGAAGAGACTCTTTATGTGTCTATGTTTCCACTTTTCATACGATGTTCATGTTGCTGGTGTCAATTGCTGCATGTACTTGACTTCGGTTTTTGCAAAAATTCGTGAGTCAGCTTGTTATTTTTCAAAACTTCTTCATCTGAGGTTGTGAGTTGTTCTTCGTGAAATAAACATTAGTATTTCGTATGGTTTAATTAGAGTTGTTGAAACCTGAATAAATTAGTTTAGTTGGTGGACAGATTTTTAGATTCAATTCAGAGAAGCAGAACTCATCGGGAAATTATTCTTGTCTATCTTAGGTGTATTTAGTTTTCATTCTTTATTATTTTATTCACTTGAGTTGTTCCTTAACTATTTGATTAATTGTCTTTTATTAAGAGTGGTATAGAAAAATCCTTTGTTGAGGTTAACACGAGTCGATTGTGTTATTGAGTATGAAATTCTTTCACGGGAAGTGAGGTTGAGAGATAATATCAAAGGTTGAGTGATGTCGACTCAGTAAAGCTTTGAATAAATCTATTGTACTTCAGTGAAATTGATTAAGCTGGGTGAGGGCCTCGCAGACGTAAGCAAGGAGTGCCGAACTATGTTACAAAATTTTTTGTGTTATTTATTATTTCGCTTTTAATTGGTTTTGTTTTCGTTTATGCTAGAGACGTCCACGATAAAATTGGAAAGTTTGTGAAACTATTTACCCCTGGTGATTTTTCACACTAGATTTGTAATATCGAAAATTGACACAATTTAGTAAGAAGGGGATCAAGTTACTAGCTCAAAACTCACTTATCCTTACAAAGACCATAATTTCTCTCAATCCACGTGATTGTTGTATGGCCAGAAAGCAATATCGAGTGTCTTTCCATAAGAAATCTGTAAGGAGGAAGATGAAGTTAGAGCTAATGCACTCCGACATGTGTGATCCTATAGACATGGAGTCTTGGAGAGGTAATAAGTGCTTTCTTACATTTGTCGAAGATGTTATATGCCAGACTTTAGTCTTTAAGTGCTCGGGACCTTTAGAAGATGTCATGCCATGGTGGAAAGGGAGGTGGAGAGAAAGCTTAAGTGCCTTTGATTTGATAATAGAGGTCAGTATACTTGAAATGAGTTTGAAGAGTATTGTGCAAGACATGACATATGACATATCTTCACCCGGCACCTTACAACATAATACTGTTGTCAAAAGAATGAATAAAACCATTGTGAAGAAGGTTTGGTGTATGTTCCGAATGTCTAGTTTACCAAAGTCCTCCTTGAGTGAGGCAATCAAAACTGCAATGCATATGATCAACAAAACTCCTTCAATCCTTTTAGATCTTGACATTTCTGAGAGAATGTGGAAAGGGAAGGATCTAACTCACATCTATGAGTGTTCGGAAGCAAGGCTTTCAAGTATGTCGTAGAAGAGCAATGATCGAAACTAGACCTGAAGACTACTCCTTGTGTGTTGGTTTGAGATGGTAATGAGGAATTTGGCTATAGGCTCTACAACTTAGAAAAATGGAAGATTGTTAGAAGCAGAGACCTAATCTTTTGTGAGCATGAGATGGATGCATGTCTCATCAATGAAGACAAAATTACATCCAACTATTCATCTTTGGTAATGAAGATTCTACCCTTGTTCCTACTTCTGTTAATCTACTTACGGGTAAATAAAGTAAACATGATCTAGCACAAGGTGATAATAATCATAGACAACTTGATGGTGATGATTCACATAAGACACATCCTATGGATGATGGAGGGGTCAATGAGCATTAAGATAAAGAGGAGCAACCTACTCAAATATAAGAAGATGCCTAACTTTGAAGGTTAACAAGAGGGAAGAAGTCTTCCACAAGATACCTTAATTCGAAATATCTCCTAATCATTGTTGTGCGGGAGCTAGATAAGTCAAAGACAAAGACTCTTAATAAGATTCATATAAATAAGAATAGTGTCGACATGTTAACGAAGGTGGTTCCTGAAAGTAAGTTCATTGGGATGGCTTTCAAGTGATCGATGGAGTGGTTAATTTCTCCTCCATAATAGTCTAGAGGAGAAGATTGATGTATGTCCAGCCCCATTCTATAAATGCTTATCTGTTTAGTTCTAATAAGTATGGACTTTGAATGTGCTAGTTGTTTTCATATATCAAAATGAATGAAGTTATGGGTGACCATGTACGGTATAAAAACTTATTCTTTTAAGATTTAAAGATAAATTTGAGAGACAGACGTTGCACGGGACATAATCATATGATGATAGAAGGGTTTTATAGCTTGAATAGCTTCCATCAACTATGGTTTTATTAAATTTTGATTTCTAGAATTTGTTTAGGAGTAATATTAGTATATGTATATGTGTGTGTGTATACTCTCAATTATAAAGGTTGTTAGCAAATTATTTTGAGAGAGTTTTAGAGAAAGTTAAAAGAGTTAGATTAGTTTTAGTTGTCATGCGAGGTATTATTACGTGAGAGAGTTCAAAACTTTTATCATTTTTATCCTACTAAATTGAATTTTATTGTCGGCTTATATCGTAATTTGTACTTTTGCACTGGAGCGTTTTCTATGTTAAAATCATGTATCTGTTATCTTTCGGTCATCTTTATTTATCTTTCGGTCATCTTTATTACGTGAGTAGTTTGCTATTGGTCTAGTGAATTTAAAGATCTTGTGAGCGTTATTGCCTAGACCTCCAACAAGTGGCTTAAGAGCCCAACACATCTTAATGCAGTGTTTGGTTCATGTCTCTATGGGTGGAGACAAATGAAGGGGACACAAAAATTCTGTCCTCCAACCTGTTTGCTTGCTGTCTCCACCTAATTTTGTCCCAACTCTAGAGACAAGAACAGTAATTTTTTGTGACATTCATGATTGTGTTACAAAAATGCAGAGACAGAGACAGAACTAAAAGACATAGGTGAAATGTCATAAACGCTCTCTCTTCAAAACCTAAAACAAAACATAATTTAATTAAATATAATGTAATGTAATTAAATAATCATAATAATTTAATTAAT
>JANQBM010000008.1:7523448-7535574 GCA_025594535.1 Erythroxylum domingense
AGTAATCAAACCCATTCCTCCCATATATGGAGGGTATGGATCATTACCCAAAACTTGGGTATGAAAAAACTATTCAACCAATCATAATAACCAACCAACCATTATTATTCATTCCATTCCCATTGATTTATTCTTATACCCCTTAACCAAGCACCCCTGAATAATAAATGATCTAAAGTAATTATTGCATATATCCATAGTATTATATTCCTCCATAATTGATATCCGCCCGTCCCGCTTCCAAATTGCCGCTTTTTCGCTCAAATTCTGCAGTGGCACTCAGACTGACTGCTTCGGGTGAGATTGAAAGTAGAAAGATGGTTGACATGGACGCTCCTCTAGATTTCGAAACTGAAGATCCGCTTCTCAGTTGCCCTGTTATTCCCCAGAAGAGGTCCTTTCTTTCTTTTACCCCTCTTCAACTAAAATCATTAGTTTCAAATATTCTGAAACTTATTCAACTTGTTTGCTGTGTTTGATATGCGAACCAGGAAGAAAGTTATGGACTTGGACGATCTTGTGGCTGATTTCTATAGGGAGAAAAACAAAGTGATGGAGAGGGAGAGTAAACGAGCCAAGGTTCGAAAGAAGTATGATGCGGATGATGACGATTGTTCTAAAGAAGCTCTACTCGCTCGACAAATTGATGAATGTCATAATCAGGCATCATGCTCTACCAGATTAGACCTTCTGTTGACCATATTTCTATTTTTCTTTCAGTACTCTTACTAAATTTTGTAACTTTTTGTTGTAGATGAAAAAAATCGGAGATGAGGAAGAGGTCTCGTCGGCGAGCATACAAGTTTTTGGGAATCAGGTACTGTTTAATTGAATGAATACATTCATGCCTGCAGGACAAATTAAAGATTGCTTCTAGCATTTTGGTAGATTTATATAGCAGATTCACATCCTGAATTATGGATACTTTTCCTCCTTTTGGTCGCAGAAAACTGCTCCACCTGCGGCTTTTCCTGAGCTTAGAAGTTGTTCACTTTTGCAGTCCATTGAGAGTGATAAGTTCAAATCTCTACTGGAAGTCAACGGAGAAACAGGCCTCTCTCTGCCCTCCTCCCTTTAAACCTCCATATCTCTATGATTATTTTACTTATTTTCTGGTTATTTACCAACATAATATCGGTTAACCTCTTTGGTATGTTATTGCAGGGGAAATTTTCCTCCAAGGGTTATTACTAAATGAATGGCTCTCAAAATTGGTTTCCTTGCATGGTCATGTAGAAAAGTCGATAGCCAAATGGGTTTTCCATCTAAGTTAGTGTTAGTAATAACTTGTGCATTTTGTTTGTTTTAATTATCATCATGTGCTTATGCTTCTTTATATCAGTGCTGTATTCACCAAATGATGCGTTGAGGGCAGCAGCATGTAGTTTCTGGTGCACCATTCTTTCGCCTGCGAATGAGGTGATTGCCATGTCATATCATACAAATACTGCTACCCATTCTGAAGTTGATTATGACTGTATTACCTTATGGCAACTAATGATTTGTGTTTCATCTGTTATTTTTCTTGATCAGGGTCATAAATTACCAACTGAGTGGTTGCCTAGCCATTCTGAACTGAAAAAAGCTCTTGAAACATATGGATTTCTATTCAGTATATCGTCACCGGCAGAATCAGTAAATAAAAGTTAGTTCCCATGGCTTCTTGCCATTAATGAGTGATGATTGGAATGCAGGGAATTTTTACAGGGGAGACATTTTGTGTTTCCATATCTGGCCTTTAGATATTTCTAGTAATACTGGAGTTTAGTATTCTTCACTTTGAAAATTCAAGCAACTAATTCTCTTTCCATAATTGTTGGTAGGAAAGCAAATCTATGTTTTTTATGCATGTAGGTTTTGCCATTTCCCCAGCATGGAAAATCTTGAACTTTTATTATCACTATATTTAGTTGGACATGGTACAAGATTTATGTTTGTGGCAGTTAGTTGTATAAATTGTGTTTCTCTTAATCAGAGAAATATGGTTTGGATATAGTTTCAAGACTACATCATTTTTTTTGGGAATAATAAGAAGACTATATCAATTTTGATTCCTGGTGGGTGTGGCAAATATTACACAATTTGTTAATTAAAGCTTTAGGCCTAACTTGTGTGATGATAACAAAATATCAGCCTTACATTTTTATATTTTATTTGCTGCCCTACATGTTTCAATCTTGTAGGTTTTTACCAGCAATACATGCACTTACCAGTTCTGTTCTGTCAAAGTTAGAATCGACGCCAACGTCATGAATGGACATACTTCTGTGTAACATTTTGGTTGCAATATTATTTTCATCTTGATTGATTTTGGCTTAGAAAAACAGATTGCAAAGAAAGGATTGACTAGTATAATACGATTTCCTATGCATACTTCATATTCATTTACTTGCGAATGTTGTCAAGATTCATCTACCATTTACAGGAATGTTTTTCTCACCATCTTTTAAGTTTGCTTTCAGATTCTGGTGACAGGGGACCACCTAAAAACATCAGTGCGTGGATAAAATTTATCGCTGCGTATTGTCATGCAAGGTAACTTAGAGATGTAAACATTTGAATGCCAGCTTTTACTGCTTTTATAAAATGCTGTTCTTAGTAATTTCTATTTTTCTTGTAGATGCTATGAAAACTCTGCTTGATTAAAAAGCTCTTTAATAAGGTTGTGTATTTACTGTTGGCAGGAGTAAGCTACCAACATTTTCAGCGTCAGAAGCTGAGGAGTTACTAGAGATCATTATTTTTCTATATTTAGATATTCAGCTCCAAGGACTGCTGATCCAGTTGTATGAATGCGTGCAATCTGTTATTAGTTGCTTCACAGATGAGGAGTGGAGTACTAGCTGTGTAAACATAGCAAAATCTCTTGCTTGCAGGTAATTACGATTTAGTTATGCCATTACACACCTTTTCATCTTGTTCTATGTGTTCTTCCATATTCCACTAGGAGTGCTGCTCTTTGTATTTTGTTCACAAGGGAGCTCAGTTTGCTTCAGGTTTGAATTTGATGGGTTTTGCTTCCAATTTGTTTGTATCATAACCTTTTATTGAACATAAATGTTATGCACATATAAAGTTGGAAGGACGTAAGCATAGTTCAAGGGATAAACACCATTTGACGCTTATACTTTAGTCCTTTCATATTTGATTCCTTAAATTTTTTAAACAATACAATTGCAGTTCTCGGTATTCACTTCAGCTGATGTGTCAATCTCAATTAATGGTCCAGTTTTTGTCATGTCAGCTGGATTCCTAGCAGAGTTGACCGAAAGGAATTTGTTGAAAACATCTAGAATCTTTGTCTTGGAAATAAAATATTGAGACAAAGCTTTCCACTGCGAACCTCAAGACTCCTCTAGTGCTTTTAGTTCATATAACATAAATATCCCTTAAATACTCTTCAGCTTTCTCTCATTTTATTCATGCTATTGCCCAAGTTCAGACTCCCCAGGGACTTAAGCTGCTTGCGAGCAGTGGAATGTATCTCAGAAATAAGTACTCGTAGCAATCACCTGAGAAATGTGGTTTCGTATCATGTGCTGCTTGTCTGTTTGGATAATAAGGTAAAAGATGGAATTCCTCCCTTAGCACACATTAGGATTCATTTTTCTTTATTGCTGTAGATTCATTCTGTAGGCAGATCTAATCTTGTGTCTTATTTGCATATATATGTTCTCTATTCACTTCTGATTGTCAGAATTCTGCTTGTTTAGTGGCAATGCTTATTGTTGTCTTCAATACTATTTCAACCGACACCCTTTTTGGTTAAAAGTGTTTGGTTATCTTAAGATTATAAAAGTGATGATTCTTAAGCAGTTAGCTTGTAGACATAGGCTATAGGTGCAGAAACTCAGTAAGCATGTTTGGAAAATTGCACGCACTGCTAATGCAGGTCAGTGAACTAACATGGATTGTGCTCAAATCGTTTGGATCCTAATAACACGGATGATATACTGTTTGTTTATGGAAAAAAATGGTTTCTCCTAATTATTATGTGGTGTTGTTTCATGAACTCCATATTTTTACTGATATCTAATCATGGATTGTACTGATTTATAGGTTCAGTGAAAATTATTGTTTGTTGCCTGCTAACTTATACTGTTGTATTAGAGGGCAACTCTATGGACTGATGTATACTGCTCAGTGTTTCCTCTTCTGATTAAGTTATATCCTTCGCATCATTTTATGGGCATCAAATATGTAACCTTACAATTGTGCGCACATCCCAAGATCTTGTTAATTATTTTCAGCCAAAATATGAACTGATTGCATGAGCTATACTATTGTATTTTAACCCTGCATGCCTCAATCCAAATTGAATTCCAGCTTTTAGAATGATTTATGTTATATTCCCCAGGCTCCGAATGAAGACGAGGTTCTGAGGTCTCTCATTTCCATTGATGTGAAAGACAAAAATTGTGATCTTTTCAAGGCTTATGTTTGCCTCGTTTTGACAGAAAATTGGCTCTTGTCTAATCCTATTTTAAAAGAGAGGCCAATTATTTTTGAAATGTGGGGAGTTTATCTGCGCCAATGTTCTTCCCACATCACAAGCACAGATTTGCGGCCTTATGCATCTAAGGTTTGCTGTCAAATGCTTTCTTTTATCAACTCGGTTTGATTTTATTGCTAAAATGTCTTACCAAATTGCAGATTCGCACTAGAGCTTCATACTGTCTACATGAGAGCAGAAGGTGAATTTTGTAGGAAGTACGTACACAAAATCAAATAAAGTCAGCATTATCATTTTCTGGGTGTCGGTGCCCGATAAATATGTACGCAATGTGCACTAATTAAGCTGTATAATTCTTCTGATCCTGAGACGAAAGGTAGATGACACAGGTTGAGAAAGGAAATGAGTACTGATGAATCAGTGGAGAATATGTGCTCCGGGAAAACCACCAAATGCTGCGCTTTTGGGGTGAATGAATGAAGACTACACACAAAAAGTGAAACACATTGGCAGGTCACAGTTACGAACTGGCATGTGTTGTGCCTTACGTGACATTTCTATGTAACATCACAAAATTGGTCTTTGCCTTTCCTGACTTTATTTTTGGGTCTGTGACAATATTCCCGGTCAAAGATTTTACTTGGCTTGTGATTGGGGTTCCGCCATCCCTGGCTGATGTATTACTGATCTCACAGTCGTGGAAGTTTGAACATATATATACACATGTATGCCTTTACTAAAGATTCTTCAATGGGGATTGTAATTGAGTATTATAACGATAAATCCCCCATTCGTGGATGTATAACTATATATATTTACATTGCCTGCTGATGAGCAACAGCTTGGACGACATTTACTTTGTTAGATATATATAACGTGGAGCAAAATCCAGTGGCAGAAAACCAGAAAATTTTAACGAGGAAGAAGAAAAGTCTTCTAGGTTAGGAAATTTAAAATGAGGTTCGGGGGGATCTATAGGCTTAGGCTTAGCTTCGGAAAGCCGTTAACGCTTTAAACCTCGAGTCCGAATCTTCTTTAGTTCTTTGCCTCCTTTTTTCTCCTTTCCTTGCTATCTCTCAAAACTCTCTTTGAATCAACCTTTTAATTCAAATGCAACGGCAATTCTAGTCCATTTCCCTCCACATAACACTTTCTGCTCCCAAGTTTTCAGCGTTTCCTGTTTGTAATGACCATTTCGGTTTCTAGGTAGCCCCAATTTTCTTCTTCAGTCTCTCGCTTGCTTCAACAGCACTACTGTTCTCGGTGTTCACGAAACTTGCTTTTTGATTCACGGCGTACGTGTATTGTGTTTTCTTCCAAGTTCCAATAGGAATTGATAAACATGAAAGGTCAAAGAATGGCAAAGAGATCATCTTTTGGTAGCATAGTGAGGAAAAGGCTCTCTGACATAACCAACTCTCAGGCGCAGTCCAAAATGTGTGGGATTGACGAAAAGGAGACTCAAGTTTCTAATTCCAATGAAGACTTCATCAATAAGCTTCTCAGGGTATAATTTTCATTCTGGTTTTTTATTCAAATAATAATTGGGTTTATCTAAATTTGTCATGCTTTCAGTTTCAGCAGTTTATCTAAATTTGTTATGCTTTCAGCAGTTTTATGTAATTTTAGTGCTAAAGATGTGTTCTTTTGTTTCTGCATCCACACCCGGCTGTTCTTACACTTGCATTATTTGTTATTTTGTTGTGGGTGGTGGTAAACAGGAAAAGGCAACGTTGGTGAAACTTATTGAAGAGAGGAAGTATCCTTGGATTGTCTGCTACTGTTGGATTTTTGTTTCTTCTTTCTTGAGTTTTTTCCGATAAACGAAAGAATTGGAAATCGATTTCAATTCATTTTAACTAGTGGAAATTTCAGCTACATTCCTAAAGTTGGAACTTAGCTGTTTATATTTGGTTGGACTTCGATTCCTTGATTCTGGTGACACAGTAAGATAATAGAATTGAGTGGAAATGAATTGCGGAACCTGCGGATGAACTATCAGAAGTTGCAGCTGCAAAACTGGAATCTAGCTCAATCAAATAGCCATATTCTAGCTGTATGTTTCTCTTTGACTATGAAACTTCATTATGGGTTTGGTTTCTGAAATCTGTTCCAAACGATTCTGATTGGGTTGCTATGTTTTTCAGGAGCTTAACTTAGGGAGAGAAAAGGTGTGTTTTAGATTAACTAGACGTTTTTGTCTAATGCGCCTCTAGTCTTTCCCGTTTGTGGAATCATTCGCTTCTTCTTTTTCCGATTTCAAATATCTACTGTTTTTGTTCCAGCTGAAGGCACTACAACATGAACTTGTGCTGAAGGATGCCTTACTAAAAGCCAAGAATTCGGAACTACAGGTTAGTTTTGGTTTTCACATTATGATTATCTGAATACAAGAAATTTCTTAAGTTAATCCAAAACTTGCAAAAGCTGAAAATGTATAGATATTGACTACAGGGCGTTCCTAGCGCCTTGGGTAAAGTAAAAAGAGGGTCCCTATTTTACTTCTTTACGAGTGTTAAGAATGAGCCCTCCTAAAAAGCAAAATGAGATAAAATAGGGGCATGTTAAGAGTGGGTCTTAGACAGGTGTCCTTCCTGCCCTTGCCCAAGCCCGAGCTGATTGACCACCATGACCATATGGACTGATCACCAATGAGCTGATTGACTCGTTCTTTGCATATCTGAACCAACTAATCTTCTAGGGAACTATATATGCATTATCATCCTCTTGCATTTTTCAAAACGTGGTAGTGCTTTCAAGAGTCTCGTGTACCATGCCAACTTGTTTCGAAGCATCACTTAAATCCAGGTAGTATTATGAGAGACCTAAGTCTCACAACACACAATGGGTTCTTACGATGCAGTGTATCCAGATCAATTAGATGGGAACAGCCTAACCAGTAAATTTCTCGGAGATAAATGGAGCCTAACTTGTCTGGTTGTTCATTCAACAGCATATAAGAATAAGAACCTAAGAGTGCTTTGAAGCAAAAAGAAATACTGCAGGTCTGAAATGTTCCCACAGAATACTAATCTCGTCAGTAGTCTTAGATTAGAGCATCTTTAGAGATAATGAGAATTAATAAGAGGTTTTAGAGGTGATTTGGGAATCGGATACCCGGTAAGATGCGAAAGTTGAGAATTGGAGAACAGAAAGGGCTTGCTAATTTGCTATACTTCCTGTGCAGGGAAGAGGAGATGCCAATTGTCAAAAATCTTGCACACCGGTTAGTCTCTTGATATTCTGTTATGCTAAAAGCATGTTGTTTCCAAAAAGTTATAGGACTTAACTCATTGACATTTATTGCCTCAAGGAAGGGGAGAAGTTAGAAGCAGATTGCTCTCGTAAAGTTAAGAATGATGCCAAAACTTCTAGCCGCAACAGAAGGCGAACTGCGAGAAGTCAATGTATTCACTCCAACCAGGAAACTTAAATCTGAAAGTTTACTGCTTTATTTCACATCTGCTAATCTCCTTTTAAATATTTTGCAGCTATGGGCCCTTCTACTACACAACGACAAGGCACAGAGAAGGAGAAAGTAGAGAATAAAAGGTTTCTCGGGACACCCACTCTTTCCTTCTAATGCACGTAGATCTGTGCGCATTGGTTGTGCCTAAAATTTTCTGAGAATCTTTTTCATCTTTAGCAGACTATACACTTTTCAGAACATTTTGCCACCTTTTATCCTGTTTCAGAATTCCAAAGTTATTGTTCGGCCTTAGTATCTATTGCTCTTAGTTGCTTAAGCCTGCTTTTACCATATTATGCAGACGTTGTTTGAGACGGCAATCAGCTAGATTTAAGTCTCAAGAGCGGGAACCTGCAGAGGACTTGTTTGAGATTGAAGATGCCACATTTCCAGATACTCAGCCACTTGCTGATAATCCAAAACAAGACGGTACATCTTTGTCTAATTCATCTATGGAAACAGAAGGAAATTGGGACCAGAGAAATGAAAAAGAAGTGACACAAAGGTCTTCAATAGGAAGACCATTACGGAAAGCTGCAGTGAAGGTGCAATCCTACAAGGAAGTGCCAGTTAATGTCAAAATGCGCAGAGTAGAGTGATCACAAACTATCATCATCATGGAGAACATCAAATAGGACACATGCGTGCAATTGCTGTTTGTAATTCTTCTATGTATAACACCACTGAAATACTATTATTATTGGCCGCGAATTTGTTTTGTAAGTTTGCCATCTAATATAGTATAAGATGGTTGGCGCGCTATATTTAGTAATGGGGATCAGACCCATAGGCCGAAGTGGAACTTTCCTTGCAAAGGCCCAAGCTTCTTAGGCAATGAACCCATGAAAAGAAAGATCTTTTATATTCATATGGATATGGAATTGGAATGCCGATAGAGAAACTTATGGAGCTCTGCATCTGCTCTTTAAAATATGGTGTCTCGCAATCCCCAAAATAACAATCAAAACGTCCCTTTCAAATCAATGCCAAAGTAAAGGGCTATCATAGGCCAAGTCAAGTGGCCATCTCCAACTAACATTAACTACTAATCAGAATCACTTCACATGCTTGCACCGAAACACGACAAAGCAGTCTGTCGTTTTATATGGACTTTCAGACACAAAACCGCGTTAAATGATCACGACACGGACAATCAAAATCTTTGATTTAACTGAAATAAAATTTAGAAAAAGAAAAAGACACGAATTTAAAATGTTTGTTATAAATTCTACGTCTATTTGTACTGCACGAAGACATTTCGCAACAAAGTTCTGCCTTTTCAACTTTGCACTACTGCTTGTATGTATCTACCTAATGTCAAAGCCATCGAGACAGATGTAGTCAGACATTAATCAAACTAGGTTCGACCAAACTCTGTAACATCGATATTTACTATAATTCCACTTGAAGGTGAAGATCAGACACTTGCCTAACTTGTACATGAGTTGGTTCGGACTAATCATCTTGGTCAAAATATTTTTTGACTACATACCGATAAATTGTTGAAATAATGTGTCTTAAATAAACTATTTAACGCACTAACGACTCATAATTAAGTGATGAGATCGATTCAAATAGTATTTATAAATTGATTTTGCTGACTACATGTAAAAAAAAAATGCAATTCAGGTACGTACATAAAAAAGATAAGCAAAGAACAAAATTTCGGAAGTATTCAATTCATAATCATCTAAGATATATGTTTCTATAGTTTGGTACAAGGCTCTATTTATAAAACTTCAATAAGATATTAAACACAACTTATAACAAACTTTTATAGCTAAGAATTTATAGGACTTTTAATAATAACTTATAGTAGACTACTAATACCTTATATAAGTCTTAATAACGAATTGGTAATCGTAAAAGTAAGCACTATTGAACTTGTGCTTGATATCTTGTTCAGGCTTCGAATTGGATCTTTTCCCCCTTCCAACGTTCTCATCAGGTTGAAAAGAACTCAGCTCTGAAGAATGAGATGAAAGATACAAGTTTAGTAAGGATGAGTGGTGAAGTTCTTCCTCTTTAGTCTAAGTATCATTCGAATCAGAATGACCACTCCATTCGATAAGAAAGAGATAAAAATCATTTTCTTTTAAATGTTGCAAAGAAGGTATACATTTGGCAACTTCATTTGTACAATCATTAGAAGGTAAAGTAGGAGGTTCAAAGGTGCCTCAACAAGAGATAATTCTTCTATATTATAAATAAAACTACTATTCATGCCAATCCAGAAGATATGCATTAAATCCAAGTTTACGAATAATTTTTTAGGCTAATTAATAGATCTCAAAATAATGCTCTTTCGCTTATTCTTAAATGAATAAGTATAATCTCCATTGAAGTTAACAATACTAAGATTATAAAGCCAAAGGCAGCTTAAAAGAATATGAGCAACGTCTGTAAATAAAACTCACAATATATGTCATCTTTATAAAGTCCAACAAAACAAAAACTATACATCTTTCTGAGATAGATAAAGTAGTCATATTCACCCATGTTGTCCTAAACGGATGTCGATATGGTTCTACTTTCAATTTTAATAAACTAGTAACATTTTTAAAATTTGCATATATTAGGCTACCTCCATCTATTACTAGATTACGCTTCCTATCTCTGTTTTGAATAAAAACGAGGAAGATATTAGTGCATTAATTTTCATTAGCTATAAAAGCAGACAACATACATTTAACAATATCCTAAAAACTTGCATTAAGATCATCATCTTCATCACCGGAATAATCTAATGGTCAACAATTTGGTCTTCCTCAATCTTTAAACAACTTAATTTCTAAAGCTAATGCATTTGGACGATTAAAATTTTCAATATGACCCTTTTGGTGACATTTATGACGAATAATAAATGCATTACTGACTTTATACTTAATGACAAAAGCAACATGTTTAGAGTTATTATTTCTAGACTCGTTGCCAACTAGGGATGAAAAAAGAGCCTAAGCTGAGCTCTAGTTGAAATCAATTGGCTTGCCCGAGTTGACTGTGTATTAAGCTAAACTCAAATCTTTTTAAAAAATTTTGTGAGCTCGAGCTTAGCTCAAAGCTCAAACTTCTTTTACATATAAAACAATATTGTTTTATATATGTAACAAAATAACATCGTTTTGTATATTGTATCAAAATGAAATCTTGATTAAGATCAAGTTTAGGCCGAATGCTTTTACCTTCACCGAGCTTTGGGTTGTGTATATATGGCTCGAACTCTACTCAGTTTGTTGCCATCTATTACAAACAATTTCAAATTTAACATTATTGCTTGGAGACATAGTTTATGATAATGGTAGTTTGAATTATCTGATCATTTGTATGACTCTTATTGGATTTATCAACATCTAAGACTATTTGGTAGGCATCTTCCAGTACGTTTGATGGATGCAAGCTAACCACTTTTTGCATATTGTACATAAGACCATTGATAAAACAGTTACATGCAATAAAATTGTTTCTTAGGGTGAAATTCACTCCCAGAGGCTAATCGTTTCAAATTCAGGAGAATATTTAACTTCACAAATTGATAATTTTTTCAAATTTATTGCATGAGCAAACTAAGTCACTTTTATAAGATCTAAGTATATATTTTGTAAAGTTTTGATTTCACGTTCTCTCATTGAGGACCTGTTTGGTTGGATGTTAATTAATAAAACGGAACGAAATGTAACGGAATAGAATGGAACGATTTATAATAGAATGGAATATAATACAGTGAAACGTTGTTTGGGAGGAATGGAAATGTTCACAATATAATGTAGTGAAATGTTGTTTGGAAGATGGATGGAATATAATGGAATAGAATGTATAATAAATGACTATTATACCTCTTATGCTAAAATGATTATTGCATGAGGTTTATTATTTTATTATTAATTATATACAATTTATTATTAATTATATATATTATTATTATTAATTATTTAATAAATTTTATTATATTATATTAAAATTTATTTTATTCTATTCTATCTTATTTATATTTAAAAATAATTTATTATATAGAAATATATACAAATAATTAAAGAATATTTGTTTATATATTTTCTATTTTCATTAATAAAATTTTTATTAAATTTTATTATTAATTATATAAAACTATTATTATTAATTATTTAATAAATTTATTTTATTTTATTCTATGTGATTTATATATAAAAATAATTTATTTATATTTTTATTTATATAGAAATATATA
>JANQBM010000008.1:7541131-7564104 GCA_025594535.1 Erythroxylum domingense
TTTATTATTAATAATATAAAAATAATATTATTAATTATTTAATAAAATTTATTATGTTAAATATTATTCTATTCTATCTAATATATTAATTCTATTTAATATAACATTATAACTTGGTCACATGTGATATTACGAAAAATTATTGAGGGTATATTATGTAATTTGTATTTATTAGTTTACGTTCCATCCTAAACCCTCCAAATCGAAGGTTTTTTATTTTCACTATTTAGGATGGAATGGAATGTAACATGAAACCCTCTGCTTCCATCTCATTCCATTCTATTTCATTATAAAACTTCCTTCCAAACGATGAAAGTATGTTACGTTCTATTCCATTCCATGCTCAACCCCTCAATCAAACAGAGCCTGAGTGATCGGTAGTATATCCTAATGAGTTACGTCTTGTAATATATTTTGCCAATATATTTTAGTAAAAGTTAAAGGTAGAGCTTACGAAAAACTATACCAACAATTGCAAAATTAAAAATAGAAAAAAAAAGATATTTTTAAGTTAGTGAGAGCTAAGGAATAAAAAGCGAAAGACTTAGATAAGTTACTTTGTATAAAAGATGAAGCAAGGCAAGTGCTCTTAGCTTAAATGACATCAAGAAGCGATGACAGAGGTACTTTTATAGCTTTTTTAATGAAAGCATAAAGGATAACCTATTTAGATGATCTTAGCACGTTCGAAAAATATCACACGTTTACTTGTTATTAACAGATTACAAGAGAAGAAATATATTAAAAAACAGTTAGGGAGATGAAGAGTAAGTAGTAGGGCTTAATGAGATATTCATAGAGGTGTGAAAGAGTCTAAACAAAGAGATTTTACTTAATTAGCCAAGTTTTTTAATGTGATCCTTAAGTTAGCCAAACTTAAACACTAATGTGAGTCTAAGCAAAGAGAACATAGCCTGCAATAGAAAACTTTGACGCACTATGATGATAGATAAAGAATCCCTCGTAAAGAGATTCTTGTCATTCTTATTAGATTTTTAGCATTTTCCTCTTGTATTTAGCCTAAATGTTTAAATATGTAGTAATTAGCTCTTAAGTTTAATGTCATTTTGCAATCCTCACATATGGTATACAAAAAACTCCATTAAAAGTATAATGTTACGGGTTCCTAATGCATGTAATCACCAACAATTTACCACTAAACTATTAGCAATAAAACAATAATAGTACAAAATCACAATGCAGGATTCCCATGTTATCCCTAATTATTATAGTGTTAAAAATACATTTCGTTCCTGTGATTGATCAATTTTGTTTGTATCTAATAAAAGACCTCATGACCTATTAACATCATTATTACTTCTTTTATCCCCCCCTACAAAACACCTTCTACTCGATCTTAACCATTACAAAACACATCCTAGTAACTAAATGACTAATATAAAAAGTTAATTATATTAGTCTTTTAATTAATTCTACTACTTTTTATTTATTTATTATATTTTATGAAGCATCACTTATACGTTTCATATACGATAATTTTGAAAGAATCTTCCACAGTTATACTTTATCAAACAATCTTCCACAGTGTATTTGTATATGCATACATCACAACTAGTAAAGTACAAGAAAGAAACTGCAAATGTTGCACTAAAGTTTATACTAAAGAAAACTTTTAAACCTATTTATGTTTATTACAGACGCAGACGCTAAAGAATAAGCGATCTATCTCTTTCAAAGGGAATGCTTATGCTTGCTGCCATTATTATTTTAATTATCAAATAATTGATAATTAGCCGTGGTTTTGTGGGGGCTTTAACTTTTTGTATAACAGGTGATTGGATTGGCACTTGGGATTCCAAAGATCTTCAAAGAGCATGACATGATTTTAGATGGAAATCGAGGGCCCACCTTAAAGACTAAAAGAGCCTCATGGTGGGCCCCAAACAAACACACATCCCTAACCATTTGATTCTCACATGGACCCCACACGCTTAACCAAAAGTCCGAATCCATGATTATCTAGGTCCACTCCGACAGGTATTAGACGGTGGGTCCCTACTCTCTTTTTTGTTTTCTGTTTTTTGTTTTTCTAATTTGTGGTCTTAAGCACGGCATAGGGGCTATAATTCTTTTTAGTTTAGTGCTAATTTAAATAAGATATATTCTAATCTTGATGTAACATTGCACATGGATCCGTGTATCATTCTTTGTGCTCTATGCATTGCATGCATATTATTGATACATATACTACAGAATTTATAGCCATCAACTTGATTTGATATGCATTTAGTTTACGGTTAAATATTGATTTGATCTTAGATTCTCAATATCGACATTATTCTCTTTCCAATTTTATGTGGGTTCAAAGTGAAATCAATCACACGCACATGCCAACTTGAAAGCTTGTATCTAGCTCGTGACATGAAGTTCGAGTTGGGTTAAGGGGATATTGCTGATGTTATGATGCTAAGTTGTGTATAAAAAAATTGTAAAATAAAAGGAAACATATGTTAATGACAAAAAAACATAATTACGAGGTACTGGGCTAATTTAGGGAAAGGAAAGGTAAGTTATAGTATTATAAAAGAAAAGAATGGGCAGTGAAAAAAATAAAAATCCACTCCTCGCAAGTTGTCTTAAACAAAGCCTACAAGGCATCTTACGGCGTAAAAGATTCAAAGAACCACAGCATGGATTAGAGTAGTAGTTGCGAAGATCTGCATGCTTGAGAGCGATTCGATTCGATTCTCTCAACTGTCATAAAAGAAATTCGTTAGTTACTTTACTAAGTTCGTTATAACTTTAGATTTACCTTTGACGAATATGACCAATAAAAATAAGGAATAGATGCGGGACACATTTTCCAAACTTAATGTATACATTTATTACTTTCGAATATGTAAAGAGATTAGTATGGTTGGTAAAAGGGCGAGTGCGCCCTTTTCTTTATTAATTCTCCTTTCGAATACTCATTTTATGTGAAAACATAAAATTAATATTTAGTCAGTTTTGGGATATCATGTACAGCATTAACTGAAAACCTTATCCATATTGGCCGACCAAATCCAAAAATTGCAGTCTTGTTGCGCAATCATATTTATTCATCCCTTTGGTTCATATATAATGTAGCAAGCGTGTTGTGGGTTTAAATTAATTAGTTTGTTTTGTTCCCCATGGTATATTGTTGTCAGTGTTGCCAACCAGATCATAGCCTTGGACATATATAGATTGGGGCATGTTTATTTAATATAAACAAAAATGAGAAAACGGGTCCCAATTATAGAAAACGCTTAATCCTTTATTTAATGTATTGGTGAGTGAGCATGATGTTTAGTTAATATAATGACTATATATATACATAAATATGTGTGTGTTAGGTAAAGATAATCGCGTAATGATATCTTTTTTGTGTGCATTAAGGAAGGTCACTTTTTTTTTATAAAGATTTGTATATTCAATGAAAGAATAAAACTCATCTGTTTAATATAATGTAAATTTTGAGATTTTTTTAATAAAATATTATTTTCTAATTAAAACAATGATTATATTAATTACTATAATAGCATTTCTATGACTATTATTACGGTATCACGATCATTATTACTTTATTACATGCTCGAGACAGTGCAGCCTTACTCTTTAATCAAGCTATATATGTTTCTTTTTCCCGTTTGACTTCACGGATAAAGGGATTCTTTCACAATTATAAAAATAGCAATGACACCATCAAGCATTTAGCTCGATCAGCATTTTCCACTTGTTAATTTCTACCATTCAAGTTCTAAGGGAAATAAAAATATATAATTAGCTTATAATAAATAAACAAAATAGGTTGACTTTAAATGCTATTTAGAATCTTCAAATTTTTCGTTAAAAATGATTGTAAAGTGTCTTCTTTAGATCATAAAGCACATATTAAGTTTGACTTATTATAAAAAAAAGGATAAATGTTCATAAAATTATATATAAAATCAAAATTATAAACAGCTATGAAAATTTTAAACAAAGATGTTCGTTATTACATGGTGATAAGAATTTGAATAATGAGTTGAAAAAATATCAAATAGTTTTAATGTTAAAGAATTGTTTGGTTTTACTTGTTTCTTAATTTTGATATATTTTAAAGTAAAAATCAAAAATTTGATTGATTTTTTGAGCGTATCTATGTACTTATACTTTTATTACTAGTCATAATTAAATATTAAAAGATCAATTATTTTTATAAATCAACTAACTAACTAATTTTATTCTGTTTTTTATACAATATTTATTAATAAATATGAATAATAAATTATTATATTTTTATTAAAAAAGATTTATATAAGTAAAATTTTGTAAATTAATATTTATTATATAGGATTAATTATAAAAAGAATTAATCCTATATTTTTGGACATTTAAAATAACGGGTGGAATGAGACTTGCGTGTTACAATTTTGTTTAAATAATTAATTAATATTAAGTAAAAAAAATTGAAACAATAAACCTAACCCATTTGAATTTTTTGCTCCTTTAGGCATAATCTATTTACTAGTATTAAAACTTGATTACTATTTATATTGGATGAGCAGAAGTACCCGAAGTGGAGATGTATTCGTTTCGATCAATAAAGCATCAGGTCTATCAGCAAGAACAAGAGATTTAGTCTACAAATAGTTCAACCCACCCCTACAAGAATATAAATTGTCCAAATTATCAGGAATGCCGGTTCACCTTTTGAGCAAATATGCTGTAACATGTTCCATCTTCAATTGACAACAAGTGGAATCACCACAACACTCTTGTAAAGACGATGCCCATTAAACGGAGAAGTTACATTATCCTTATACCTGTCTCTAAACCGAGCACAACCAACACGAGTATCCCATTTTCTGAGAGCACTGAACAAATTGGAAAAAAGGTTGGGAGTGTTTAATTTGAAGAAAAATCTAGTCTTGAAGAGGTGGAGTAATTGAGGTAGCGACAGATGGGAATTAGAGGAAGCCACAGAAGGAGAGGATGAGAAATTCAAAGAAAAGCATGAGACTGACTGCGTGGGTCTTGAGAGATTTGAAAAGCATATTGGATGGCTCTATTTCGAGAAATCAGTAGCAATTTTTGTTATGATTATTACATCTTTAAAATGGTTGTCTGCTGGGAGCCGGAAAGGTGCAAACTGCAACTGAAGAGATGGCGGCAGATAGGTTATGTGTAGAAGAGCACAAAATTCAAACAAAATTTTTGTTTTATTTAATATTAATAAATTATTTAAACAAAATTATAACATGGATATACTATTCTTTTTTTTTAGTTAACTTATGAGGTATTTTAAAAGGGTCTTAATTATAGGAAGACATTTTTAAGCCATCTATATCCAAACTAATCCCTAAAATAAATTTCTTTATTCTCAGGCTCAAATTTGAGATCTCTAATTAAGAGATAAGAGTGCTAAACCACTCACATCAACTACGTTTAGTTATAAACATACTATTCTTGAAAATATTTGAAAGCATTTCTCTTGCTAATCGTGCTATAGTTAATTGGTTTTTGTAACCAAGTAAGAGCATTTTGGACGAAACTGTTTGGACAAAGCTTTGCCCGTCGCCTACTTCTAGGTTTTCCTAGGGTAACTCACCTTGTATGCAGGTTTAACTTGATAAAGCGGCTACGCTACATATGATGTATGAACATACAAAGCCAAAGCAGAACCGAACCTCGGATGGGACATAAAGGCGCGGCGCCCATTTTATTCTTCTTTGACATTTTGGTTGGACGATTAGTTTGGACTTTACTATTCTATTTTTGTACCTCCATAGGAAAATAATTGAACATAAAAAGAAGGAAAGTTACCCTAGGAAAATTGATGCATGCCCTTAGTTTATCTTACTCCTAGTCAATGTTCCAAACCCGTTTTCATAGTTTTATTTATGCATCTAATAGACATACAGAGACGATAAATTGAATGAGTTCCTACGTTAGTCAAAGAGAAGCCTCCATCTTTCCTAAAGGGAAGAATTAAATGTTCAAAATGGGTCCATTTCCTTTCTTTGAGCAAAATATTGGTGGGAAAGTTTGGTTACCAGCTCTGTTTTCTGACCAATGGAACTATTTGTATCCCATCTACCACAAGTGAATGAAAAGGAATTAAAGTGATTCCTTTTAATAAAGATAGAATGGATATAAAAATAACAATAGTTGATAATGTCGTGATGCAGAGAGAGTGCCCAGGTCAAAAATGAGACCCACGAGATGTGCTTAATGTGTTTATCATTTCTAAATTATTTATGGGTGGGTGTAATTTTGTCAAAAAAGACATGCTAGTCATTTTGTTTCCTAAATATCCCAATTTGTCTTTGGAAAATTATAAATATGAACATTTGACAACCACTTTCCTGCACAATTAGATCAAAGAATTAAGTTTTTATTTTTTTGAAGTGTGCAAATAACTTCACTTACAATTTCTAGAGAAAAAGTCAACAAACCTCGACCATTCCGTGACTCGTATATGTCACATTTGAGTTATAAAGGAATAACCTTAATAGTTGTTCTAAGATTATACAATTTTCTTGCTTTCTTTAACTTCAAGACAATATTTGATGTTTAACAATTTTGTGTAATACAATTTCTATGTTTATATAATTAAACCCCAATGTAGATTAAAAACTGCAATAATCTAATGAGAAATATTGCAACTTTATAAGAGATAAATACTTAACATAAAAATTCATTAAAATTTCTAATTTTAAGCCAATGAGACAGATTCCTATACTATCAACAATGTGTTTCATATTATTTCCTTTTTTGCTTCAATGGCGTGTTTTATATTATTATTTGCTTCAATAGTGTGTAACATCTTTAGTGGATCATACGAATGGACATTCTTGGAAGCAATGAGCGTGCCATGATATTTCACAAGTTGTTTTCAAATGCAAATGTTCAAAAACTAACCAGAGCGTTGTTTTTGAACATTTGCATGTTTTAAGGTAACAGCACTAGCGCAGTTTCTTATTCCAGATAAGATATTGGCGAGAAAAGTATAAGCATAGCCTTAGCTCTCCGGCTCTGTGGTGTTAAATTTAACAATGTCGGAGTGGTCACTGTCTGGTCTCTACCCGCTTTTACCGCTAATATCTGATTCTTTGTTCTAGTTTGTACATAGAACAGTAGGCTCGGTACAAAATACTGACTCACAGTCAGTGATGGAGAGAAAATCTTAAGATATAGGGAAAAAAATTGGCATTGATAGACTTTTGGGCTTTTCTGCTTTTGTCCAATACCTACTAAGAAAAAGCAACAGAGAACACACAAAAAGAAAACAGTAGCCGCTAGCAAGTTGTTATAAGAGCTACCTAAACCACTCAAAAACCCCCCATGATCCCATCTTCCATTTCTCTCGTCCTCTGTCTTTTAAGCCGTTTTGCTTTAGTCCACGAGCTCCAAGTGTTGAAGCATGGAGAACCAGAGAAATTCCATCCTGAGTTGGTACTATTGCCAAGGAAAGGTTAGACATGTCTTTGACTACCATTTTCTTACTTATACAACTCTGCTATCAAAAACATGGTTTCTAATTTTGGTGTTAAAGTGGCTAATTGTGCTTGGAAATGCTCATTTTTTGGGACTAATGCAGACTATGGAGGAACTGAGACAGTCCCTTCTGTATACAACTCTGGAGCTTGAGCAAACAAGGCTAGCAGCTCAAGAAGAGCTAAGAAAGAGAGATGACCAGCTGATACACCTCAAAGATCTACTAACCAAAACCATGAAAGAAAGAGATGAGACGCAAGAGAAATGCCAAAAATTAGTGTTCGAAAAGCTTTTGCTCCAACAGCAACAGCAGCAACAACAAAATGCTCCTCTCTCTGGGATTTCAAGCATTGAAGATGAACCCAGAAAAAGGATTGACTCCAACAATGGCTTCTCGTCATCAGATTGTGAAGAGAGCATTGTTTCGTCTCCTGTCATTGACCCAATTCCACAACCTCAAGAATTCCCAGCTACTTCAATACCACAATTGGTACCCCAAACTGTGACTCAGCAAACAGTAGGGATAGTGCCTGAAAAGCCATTGCCTGAAAAGGGAAAGCTTTTACAAGCAGTGATGAGAGCTGGTCCACTCTTGAAAACTCTGCTCTTGGCCGGACCACTACCAGAATGGAGACACCCTCCACCACCCTCTTTTGAGATCCCACCAGTCACCATCCCTTCACCACCATCTCCTCCGCCACAACTCCTCCACCAAGACTCGTTCCCCAACACCGTGAATGGATGCAACAGAAAGAGGGTTCTCTGTGGTGGCTTTGACTCGTCGGTAGAGACAAAGCATCAAAGGATTGTCCTTCACTGACCACTACAAGTTACCAAAGTTATGATTTACAAAGTTTCAAACTTACATACTTACAATCATTTTTAAACCACTAATTAGGCAATGGGAGATCTAAGCTGGACGCCACTGATCTAGCATTTTTGTACAGACGTTTGGTTTACTTTTAGAGAGTAGAGTCTTGTAGAGAAGAAGCTATTCCATGTTGACTGAAGCTGAGAGAAGAGTAGCTGGCAGTTGCGATTGGCTCTTTTTGCCACCGTATCTGGGATTTAGAGATTTTTGGTCTCTGCTTCCCTTATTCACATTTTTAGCTTATGTCCCATGACGGTAAATGGGAAATCAATGACTTGAAAATCGGATTGAGATATATATATATATATATATCTATATATATAAATATGTAATAGCAAGTGAAAAAATTGTAACTTTATGAGGATGCTGCCTGCCTAGTGAAGCAGCCCAGATCCAGTGATGAGTTTGTGTGTATGTGTATGAGTTGGTGTGAATCACAGTGTGACAGACAAAAGAAGCTGGGTGTCAGAAGGAAGTTGTTGGGGTAGGGAGATGGGTAAGGCCAACAACCCTTAGGTCTTAGGCTTTGGTTGTTGGGTTGATGTGGATCCCGCAAATCAGAATCAGGATCTACTACTGCTACTATTAGTGTGTGGTGTATTGATTGTTTGCATATCAAACGCGAGGGACGATATGATTATAATTTCAAGTTTCTCAGAGTTCTCTCTTGTAATGCATTTTCACTTCTTATTACATTGTTCAATGTAAGAAAATGAACGCCAGAACACGGCAGAGGCCTGCAACTGCAATGCAAATAAATGAAGAATCTGACCAAAAGGCCTAACTTTGTTCGAACGACGAGACAACACCTCCCCCACTCAGACGTCTCTTAGATCATATAAAAGATCACCATCGTAACTCATTTATCGTAATTGTTACACACTCTTAGCATGCCATTGCTGCTTCCAAAACAGGTCCATACACACACTTTATGGTCAGTCATCAGCTGATGGAGTTTTCTACTCTTTTTATTGCAAAAAGAGTTTAATCTTTTATGTTCAAATAACTTTTAAATGCTCAAAATTCTTTCACTCCCAATCCCAAATTTATGTAGTATTTGCAAATTTAAAATATTTAATTTTGTAATACCAGTGTACTAATTAAGGGTTGTAACATATCAATAGTGAATTATATTTAATTAATCTCTTTTCTGAAGTTGATCATGATTTGAATTTTGAAAAATGAGAAAGTTTTTAACATTTAATTAATTAGAACTCACTGATTACCAACACTTCCTGCAGTCTCAGAGAAACATTTTTGACAGGCATACAGCCTGTTTTGTTATGCATGCACAGGTTAAATCCTACTTGATACTACTCTTCAAGGGCCTCCAACATGTCTGTCCAAATTGGTCGTTGGAGTACTTTCCTGGAATGTAATAGGATTTGGAAAATTTTCCTCTTTAAGAAAACCGGCATAACACTATGCATTGGCATTGTTAAGTTGGTAGTTACATATTCAAAGATGAAACAAGCAGAAGTTTTTGATCTAGTCCTGTCGTTAACGGGACCTTGCTCTTTTATAAACCACACCAATTTGATTTCAGCTCCTTTATTGATCATTTGGATTTAGCACGCCATTGACATGGATAGGGAATACCACCAACGGTCAGGGCCACATTCATCTGCCATCTGTTGCTTTTCTTTGCAAGTCTATTTAGTATTTACAGGGCTCTAGTACAAAATGCCTAATGATTAGAAATTCATAAAGATAACTTATTTCCTTCGTTAATTACATATTTCCATGGAAAAGAATGGTCAGTTGATTTGGATCGGCCTTTATCAGGAGTGAAACTAATAGTCTCATCTCACCATTTCAGCCATCTCTGATGAGCATGAAGCAGCAGGGCCTCCTCGCGTCTGCCTAGTGTTGTAGGACTTGCAGCTCAGGCACTTGTGTGCCAGAATGTGGAATTGGACGTGGGAGTTTGCTCCACAATCATTGCACAATATCCACACCTGTTCACCAAAACCAAAATCAATCCCAAATAATGGAGAAAATGGCAGCAAGTAGAAGAACTAAGGATCATATATAGCTTCTGCCGCCTACCCTCTTGTTTTGGTAGATTTCAGGCATTGGAGTTGCAGCAATCTGTATGCCAGCATTTCGAGCATAGTAGTTAGAGAAAAAGTGAAAGGGAAATAAAGGGAAAAAATTGTTCAATCTTATGGTGGTTGGCACCTCTTGATCAAGATTTCTCCACAAGTTTGACATGTCGCAGATAGATTTGGAGCAAACTGGGCATGAATACCTGCAAAATTATGTTGTGCATGAATCAACGATCAGCTAGTAATGAAGAAAAATAGATAAGACAATCTCAAATATCAAGGTGATCGAAAATCTCTGAATATAAAACTAATGAAGAAATTAAGTTTTAGGTGATTGTATTTGTAGCAGTGCTCCACCCATTTATTTGCCAAAGGCTTATTGTGCTTACCTGTAATGTTGCTCCATCTCTCTCACACATTCCAAATGTATTGTATGCCCACATGGTAATACAGTGATATCTTTCATAGTGTCAAATAGAAACTGCACATCAAATAGGAACTCGATAAGTATGCAGCAATTACTTTCAGCAGCTTAAGCTTAAGACTACATTGGTGTAGTATTTTACCTCAAAGCATACAGGACAATTATGATGCATGGCCCCTTCCACACAACGGTGTGCATCCTTCATGGAATTGGAGTAGCAACAGCCTGAAAATGTCAATTGTCGATATCATTACTAAAATTTTCCGAGTTACCAAATGATCCAATCTTTCAAAGGGACAAAACAATTGCATTTCCAACTCTCTATCTAGGTTGTATACTCACCGCATGTAGTGCAATGGAAAAAGTTCTCTCTTCCCCCAGTTCTGTAAAATCAATCACAAAAGGAAACGACTCAAAACTATTAATTGATCTGCTATGGTACAACTAACTAAATGGTATGTACTTTCACGACTTCCATCCGTCTTTACATACTTGGTATCAATTTCTGAGGTCAGGATGCAGTTTGGAATGGAAAAGAAAAAGGTGAACATAACTGGAGATCTTACCTGCATATTCCACACTCATCACAGTGATATTGATTCTTCGAGACCTGAAATAGACAATTGGTTTGAATTATTGTTATTTCTTGAGAAAGTGTAACTTCATCATGAGTGAGAAAATGAGACATTTACATCATCGTCAAATAATTTACACTTTGCACAGAAGTACTTTCCCATGCAAACTCCACAGTTGATGCAATTCTGCTGAACCTGATGATACATCACAGAGCAATAATCAGAATCCACCCACGAATTTATCCAAATTAAGTGACAAAAACTTTCAATAAGAGATGACTACCTCTTGTTCTGTACCACAGAGGGAGCATATAACCTAGAAAGGTGTAGAGATGGATATGGTTAGAGAAGAATTGAAGAGAACTGACCAAAGAAGCATACTTGCTCATCCACTAAGGAATACCGTATCTTCACATCAAAACTTCAACCCATAACAACCGAATAATAAGTTAATGCTTCATTCAAGATAGGATATGACGCAGCTTGTTGTCAGAATGTATGGTTACCCTATGTGCAGGACATTTTCTTAATCGTCTTCATTCTTAAGAGTTATCCCTTGTTTGATCAAACTTACCTACTTAAGGAACAAAGAGATTATAAAAAACTTTCAAGAGACACAAGTCGCATTCAATCCCGTTTCCTTTTTCCTAATTTGAATCAATCAATTACAAATCCTGATAGATATGAAGAAACAACTGAAATATTTGAAGAGAAAAACAAACCAACCTTCGCAACTTCGTGGCGTGGAATATCGTGTTGATCAAGAAGATTAATTTCCAATGCGTTCTGTTAGTTTAATTATAGGGTAGTTAAAGAAAATTAGTTTCTCAGCTAAGGACAGTTCGACCAAAATCCCACGTAAAAGAAAAGTTAAGAAGAGACGATGACTTTGGTACCTTCGCTTCATTATGGCAATGTCTGCAATAAAAAATCTCGTTGCAGCAAGGTGCTCTAATCTTACATCTCCTCCTATAATGCGAGCACCTATACTCACCCAAAATGATAAGATAATTTCAGTAACTGATCAATGAAATACCTCTAGCGCAGATTCAGAAACATCTTCAGAAATCAAACAGCTGAATTTAGAAGGAAACAATAAGGCATACCCATGATCCCCAGATCCAAGCTCCAACATAGGTGCATTAGAAACTCCAAGTTCCACGAAATCTTGTCGCTGTTCAATTACAGTCTCCATTCTCATCGAAGTTTCTACAAAGTCCCTCTCAATATCTTCCTTCTCAGAAAGTCCGAATCTCAAGCTGAAAACAAAAACATAAACCCCGGAAAATTCCAACAGTTTCATATGGTTTGCACTTTGCAGAAAGATTAAATATTGGAGCACACATGACACACCTAATTAATTAAGAATTGCCTTAACACCACCATCTCTCCCCAAATAACCGCAGCACGCAACAAAACCACGTTCTTCGTTCAGGAATCCACTGCTTACTGTTTAATATATCTCTCTCTATCTCTAAATATAACCTCACGCAGTCACACGCTAAGCCATTGTCTTACCCGACAATTAATGACAACACGAAAAGTCTTAAAGACACCCGTATAACTACCTTGTCAGACTTTCTAAATTCTAATATCATTGACAAACGTTGAAGGACCCGAAATTTAGGTGGCCTGATCAGATAAGGAATAGCTTAATCATTTTGTTCACGTAAATGCATGTATCAGATGTGTTGTGATTAATCAGAGATGGCTAAAAATGCATTGCTTATGAATAGATTTGATCTTTCTTAAGATACTTTTTTTCGCTCCCAACAGAGTTTTCAGTTAACAAGGGACCCATATCCCTTTGGAAAAGGAGGCAAGTTTCTTGACTTGATTAACTGTTTCTTAAGAAAGAAAGAGATAAAATAACCGTGAAAAGGCAGTTTGGGAAGGATAAAGTTTTCCAAGTATGGTGATTCTAATTGGTACGCGTTTCTAAGGCTTCGTGACGTCACGTTCTCCTTGACTCGTGTGAAGTAAATTCTTCACGATTCTCTCCATGTTGAAAACAATTTATACAGGGAAGAAAATTAACATTAGAATGACGTACTAGCATCGGCATCAGACTTAGTTCCGCATTGTATAATGCTAAATACTATTTTAGATAATTTTTAAATTTATGTAATGCTTTCTATTTTTTTTAAATTACAAAAAAATCTCTTAATTGAAATTTAAAATAGTAATAATTTATTTATTTTTACTAATATTAGATTTCATATATAAATAATAATCAAAATTAATATGAAAAAGATCATTTAATCATATATAAACATAAAATTAGAGACAATACAAAGCACTTAAAATATTATAATTTTATCATATAATAAATAATAATTAAATCAAAACATCAAATAAAAAATAAATATTCATGACTCTCCAATTATTACAATTTACAACAAGAGTTCTAATCGAGTAAATAACTAACTAGAAGTAAACACCTGAAATAAAAATATGTACAATCATAGAATATAACATACATCAAATACTTTATAGCGACTTATATATATTGTAAGACATTACGAATTAAAGGATTTTATCGTTGTGCAAAAAAATTAGATGCATTTCTTCTTTTTTTTCATAACATCAGGGACAACATTTCGTTTTTATTAAATAGGAATATTATATCCTTCAATATCTGCACTATCATCTTGACCTGCAATAAAAGAACTTTCACTACCAATTTGGTAGTTCAATCATCTTCTCTTATCTTTCTCGTGATGATATTCTTCAAGAAAATTCTTTATTTTGTTATTTCACATCATAATTCTCTTTCTTACAAAACTCTACATAACTTTTAATTATAGCTAAATACTTCTTTAATATGGTGGTTTTCACATCTTTCAAATGCTTATTACAATACAAATAAAATAGTATGATCCTTCATTTCAGGAACTAATCTAACATTAGTCCAAGTTAGATTATTGAATCTTCCTTTATCTAAAGTGCTTGAGTTATTAGGAGTTTTTGAACTTTCCTCTATTTATCTGTAAAATAAATAAAGACATGTTAAAATTGAATTAATAACTTTATAACAAAATAAATAACACTTAATTTTATTACCAACTACTATCATAAAATATGTATTGTTTAACTTGAAACTAACACAAAGTACGTATATTTTATATAATTTATTTTGTATAATTGCATAATTTAACCATAAAAACATACACTCACAGCTGTAACTTATTCAACCATAACTAACAATTATAAATTTACAGCCTATTTTATGTAATCATACCCTTTCAATTATAAACTAATCTATTTTGTTTGCTTATATAATTAAATAAGTCACGAGTATCGAATTCCGCCCACGAAAACTAGTGAGCGCGTGGTTGAAATGAAAACAGCTGCGGAATTAGAGTTCGATTGGAAAGGGCACAAACGGGGACAGCCCATAGCTTTCAGTGCTCGAACCAGACCCGTCCATAATCCATTTCAGAGTAGGATTAGGATTAGGATTAGGATTAGGATCAGGAATTTGGCA
Source organism: Erythroxylum domingense (assembly GCA_025594535.1). NCBI lineage: Eukaryota > Viridiplantae > Streptophyta > Magnoliopsida > Malpighiales > Erythroxylaceae > Erythroxylum > Erythroxylum domingense. The sequence goes on from JANQBM010000008.1 coordinate 7,556,001, forward strand.
TGAGTACTTGCTGACTAAGCGTGGGTGCCATCGAGACTACTTTCCAGTTCCCACTGGCGCACTTTTAGCGTCTGTATAAACGTCACGTGGTGTATACCGTGTAAACTACAGTTGCAAGTGCTGTAGGTACCCAAATGGGCTTTTGGGTAGATTTGCCAAGTCACCATTTGTGTCAGCTAATGGCAACGTTTGGTTTGGGACATTGCGAGACTTACTCTTGTTTTGTTAGATATATGATTGAGATGGATCCTTCTTTTCTATTTTTTATCGATACATTATGATCTTAAATTTAGAAAGTACCAGGAATTATTTTCCGCTTGTGAATTCGTTGATGAAAAGATATGATATACTTTAACCTACTTATGTACACCAAATCATAAGCTAATTCGGAAACTGTCCTAGTACCAACTTTTGATTGGAATTATTGTTATCATATTTACATCTAAATGTTTTCATATCACTGTTTATAAAATCGTACTCAAGAGTTTGGTTTGGTCCATTTTAAAGAAATAGTCGCGAACTGATGGGCAATGATGGATATATTCTGTAGAGAATTAATTTAATACTTGTTATATGTTATATGTTATAGTCAATATTGTCACGGAGAAAACATACAATCGAATGAATTTTATTTTGAAGTCTAATTAGATGTGTTAATTCTAATTTTAATTAATTTGGTCTTCTAATCACTCTTTTGGATTAAATTAGTCGACAAATAAAAATTAAGAAAAGCTCATGTATAGATAATGATATCAATTTAAGAATTACAACAACACAATAAAATTTTATTTTTAATTTCTATTGATAAGTCTTAAAAATAAATTTGGACTATTTTAGTTTTAAGAAAATGAAAAATGAAATCATTAAATGCATGCGAGGCCTAGAAAACGAAAACATAGATATTACAGCAATTGCAAATGTTGAATAAGAGACACTAACTAATTTACAGAACCTTCTTACAATGGTGTGGTTAGTGAAGTGCGAGTCGCCTCTGAGCCTGATCAATTTGGAGATGAATATGCATAAGACAAAAAGGAAAGGCAGAAGGTAAAGTTTGTTAGGCATAAGAAAGTGAAGAAAGTTTTGTACTTCTGTGTGTATAAAATTATTTCATAAGAGGGTATTTATACATGAATTTACACAAGATTATACGAAAGAATATGCTTTGAAATTATTTCATGAATGTACATCCCCATCAAACTCAAGGTGGCAAGGAATTAGATATCTTGACAAAGTTCTTGAAATAGCCAAGATGGATGAGATTTGGTGAAAATATCTACAATTTGTGATTGTGATGAGGTAAGGCAAGTTGAATAGTTTATTGAATAACAAGGTACCGTATAAAGTGACAGTCAATTTTAATACGTTTGATACACTCATGAAAGACATTATTATAAGAAATTTGTATAATATTATGATTATCACAAAATAGAGGAGTTGAAAAAAAGAAGAAGAAAGCACTTATATTTTGAAACAACTGCGAAGTTAGAAGAGTTTAAAAGTTATCTGCTTCCATGCTAGATAGAGAAAAAAATGTTTGTTTCTTATTATATCATGAAATGAGAGATGTACCAAGAAAGAAACATTAAATAGTAATTGAGCGTAAGTGAATTGGATCTCCAACCCAATCAACATCAAAGTATCCTCTTAACTTTAAAGAAGATAATACACCGAAGCATACGCAAAATAGCAAAGAAGTGAGTTTGATAGTTATATGGTTGTAGTTTAATATATTTATATGATTGGAAAAGAAAAAAACATGTACTACTAAAGATTTTAAGAGTTTAATAGTCAGGCGCATGATTATACAGACATTCATATGGAGAGACATTGCCTATAACAGGAGTATGCATATGATTGATATTATAGACAATTGTAAGAGCAGCATCTTCCTAAAGGTTTGTAGACAAGAAGAGGAAATGAGAAGAATTTAGATAGTATCAAGTATGTATATATGCTTTTGTTTAGCTCTATAATTTTTTTTGAAAAATTAAAATCAACTAGAAATAATAATAGAAGAGTGTAAGAATACAACAAAGGGTCTGCTCACATGAGACAGCCCAACCATAACCCAAAGGATTAAAATGGTATTGCACAACACATTAAACACTCATCACTAAACACAAAACGATGGCGTAAAAAGATGAAACGTTTAACCATTAGGGTAAAACGAATTCGTTCTTTCAGTCGAAGATGTTGGAAGTTTCTTGATTGGGAAGGAGGATGAAGGTGATGGAGAGATGCTGACTCGGTTTATGCGGCTTATCTTCTTCAGAATGTATCACCACTGAGTGGATGAGGGCTCAGGTAAGCTAGATTTCTGCAAGTTGTGATTTCAATCGTGATTAGGGCATAAAGTTATCCCCTTTTCATCTGCGCAGGGATTATCTTTGAAGCACAAATCCACCACCCACAGGTAAATCAGCTCCGTCTGGTGCTTTCCTTATGGCTAAAGTTACCCCTTTTCAATAGACTTTGAGCAGATGAAGCTCAGATTCATTAACTCTACAATTTTGTTGGAATGTATCTGGATAAGAACTTTGAACATCAGTTCTTTGTTGATCAAGAAAATGAGTGAATAATTTTTCTTTATAATTCATGAAATTTTTTTATTAAGTCCCTGGTTTCGGATTTATGCTTTATTATCATATGACTATGGTCATCTACTATGGTTAAGAAGAATCTGTGCCCATGAACAGATGCAGTATGGTAAGGTCCCCATATGACAACATGGATGATATCAAAGCAAGTAGGACCCACAAAAGTACTCAAACTGAAAGGTAAACGTTTTTGTTTTGAAAAATGACATATATCGCATTGTGTAACATGCTGGAAAGGAATAGATGAATCTATAGAAGACAATAGTTTCAATATGGAGTTGGACAAATGTCTTAATCTATGATGCCAAATGTGACTTGATTGAGAAAGTCCTGTGTTGACTTGATGTGTGGGTTCTAGGTAATAGAGTCCATCAAGTTGCTTAGCAAAACCAATTGTCTTCGAGGTTTTGGTATCCTGAATGTCACAAGAGTTATTGGTAAAGGTTAGTTTGCAAAGAGAGGAATTTGTAAGTTGATTAATAGAAATGAGATTAAGTGAGAAGATAAGGACATAGAGAGCATATGTCGATATTAGACCAGAAATATGAACTGTTCCTGTATGTGTAACAAGTACTTGTTGGCCATTGGGGAGTCTCACTGTCAAATTATAGGCATCTCTATACTCAAAAAATAATTCTAAACTGCATATAATGTGATTCGTGGCACCTGAGTCCAAGATCCAAATGGATGAAGGTGAACGTGATTTGATGGGTGAGTATATACGTTTAACATCTTTTGTGAGTGTATTTGTTTGTGGTACCAAAGCTGGACTGGTCATAGGAACTTTTCCATTGTGCAGTAATTCCTTCAATTGAGTATACTCTTCCTGAGTCAGGTTGTAGTTACCACTTGGTTGTGTGCTCTCTTTCTGATCTTCTGAGCTGCAGTCTAAAGAGTTGTAGAGGTTCATTTCGACTTGGTTGGCAGCTCTAAATCTGAACCTGTATGCATCTTTAGACTGGTAAGTAGTTGATTTATTGTTGTTGGTTGCAAAGTTGGGAGGAAATCCGTGTTTCCTATAACACTTATCCTCCATATGCCCTAAGAGCCCACAGTAACTACATACAGGTTTTTTTGTTGACTGAAATGTTTTTCTTTTATTTGTCTTAGTATAGAATGATTGAGTTTCATGGCTATTTGAATGAGTGATAGTGTGGGAATAAGAGGAAATTAGCTGTCTCTCATGTTGTGCTACTATAGAGAAAACTTTCTTATTGTCAGGTAATGGTTCCATCATCATAATCTGAGATCTTACCGTAGTGTAGGAGTCATTTAAGTCTTTCAGAAAACATATAGCACTGTCATTTTCTTGGTATGACTTGATGATAGCTTGGGCATCACATGTGCATTGAGGTTGATACCTACATCGGGGCAGTGGTCTTAGGTTGGAAAACTCATCCCAGAGCATTTTAAGGTTTGAATTGTAATCAGATACTGAGAGCTTTCCCTGCTTTAGTGAATAAATTTCTTCTTGAAGGTCTGAAATATGGAAAGAGTTTGCTTGAGTGAATCTGTCTTGTAGGTCCTTCTATACCTCAACAGTAGAATCTAGCCAAATAACACTTTGGGCAATAGAATCACATATAGAACACATTAAACATGATAGCACCATTGTATTACATCGTTCCCAATAGGCATATATAGGGGGTCATTTTTGTTTGGCATAATGATACTGCCATCAATAAATCTCAATTTATTTTTTGATAACATTGTCATTCTCATTGACCTAGACCATGAATGGTAATTGGATCCAGTCAATGGAGAGGACACTAGGTTGATGAGAGATGGGTTTTCATTAGGATGAAGATAATATGGGAAAGCTGGGTGGTCTTCTGGTCTAACATGGTTTTGATTTTGGTTTCCAATGATACTAGCGTAAGATGGCCCTCTCGACATATTGAAGATGAAGACCAAAAAGAAGAAGTAAAAGAAGACAAGAAGAATAACAAGAGCTTAAAGGCTCAAAAAACTAAATGCAGCAACGGAGATGGATAGCCATTCTGGCTTAATGTAAGAGATGCTCTAATACCATGACAAAATAAACAAAGACTGCAATTTAATATTTTTGCCTCTGCATTTATTGAGTTGCAGTTGCCTTTAGATAGGCAAGCTTACAAATGAGAGGAGAACAAAATACACGGAGAAGCATCTAGAATGTCAAGATAACAATAAGGGAAATAACAAAACATTGGGCTGGTGGAAGGATGTGGGCCTTGTCTTGTTTGACTTATGGTTGGCCCAGCTGTAAAACTAAGCAGCAGAAATCCCTAATTGCCAGAACATTCTTTGTCTTCCTCATTTAAGAATGTTGTGGCTTTGAGTGTCTCCATAGGAGGAGGATGATGAAGCTCCTGGTGTATGTTCTTTTAACAATATTCATTAGGAAGGATGATACCTTTTCGTTTTATTGACTTTGGTACAACTATGTTAGATTTTGTAAAAGCAATATGTAAAAAACAAGGTTTTACTTTTTTGACTATGTGTTAACACTTTGAAGGCCTCTCTTTATCCTACTATCGAGACTACCGACATTCAGTGAAAAGAAACCAACAACCTTAAATCAAAAGATTTAATATTAAATCTTGACCTCCTTGAGAAACAACATGGCTCTTATATCAGTAGGGAAAAGCGTTAACAGGCGAAGAAATAAAACAAAAAACTTTGAAATATCTTTGATAATTGGGAAACAATATATTTAAGTAATCTTTATTATAAGACCTAATTAATATTTCTAATTACGGGATAAAAATTCCATTAATTGATACTTGTAGATGACTATTTTATAGAGAGATCTATTATTATTACTACTATAGGTTGTGGTTGAGACAATAACTGTTTTAATTGTTATTTTAAGAATTATTTCTTTATGTAATTCTTTTACTAAAGGTTTTAAGAGCCTTCTTATTTTAGGAATATTAGGCTTATTAGACTTTTAATAAAATGTAATTAACATGAATAAAGCATTAAAATTATGATAAAAATAAAGTAGTTTTATAATTTATTATGTTATAAATATAGAAGAAATTAAAAAAATTCAAAATTCAAAATCATATATTTTTATTAAATTTAAAAAAGAAGCAGAGAACTAAAAAGTAAAAACAAAGAGGCTAATTTCTTCTATTGACAATAGGAACGTGCTTTTCTGTTCCAATCGGTTGTCTAGTTCACTTACAATTGTGTACGCCACGTTCATGGAACAAAATGTTTCTTAATTACATGTTTATTAAAAAACTGTTCCCTTTTGCTTCCTATAAACCTGCACTCGCAGTCGCATTCAACGTCGGGATGATCCGTGCATACACCAATATCTACTTTTTAATCTGTTCTGTAATCAATGAAACTGATTTAGGTCGATCCTTTTTTTAAGTAGTTGGTGGGGTTATTTTCAAATTGGTGACGAAATTGAAACTTGCAGCCTACGATGGGCTACATATGCCCATTCCCAGCTGAGGAGTACCCATCACGAGGCTTAGACAGACCCAGTCAACCAGTAAGTCTATAGTAACTTTTCTTTACAAATAATTGTATAAAATATTTTTTAACAGCATCAAATTATTATTAATATATTAAAATATACGAAAGCAGCAAAAGAATACGAGCTACCAAAAACAAAAAAACAAAAGAACAAAAGCAGCATGAATTGGAGCTGACCCTGTGAAAAGGACGTAACACCAAATTATTCCACCATACATGTAGTAAGCAGCTAAGTCACTAGTTACACGTTGTTGTTCTTAGTTAACGCTTCACATATTAATATTGGGAAATCCAGCGTCAGAAGCTCTGTTATGATTCCGTTCACACCTACTTCTGAAATATTATATGTACATTCCTCTCGTTAAACACTACACCCATCCATCTAATGAAAACCTTCTCACCATTGCCATTCTCCAACCAATCTAGTGACGGCTGGAATGACGTTATCCCATTTTCCCCATTTGTTCTGGCTCAACAAAATAAGTAACTCATTCAAGAAACTGAAACAAAGGGGGATACTCATACCGTGTATAAAATAACAATTAACAACATTAACGTTAATGCCCAACATAATTGACCTATTCAACACTACATGGATTCCCGACTGCTGCTTTTCGGACCGTGATGACTGATAGCTATGTTGAGTAAGAGGCTCTCCACTTTTACTATTCTTAAAAGGATGTAAAGTTTTTAATGAAATAAAATAGAATAGGTTGAATAGTTCATAATGGAATGATATAAAATGGATATTAAAAAATTATTATTTAAAAGTGATAGAAGAATTTACAATGAAATGTAGTGAAATGTTGTTTATAAGAAGTATTTATAATGTAATATACTAAAAAATTGTTTATCATTTTACATTTCATCCTAAACTTCCAAAATCAGAGGCTTATCATTTTATTGTCTAGAATTGAACGAGATGTAATATGAAACCCTCTTTTTTCATCTCATTCCATTCCATATAAACTGTTCTCTCAAACAATAAAATAATATTTCATTTCATTTTATTACATTCCATTAGTAAACTCCTAAATAAACATAGTCTAAAAAATACCCTTCACTTCTCTCTCTCTCCCTCTCTCACTCATGTGCCAAAAAATGTGCAGAAGTTGTTAGCAATAGCCGTAACAATATGAATAATATTGTTTGACTGAAGTAGTCATCCGTATCAAATAACAAATAAAATACCTATATACTAACAATTAGTTAGACAGTGCTCAAAATGTTAGGGAACATGGTTATCTTTTATCGTATTTAGATAATAATGAAAGTAATAATAACCCGCCTTCCATTAATCCTCCCATCTACGCTTACCCAAACCACACTTAAATGCTATTAGCGGGGTCCAAGCACCTGAAACCATACATGTATACACAAAGATTAAAAGACAACCAATCACCAAGTTACTGGTTCAACTATCATGCACAATTTCACAAGCAAATCAATAATTCAAAAGTTTGGGCTTATGCCAATTCAAGGAACGCAATTCAGTGCAATCATCGCTAATGGAGAACAATATGTATGAGAAAAATACTTAGGCTCATAATTAGGCTTCAAAAACATGAATTTAAAGTTGAAAATTTCACAATCGAGTTTGGGGATTATGATGCGATTTTGGCTACCTAATGGTTGTGAGCAATTGGATGCATTATTTAATTTGGGATTTTGCTAATCTCACAATGTAATTTCAATCAGAAGGGAAGGACATGTTACTTATTAGAATTTAATCAAAGAAAGTCAAAGTTGTTAAACAAAAAGTGATAGCCAAAGTATAAGTTAAAGTAGGAAGCAATGGATTTTGTCACAACTCTTTCCAATTGGCACAACCCAATATCCCAAATAAGAAAAGGAATACAGCAAGGATTCAAAATCACTCCAAATATTAACATGAAATGATGTTGTTCATTCAAATGAAATTTTATAGTTGAAGTCCAATTCAACCTCGCCGACTTAATGTTGGACCCCACACCCCGCCCTTAGGTCGGCGGCGTGTGTTTGCGGGACATACCGCGGCATCCAACCTTACT
>JANQBM010000008.1:7564204-7593059 GCA_025594535.1 Erythroxylum domingense
CCTTGACCAAAGAGGACAATACTGAGTAAGGTTGGATGCCGCGGTATGTCCCGCAAACACACGCCGCCGACCTAAGGCGGGGTGTGGGGTCCAACACTTAAGCAATCAAAATATTGACAGAAAAAGTGGAGAAATTTTCTACCGCTCTAATACAAGTCCGTGGGAAGAAATTTTCATCTCTAATAAGATAGATCCCTGAAAGGCTCTGAGGGTTTCCTACATCAAACTCAATGAAAGTTGATGAGTATAGTCTCCTTCTAGCTTCTTCTTTGGTAGAAGAATGATATGTTCCTACTCATAAAAGAGAGAATAATAGAGAGAATAATCCTATTACACCTGTGCACATTAGTTTTGAAAATAGCCAACAGATCGTCAGGCCTTAAGCTCTTGATAGATAGGGATTTTGTTTTAAAGTTGAAGCTACTGGACCAAATTATAGCTTAGTGGAAAACCTTTTAACTATAAATAAATCATGTTATAGCTTCTCCACAAATGAGACTTCACGTTGATATGAAAGTTGCTAGAGAAGATGTTAAAGAACTACACAGGCCTAGCTTGAGTCAGGTTGATCATTTGGAATTTTATAAGCCTTATTTGGATCATATTGACTAGGAAAATCCTTATCTCGGTGGCTATAAAATTCTTGAATTTAATTTATTTTCTGGTGAAGATGATCATCAACCATTGAGCACATTGCTAGATTCACTATTTAGTATGGTGAGTTCACTAATTATGAAATTTTCAATAATTTCAATTTTACATTGTTTCCAAATTTGTTAACAGATATATCTTTCTCTTAGAGTTCTTTATTGCTCAAGAATTTTGTTCTTTCATGGATTGAAATGGAAAAACTAATTCATACTCAATTTTTCCACATTGAACCTAAATTTAGTATAGTTGAATTATCTAAAAGTGGCAAGAAGTTGGACAAGTTCATCACTCGATTTAGGAATATGAGACGTCGATGTCAAATTATACTCCTAGAGATTAAGTACGTGAAGTTAGTTCAAAAAGGCCTCAAAATTGAACTTTAGGAAAAATTTCAAGTTATGAAATTCTCTGATTTTTATTAATTAGAATCAAAAGTATTTGAATACGAAAAACTTCTTAAAGAGGAAAGACATCGAAGAAAAAATTCATCTTCGATCGAAATTTTTTCATTGAAATAATTTCATATGATTTAGTAGTGGCTAAAGTTAATATCTCTATTACTTGTGTTTGTTCCGCTCTAAGGAAGAAATCTCTTGAAACGAACGGAAAATACAAGCACTAGCTACTCATATTCAATACATTTTTGACACCTCTAAAATAGATGAAATCTTTAACTTTTTTGATGCAACAAAAATTCATTACTTTACCATCAGATCATAAAGATTGCGACAAAGGAAGAAATCATAAGGAGGTATTACTATAAGTGCCATAATATAAAGAGTCATCCAATAAATTCATAATGGGGATGTTATTCAAGCTTAAATCAATAAAAGAATTATGTTATTTGCTAAAGTTGACCAAACTATGTTGATAAATGAAGATCTATTTCCTTTAGTTGCAACTATTAATACAACTAAGTTTGATCTACATCTTTTGTTAATGTTAAGAGGAACCTGAAGATTGTGAACGATAGATTAGCATTAGCTTTGAATTACGGTCTAAGTGTTTTTGTTCCCAACTATAGTTTGAACACTAATGGTAAGAATGAGAATAAGTGGATTTCTAGAATCCAATAAAAAGTAGTGATTATAGGACGAATTCATAAAACATAATTCACTCAAATCTTTAATCAAAGATCTAATCTCAAAATTTCAAGCTTTTAGAACAGGTAACATCGAATTGTAGTACCACCTTACGTGTTGAAATATCATCAGTGATAGTGAGAGAGGCATCTTAAGAATCTGATACCATTAATTAAAACTTTAAAGAGGAGACTTTAATGAAAAAAATTTGTCACTAGGTTTGGAAAAAGCAAGGCACCACCTTTGGAGAAACTCGCCCTGTAAAAGTCATCAACTTTTGCTCTTGTGGAAAGGCAACAAGGTAGAAATTATTTGGGTGAATTATTAGCCTTTCTGCTCTAGAGTAGATGCAATGGAGGCAAAATTATATAGAGATCAAGTGAAGCCAATTCAAATTCAATAGTTATCCCGTAGAGAGTGTTTGAAAAACAAGGATGAAGAATCATAAATCTTCGTAAAAATAATTTTCATCATACCTACTAATCAGTCGTTGAAGGTTTCAATTATAAAGGAACCTAATAAGTAGATTTTCACAAAGGGAAGTGGCAGTAGTGAGAACTGCAAAAGTTAAATTCAAAATGTAGCAAATCATGGAGAATTCTGAGGAACTAAAAATGTGTGAAAATGTCGAGCTAGTATTTGAAGAAGAAGAATTCCCATTAGAGGATAAGAATCAATTGTATTTCTAAAAATTGTTCCTAATAAGATTGACGATTTTGGGAGCCTAAAATCAAGAACTTCTTGAGGAAGTAAATTTAAGTAATTTGAGAAAATTTCTTTATTTGTTTATTAACAGGAATCTTGATCCAAAAATAAAAGTGGAGTCAGTCGAGCTCCTGAGGGAATTCAAGGATATTTTACTTAGGACTATACCAAGATGTCCGTGTTGAGTAAAAGGTTAGTAGAAAATATACTTTTATAAATTTAGAATTTCTCCCTTACCTCCAACCTCCTAGACGTTAGTCCAAAGAAGTTGAATTACATATTAAAGAAGAGATTGAAAAGTTATATAAGGTTGATTTCATTAGACCATCCATATATACTAAGTCTTTAGCTAATTGTATCTATAATAAAGAAGGATGGCGAGTTAAGAGTCTATGTTTGCTTCAAGGATTTGAATACTTTCATTCCCAAATATTTGTACATGATATGAATTGTAGATTCTTTAATTCATATAATGGCTAGGCATTCGTTGCTTACTTTATGGATTATTTTTCTAGTTATAATCAGATTTTTTAGCTAAGATGATATTTCAAAAACAAATTTCAAATGTCCCAGATCGATATGAATATTTGAATGGATCGTGATGCTTTTTGGCTTAAAGAATGTAGGAGCCACTTATGAGAGGGCTATGAATTCTATCTTCCATGATATAATAGGTCGTATATTGAAAATTTATATAGATTATATTATTGTTAAATAAAAAAGGAGTATGGACCATGTCTAGAATTTAAAATAAGCATTCTAAAGGATAACAATGCACAAGTTAAAGTTAAGTCCCTTAAAGTGCATTTTTGGAGTAAAAGTAGAAAATTTCTTGGATTTCTTGGTCTATCATAGAGGGATTGAACTAGACAAAAACAAAGCAAAAGTTATTCTTGAAGCAAAACTACCGAACCATATAGGAGAATTTGATTAATGGTTTTTTACTCATTTTTGCAAAAGGCTACAAGGTTTAGTCCAAAAAAAATTCAACTAATTTAACCTAAAAGTAAAAAAAAAACCAAATTTTAGAAGTCAATTTGCTTGAGAATTCTTAGACATGGGAAGTGGTAAAGAAATCCAAGATGTGAGTGGCAGGATGGTTAAGATATATTGAATGTGCATGGAGGTAGTTAACAAGAACAAGGACATGATTGGAAGTAAGTTGGAAGTTTAATGGTTACATAACAATTGTTGGTGGCTGAATTTGAAAGAGTTATATAAATACACCAACATCACAATAAGAGACAAACAATCACACCACTACAACTAAGTGTTGATTTAGCTATGTTTTCTTTTGCGACGTTTAACAAATCGTCGTAAAAAGCAACTATATTGAGACGATTTTACAAATCGTCATTAAAAGTAAGCGTTTAGCGACCAAAAGGAAAATCGTCACAAAAGGAACAACAATTAGTGATGAATAACAGAAATCGACGCTGGATGGTAAACATTTTGCTACGCTATATTGAAAATTGTCATAAAATGATCAACAATGGGTGACGATTTTATTATTCGTCGCTAAATATACTTATGGTGATGCTTTTCATAAATCGTCACCATAATTTGTTGAACATTTGGTGACCAATATAAGAAATCGTCACCAAAGTAATCACAATTGGCGACGATTATATGAAATTGTCGTTAAAAAGACCTTTGGTTTCTTGTTAAGTTTTTGACATTTTCGCTAAAAGTGACCATTTGGCGACGATATTGTAAAACGTGACCAAAAGATCAAGATTTGGTGATGAAATTTGTGTATCGTCACCAAATGTTAGACATTTAGTGACAATTTCTTCAAAATCGTCACTAAATGGTCTACATTCAGTGACAATTTTTGGAAATCGTCACCAAAGGTTTGACATTTTCCAAAATTGATAAACTAATATTTTTATAATCTATCATAGTTAAGATATATTTTATTGGAGATTTGTTTTGAATGTTTAGAATGTATTGTTGAAAAAACACACATAACATAATTTTAAATGTTAAACAGTAGTATTAATTAATTATTAATATTTACTAACATTGCACAAATTAGTTATAAAAATTGAAATAATTATATGAATATAATAATATGATATACGGAGTAGTACAAACTTTGAATTAGAAGTTTAACAGTTCATACAGTTCTAGAACAAGAACAGTAACAGTTCACACTTAATAGTACGCAGCTTGAACCCTAAATAGTACAGAGGTTGTTTGACAAATTCTTAAAGATATAACAATAAATCAACTTTAAAGTTGAGTCTAGTTGATTGCATCGATACATGATAATAATATAATTATTTATTTGGATTCCAAGTGACATAAGAGTCAGTAAAGGTAAATGAGTCCCTGATGTTTGGATTCCTGAGAAGGTATATACCATAAAATGTGAATATATATAATAGCTTCATAAAAGGAAATGAGATGTACATAATAAGGAAAGTGACGTTGTTCGGATGATACTAAACACCTTGAAGCAAAAGATTGGCCATGGAAGGCAAACAATGATTAGTGTATGAAGTGGAGATTTTTTCTCCATTGTTGCTTTTTTCAATAGGGATAATTTTGCCACATTCTTCCCAACGGAATGAATTAGGGTCATCCGAATCTAGTCTCTATGTCGACATTCCTTGATTAATAATGTTAAGAGGTATATTTTGCAAATGTTGATTTAAAATAAAATAATGATATGTTTAACTCCAATTTCGATGATAAGTGAAAGTAGTCCAGTTTAGCACTTATACATCTTCAATGTGCCTAATGATATGAAAATTACCCTTACTAAAATTTCAAAAATCTATTATGTAGTTTGTATCATATGTAAAATTTAGAATTTAAAGTAAAATAGACATGACTATGTTCTTGATGTACATAAATATAGTATTATTTGTATTACTATTAATGAAAATGAATAAAAAGTAAAATACGCTTGAAACAATTTCATCAAATAGTTACGAAGCTTTAATGAGATTAAGCGTTAAAGGTCGTTGGGACTATAGACATAAAGAAATAACAAAGATAGACAATAAATCATCTTCAAAACACAACCATAAACACAACTTATACAACAAATGCATAATTACGAACTCACAATAAATGCCTAAAGGTATAAGTTAAACTTAGCACAACTTCGTTGATGAAAATAGAACAAAAGAATAATACCGATTCAGTAAATAATCATTCTTCGACGGTGATGAGCACAACACAAAACCCAAACAAGAGAGAGGATTTTGGATTGGTGTTGACGGCTTGAATGAGAATGTAGTAGCCTTTTATGTTTTTGTCTTTGAAAACCTAATACAAAACGATGTGGTTTTTCTTGTTTAGGTAAACGATGGCGTTTAATTCCTGTAGTTGTTTGGATGTAGTATTAATTAATTTGCCACAATTTATTGTATTTGGTCGACAAACGTCAAATGTAGCAACCAATACATTTTTCGTCGCTAAAGCTCACGGGTTCATAAATAATTTTTAATCAATTTATTTTCCTATTCCAAATAAAATATAATTTGAATTAAAAATTAAATTATTCAATTGAAAACTATTTGCAAATTAATTTATTGACCGTTCAAATAAATTAAAATTGACTTACAATTTTTAGAAAATTATACATTTTCACTATTATAATTTCAAAAAATGTATTTCAAAAAGTTATACATTTTAATTTTTGTAATTTTGAAAAATAAATAAGAATAATTTAACAAGAAATTGTAATATGATTATAAAACTATTTCTAACAAATTATATTTAAAAATTAGTCATTCCCTAAAATTAAGCAAATGAAGAACAAATGCATATGTAAGTGAGAAGATTAATTTTTCATTTTTTTATTAGTAATAGGAAAAACTCATATATGTTAATCAATTAAGAAAATTAAGAATGTAAGGAAAATGCTTGGGTTTTGGCAACATTGTGCATAATTGGTAGAGTGATAGGTGACGAAAATTGTAACCATCGGAAAAGGTAAAAGATTTAGTGTTGGTGACGATTTATCAATTTGGGAGCAAAATGTTGTACATTTTGTGATGCTATCTTATTTTTGTAGCAAAAGTATAACATTTTTCAACGAAATATAGATTCGTCGCCAAATGGACGGGATTAGAATAATTAAACTATGTCATTTTTCATGTTTTCCAAATGTATTGGCGACAATTATCGATTATGGTAGGTAAATGTTGGGCATTTGACGAAGAATCTAGGTTGTGTCGCTAATTGTTGTAACGGTAAAAAAAATTTTAGGATAAAAAATTAAACTAGAAGCCCCTCCCCCTAGCCCGCCTCTGCGTTCTTTCTTCCTTCTTTTTCCCAGTGATTTTCTGCTATCTTTGTCCTTTGTTTGTGCTAGTTTCTCTTCTTATATTTGGTTGTCCTCTATCGTCTCCCTAGAGTTGAACTCAACCTAGTAAATCGTTCTTCGATTTGTTGTGGGTTTGTTTTTCGTCTTATGTTTGTTAAATGCTAAGTTCATCATCAAACGTAAGATTAATTATTGAGTTGTCTGCATGGATTGAGATTGTTAATTGTTGGGTTTGTTTTTGAATGTGTTAATGATGGTGAAGAAAGGGAACAAACACAATGAATTGTTGAAGTTTCATCAGTGTTAAGTTATGGTTATAAGGTGTTCGATGAAATTCCTATGGGGGTATACAAATTCTGTTTTGATCCTCCTCTCCGAAAGTGAACTTGTCTTCACATTTTTTTGTATCTAATTTCTCTAACTTGTTTTATACGAATTGAAATGGTATTGAAAGACCGGTAGTTCCTACTTCTTAGTTGCACCATATGTTTACTGTAAGCTTTCTGAATTAATGTTGTCGTTTCTTATTTCCTGTTTAGAAGAGCTCCTTCAATTGATATTGTCGAATGCCAAGTAACGGGGAACTTCTATTAGCTTGAAATTGTCAATGATGACAAAATAATTCATCATCTCTTTAATTGCTCTTACTTAGATGTGTCTCATTTAATCAATATCATCTAATATGGTCAACTTGATATGATATCTCATATAAAGTTAAATTTTATCCTATTTCTACTTACTATAGAAAATAGTTCTTTAAGAATGTGCAATCTTAAGACTCGAATGTATATACTCTTTTATTACCTCATTCACGTCTGAGCAAATATCTTTTAGAGTGTTCCAATATCTTATAAAGATACTCTTTTTTCTTCGACCTATTTCTTATATTGATGTGAGGGTTCATGAATGCAAGCATATCTCCAAGGTTTTAAATATGATAATCAAGTCTTTAACAGGTCCATAACTTATACTATATGATAGTAACTAATTTCATAGGGACTCAACTAAGAATATCCATAGTTTTTATTATTGTATCACCTTAATGGGTGAAATGAAAATTTGTCTATTACATCAAAGACCTATTCATTTAAAGAAAAGTTTTATTTCTCTGTTCTAAGTCATAATCTTGTTGAGGGGTTTGTGGAATAGTTAATTGTCTATCTATTCCTACTTTTTTCACATAACCTCTTAAATTGATCACATAAGTACTTTTATCCCTGTCAATCCTTATAACCTTTATCTTTTTATCTAACTAATGCTCAAATAAATTCATATGCTTTATGAAACAACATAATTACTTTATTAATTTTAGATTTGGTTAAATGGAAGTGACTTGGCATTGGACTTAGTTAAGAACTTTATATTTCTTTATAGCCTTTCTTATATGATTTTACTCACTAATAACTTAATATAAACATAATTGTAAACATCATAAAAGTTGAAAATATAGTTTTCTACATAAATAAACATACCTAACAAATAACTATAGCATAATATCAAAGTTGATAAAGTTTATATCCTTCAACTTTTTGACAAAATGGAGTTTCAATTTTACTTTTGTTTTTCCTAATTTACTATGTAGCCATGAATGTTATCTATGCATATACCATCTTTTGCTATCTGTTCTCAAAATTTAACCTTTAATTCTTAGTTTTCAATTTATTTATAATAGATTTTGTTGTTCACCAAATCCTTTGTCTATTCATCTGAAAATATTACATCTCCCTTTTTTAAAACAATAATTGGTGACATATATTCATAATTCTTTGTTCCTTTTTTTGCTTGAAATGTTATGTTCATAATTGCCTTATGTTTTGATGTTTTTACTTATGTTAATTTATGATGACTATATGCATATTTTTAGTATTTCACTTATGTTTTTACAGAATGTTATGCCCAATGTTTAGTATTTGACTACTGATCTCCTTATATTCATGTGAAAAATTGATGTTTCAGTTAAAATTATACGTTATGTTCATATTTCGTTTTACACAGGTTCATTGTAATTGCACTTGGTAGAAACAAAGGAAAGAGGGTGGTAACGACCAAAGAAGTTTCTCCCACAGAATAACAAGCAATTGCATCATCGAATGAAGAAAGTCAGCAACAACCTTTACCAACATCGTTTGTTAGTCATGAGGGATCTTCAGGTCTGTTATTGTTAACCAAACATATTTACATTTATGTTGAAATTAATCATTACATGTTTAGTGTATTTTTCTCATTATGATTTTTTTCAGGTTTCAATACTGGCATTAGAAAACGAGATAGAGGTAAGAAAAAAGGAGCTGAGTTGCAACAGATGAATATTGCAATGAACAACAAGTTGTCTATGACGATTGACCCCACGCAATATCGCCCGGTGGATCAGATCCAAGTTGCAAAATTGGCCAATGAGTTGGGCATCATTGTGAGGAGTGAGTTGCCTTGACTTGCTCCAAAGTGGTTTGGACAAAGTTTCGGTAATATTTCAATTCATTTGATTATATGTATTTTGATTTTACTTAAAAATAATAATAACTTAAATTATACTTGTTTTTCATAGATAAAACTCAATATTGTTGATATCGACACGCCTGAGGTTTCAAACAATCTTAGTTCACTGTTGAAACAAAGGGTGAAGGATTATCGATATAGACTTTATAAATATTACTAGTCTTTCCCTTCCGATGAAGAGGCAAGGAGATATGTTCTAGAATAGGTGACTCTAAAAAATTGGAGTAAAATGTGTGATTATTGGGCTCAGCGAAGGTTTAAGTTTGTTTTCTTTCTCTTTATATTTCCTTCTATTAATTTTGTTCATACATTTCATGACTACTTCTCTTAATTTAAGAAAAGTGTGAGAAAGTCAAGGTGAACAAAACAAAAATGAAGACTCCTTATAACACCGGCTTCAGATCATTTGTCGTCATCCGACAAGAATTAGTAAGTGTAAAGTTTTCAACTTATTATTCTATTTCTTAATACAATAAATTCTAATTGGTTATAATTTTTAAATTCATATAACAACTGCAAAGACAAGAGTTTGATAGAATCACATTATACAAGCTAACACACTACAAGGAAGGTCAAGGCTGGACGTCTGAAGAGACACAAAGTAATTATGTAAGTACAAACAAATTAATATTAAAATTTATTTTTCTATGTAATAGTAAGTAATAATTTTTTATTTAACTCGATTTTGTACTTTAAATTGTAAGACAAGATGTAGAAGTTGTTGCAGACATCATTGTCTGAGGGGAATCGGCCCAATATTGATGATATTTGCAACAATATCCTTGGTACAAGATCAAGCTATATCAAAGGTCTTGAGTATGTCCCTAAGCTTGTTGGTGTATCTTTGTCACGACTAGCATATATGACGACGCTTCAAGAGGAGAACTAGCAACTAAACACTAAGTTAGATCATAAGATTAAAGAAGTGAACAAGCTTAAAAAGATGGTTAAACAATTACTAGATTCTGCATATGCTAGTGGTAGTGAATCAGATGAAGATTCATAGTTTGTAAATAATGTGTAAATATTTTTTATATAAAATGCATTCCATTTTATATGTTTATTTTATTTCAATTTATTATTATTTAAAAAATATGTCACCAACATTAATTATAAAATGAATCATTTTTATATTTCAAACTGTCTTAAAAATTGTTATAAATTAAAATAAATTTGTTTTTAACAATTATAATAATATTTAAATTTAAAATAAAATTTTGTCACTAAATAATATTAGCTATCAAAACAAAATCGTCTCAAAAAGTTATTACCTATATTTACAAGAACGTCTGTAAAAACATTTACCTACAATAACAAATTAGTGACTAAAACTATTCTGCTACAAAAACAGGATCGTCACTAAAAACTATTAGCTACTAAAAAGAAATTGTCACAAAATGGTATTCCCTATATTTGCAGGGATGCTTCTAAACCCATTTACCTATAACAAATAATTAGTAGCTAAAACTATTCTACTACAAAAAACGTCACTATAAATAATTACCTACGACTACAGTTTAGTAGGAAAAACTTTTATCTACAAAACAAAAATGTTGCAAAATACTATGTACGACATTTTTGTTCTCGTCGATTATATTTTTTATCGACGAATTTTTTGTGTTGAAACAAAATTTTTGCGACGATTTCAGGAAAACGCCACAGATGTTGTTTTGCTACCGGAATTCAGCGATGATTATTTTTCGTCGCAAATTAGTATTTGCGACGATGTTTTAATGTTTAACGGCGTTTAGTTTCGTCGCCAATAACCTTATCTGTTATAATGCACAAACAACAATAGACAATCACATAACAAAAACAAGTAAGCACTATCATTATCTTTAAAAAATTTATATTTTGTATTTTTCTTTTGTTTAAATCAAATTATCTCTTTAATTCAAATTTTATTCCATTACTGTTTACTATGTTAGTAACTTAGAATTCTATTATTTAAGTTTTCTAAAATTCATCAATATCGTCAATAAAGAGAAATTTTCCTTAGCATGTACGAATTCTAATTAGTTGATCTTATGACTAACGATCAACGAATTTATATTTTTTATCCAGTATCTCAAGGAACAAAGAGGATGACTATGACTATGATGCCTTTCAAAAAAAGAGAGGATGACTATGTTTAGTTGTCTACACTTAAAAAAAAGAAAAACTATTACGTTCACAGGAGAAATGCAAGTGAAGCGCGTTTCAGGTATATTCCTGATGCTATGTCTCTATCTTTAAAACTATAATTTAATTTCAAAGAGAGTCTAAGATACAGCCAAGACAAGTCGTGGGATTGTAGAATATGAAAATTAGAAAGGTCAAGTTGAATGTGCGAAACCGGTCACCTAGATCCAATTATTTTAGCCCGGTTTTGCTAATCTCTGCCACCTAATAGTTTAACAGTAATTCCAACGTCACGGACTTATTATTCCGTTCATACCTGAAATTTAATAATTAAAAAAACCAATATTTCTCACCTTCTATTTATAACCAGACACGTCTAATCATTCTCTACTCAACTAGATCCTCTTCTTAGTTTCCAACTGAAACAATAATGGATAGGATTGTTGAAGCATCTGCTGGGAATTGCTTGGTGAACACTACTAGTGATTACGAGTTGCATGATTTCATTGACGAAGCCAACTTTGATCATTTCGTCGATCTAATTCGAGGTGGAAATGAAGACCAATTCAGTGGTTTCGATTGTGACCTTCTCAATGGCTTCTTGGTGGAAAACGAGTTTGGTCAGACCCCAGAAGATGCATTTGGTTTTAACGCATCTAGTACTATGATGTCTGATGCAAATCCTGCCCCACTGACATTGCCAAGTTTCCCTAAGGACATGAAAGGAGGAGAAGAAGAAGATGGTGGGGAAGAAGAATCTTCAGGAACAACGAATGGGACTACGACAACAACACCACGTAGTAAAACAAAACCTGATCGATCAAGAGCTTTGATTTCGGAGCGAAGTAGAAGGGGTCGGATGAAGGAGAAACTTTACGCCTTACGGTCACTTGTTCCTAACATAACTAAGGTACGAAGGCTAATTTACACGTTAAATAATGTTTAGCTTCGTTAATGATTACTACCTTTCTTAGCATTTCACTAGTTTGTTGACATTATGGACTAAAGCAATCAACACTAACTATAGCATCTTTCCCGTGAAATCCTGCAGATGGACAAGGCCTCCATAATCGGAGACGCAGTGTTTTACGTACAAAATCTCCAACGTCAGGCAAAGAAACTTAAGAATGAGATTAGCCGTCTCGAAGCATCCTTAGCTGATTCAGAAAGATACAGAGGAACAACAACTACAGACAAAATTCTAACTGGAAGCAACGGCTACCAAGTACGCAAAAAGATCATTCAGGTTTATATTATTACACTCAAGACGGCTCTTAATTTCCATGCTTATAATTTGACAAGGTGTCTTATTAGAACGTATAAGATATGAACTAGTCCTGAACATAACAATTGGCCTGGATAATTTGAATGGAGGAGCTAGAAGTCTCCAATCCTACTAGAATTCAATTGCTAATAGACCCTTTAAACTTTTCGGCATATCAAAACGGAAATTAAGAGCACTAATTGGAGAAGACCAGTTTAATTGAACAGTTTTGAAATGTTGTCTTCATTTTTACAGATGGAGGTGTTTCAAGTGGAAGAAAGAGTGTTTTACGTGAGATTGGTATGCAACAAGGGAGAAGGAGTTGCAATCTCGCTTTGTTGTGCTCTGGAGTCCCTGACAAAGTTCGACTTACAAAACTCTACCTTGGCCACGGCTTCTGACAGATTTGTATTTACATTTACTCTAAACGTGAGCTTCACTTTCGTCTTTGTTTTAAAGCATCTCTTCCTTTGAAAATTCTGTTGACTGTTGGTTTATTCTTCCATTAACAGGCACAAGAAAGTGAGGTGGTTATCAGTTTGCCAAATCTCAAGCTATGGATCACCGGGGCTCTCCTGAACCATGGATTCGAAATTTTAAGCTTTTTGTCTGTCTAGCTATTGTCCACATCACCCGGAGCCCGAACCCGCTCCTTCGTTTAATTAATTTGAAGAATTACACCAAACACCTAAAAGACAAGTTATTAATGTCAACCGACCTTGTCTTGCAACCTAATCTACCATGATAATCAAATTCTGAGTTAATTTCGTGTATCATTGGATTCTGCGCGTGAATCCCAGGATGGAGCTTATGATGTATGTCTGATGAATTAATTTGTGTCGTTCTGGAAGTCTTGTTTTCATGCATCGGTCATCTCCCGTATTCTCGGATGGATAGACCCACGACATCAATTAAGTTCTTTTTTAACATTTCATTATTAATTAAATAAAATTTATTTTGTCTACCGGAAAAATTAAAATTTATTTGATTATATAATATTAGTTATTGATGCCAATTATGCTAGTTATAATTTGATTAATTATTATTTACTATTAAGAGTACTTTAGAATTTAAATTTCTAAAATAAAATTATTTAATATGCTATTTTTAATCTTTAATTTGTACACCAAAACTAAAAATAAAAATTCATACTAAAAATTGGTTTTTAATCAAAATTTCATTTTATTCAAATTAAAATTTTCTCTATTTTAATTAATAAGTAATATTTTAGGGATAAAATTTTAAAATTTATTCTTAATTTCTTATCGTTCATATTTTTACTAACATCCAATAAGAAATTTAAGATAAATTTAATGAATAAATAAAATATTATTAATTATTTAATGAAATAATAAATAATAAATAAAATTATTTTCTTGATTAGTAAAATAAATTTATTAATCTTTGTTCCTTATTTAGCATTTTATTATTGTTTTTTTAAAATTGAAATGGAATTAATAGAAAATAATGAAAAGAATTACAAGACTGACAAAAAAGTAAAAGATAAACCTGTACTCTCCTTACATGAAGGTTTAAGGAATAGAGTCTAAATATAATCAGTTACATACAAGAGCGATAAAAGTATCGTGTGGTCAGAGATTAAGGGAAGTTAATACAACAATTGGGCATTGTTGGTGAATGTTCTTCACGATCAGTAGTTCACATAGTTATCGAATTATATCCGAATGAATGGACTCCTGGGTAGAACGATGACTAGCAAATCACTGCTGATTACACTCCTGCCATAAGCTATACACACATATCCCCAAAACAAGAATGAAGAGTCGTCAGCAATGTAGTGACCGGGCTGTTCCAGCTAAGAGAATTATCTATGATGTCCGACACTGTGCAACCAGAGGTGCTCCATTTACAAAGACGTGTAATCATGTCCCATATGTAGATGTTGAAAGAGCGTGAAAAAGAGATGATCTTGGGATTTTGTTTGGAGCTGACACATTGGATAAACTCAATTGATTGACAAATAAAACAGTCGGTATGTTGCAAGTAATCTATTTTGGATAACTAGCCAAAGGAAAAAAGAAAGTCTTGGGGGAGTGCTTTGTTCCAAATGATTTAATGCCAGCCTACCTTTGGACATTGTCTTCGTAGGAGCGCCTTGGTGGTTTTATTGTTGAGGGAATGGATGGGGTGACCCTTCCAGTGGAGTATATCTATATAATTTGGACTAGTGATATCATCTTTAACCATATCCTGCAATGTTAACAACCGGTTGAGAAAATGAGAATGGGAAGACCTTTTATGCATTTGCCAGATACTTCTCCCTTGAAGAAAAAAAGAATGTAGCCAGCATAACCACATTGATCATTTATCAAACAAAATCCACTATAGTGGCTTGAGGAGCAAAGCTTGATTGGTAAGTTTGAGAGGAAATATGTTCCGCCCTCCTTCCTCCTTGGGTAAACAAATGTCAATCCATCAAACTTTAGCTAGACCTTTTAATCCATCCGAATGTGACCATAAGAAACTTTTAAACAATCTCTTGATTGTCTTGAAGATGCTTTGAGAAAGAAAAATATGGGAGCTCTAATAGATATGGAGGGAGTTTAGCACAGATTTGATGAGTTGGAGTTTACCTGCATAAGAGAGCTTTTTGTTTACCTATGAAGAGAGTCGTCGTTAAATACATTTTATAAGGGATAAGTTTTCATGATAATTAAGGTGCTTGGTGGCTACTAGAAGGCCTAGATACATAATGGGAGGGTTAGTGCATTGCATACCCGTTGCTTGTGCAATAGGAGGCTGAATATTGTAGGCTGCTTTGGAGAGAATAAAAAGACTCTTATGAAGATTAATATTTAGACCAGAATAGTCTTTGAAGATATTCAATGCCTTCATGAGGGCATGGACGGAAGACATTTGAGCCCTACATAATAGAAGAAGGTCATTAACAAAACCAAGGTTAAGAAGAGCAATCTTCTTACATTTTGAGTGGTATTTGAATTTCATATTGATCTGCACTTTATGTTGAACGATGGAATTGAGTATTTCCATGCTTAGGATGAATAAGTAGTGAGATAAAGGATCCCCCTGTTGGAGATCCCGAGCTGCATTAAAGAATTTGGTAGGTCTTTCGTTGATGAGCACAACTAACGAGACAGAAGTGATGCATTGCTTTAACCAGTTGGTGAACCGAGCAGGAAAACCAAAGGCTTGGAGAATGATCCATATAAATTCCCAGTTGATGCTATCGAAGGCTTTGTGGAAGTCAATTTTTAATTTTTCATTGTGCAGTTGGGAGCATAATTGGAACAAGAGTATCCTTTAAGGAGTTCCTATACAATGAGTATATTATCACCGATGTGACGATCCAGCATAAAAGCTCCTTGGTTGTTAGTAATCAAGGCAGATAAGACCCTTTTCAATCTTATAGCGAGTATCTTGGAGATAATCAAGTTGGTGCATGCGATAGGTCAAAAATCACCAAATGTAGAAGGATTGAGAGTTTTATGGATCATACATAGAAAAGTACGTTTGATTTCCTTAAGGAGGATCCCGTTGGTGAAAAATTCCTCGACAACTTGTTTCACAAATGGCTGTTAAAGCCCTTTGTACTCGATGCCTTTAAATCATCCATAGTAAAGCCTAGTCTTTCAATTTCATTGCCATCAACAGGTTGGGTAAGAAGATCACAATCTTGGGAAAAAACTTACTATAAGTTCAGTGACCTCAGATCATCTAGTGAGACATTCAACTAGCCAGTTGAGCCTAGAAGAGAACTAAAGTAGTGCGTAGCTTCATCTTGAAT
Organism: Erythroxylum domingense; assembly: GCA_025594535.1. Taxonomy (NCBI): domain Eukaryota; kingdom Viridiplantae; phylum Streptophyta; class Magnoliopsida; order Malpighiales; family Erythroxylaceae; genus Erythroxylum; species Erythroxylum domingense. The sequence goes on from JANQBM010000008.1 coordinate 7,580,572, forward strand.
GTCTTGAGGCTTCGAGAGTAATGCACCCGTGGCAGATGAGATTGAGTAGATTTTGTTGAAGTTACGTCGAGCAAAGACGGATTTAAATAAAAAATTGGTGCATTGATCACGATCCTTAAGCCAGTGTTGTAACACCCACAGACCCCCTAAAAGGATATGTGGATATTACCTAAGACAAGATTTAAAACATATCAAAATAATACAAAACGTTGTCAGAACTCAAACAATCAATCATTGTTTTTCCATACATATTCGACTTTAAACAGAATTTAATCAGTACACCGAATTCATTCGAGTATATGTGTCAAATCATCCTGAACTAAGGTTCTACATTACAAATCCTTAAACAAAATGGTACATATTTTTAGGTTCAAATATACTCTGTATTACAATATTTACAAACGTTTAACAAAATAAATCATATCTCATATTATACATACAATCCAAACATACATTTCCAAAACAAAACACATTCTACATTGGCTATTACGATTGTTATTGTCCCAGTCTTCAAACCCTCCTATCTGAACCTACACGGGGCAAAATCACCGTGCTAAGCATAAAGCTTAGTAGGGAATAACTAAATCATACATAAACTGGTAACTGTCTAACAGTCACCTAACATCCACATATACTTAATCAAATTATATTATAAGCAATCATTGAAGGTTTATATTAACGAACAATTCAAACATAATGGATTTTAGAACAAAATAAAATCTGTCACTAGAGAACATTTCTCATGTTAATGCCAATCATTTAAGTATCATAACAAATTATATAGATGTCAGAACTGATTATCAGTATAGGATATAAACCCTTCATATCAGAATAAGATTTGTATCAAAGCAGACTTTGTTAAGTATCAATTCAGAGTTTATCTTATATTAACTTTAAGTAGCAAATCAAAATTTTGTATATATCAGAACTGAACATGTATCAGAATACAAAAAAAGTTAGACTGCTAATATTTTATACAGAAGTGGGTAATGGGACTAATACAGGAGATACCATAATCGGTATCACAAAACAGTAGAGACTTATGTTTTAATATCAAGAGACACCGAAGTGTTAATATCAGGGGAGACGTTTGTCTCAGATACCGAAGTATCAGTATCAGAAGACACCGAAGTGTTGACCCCTTAAATATGTCCAAGAGCAGCTGCAGACCCTTCTAGACATGCCTATTTACGCACGACTAGAACTTAACAGTTTAAAAACAAAACAGGTTCATTTCAGCAATTACGTATAGTCACAAATAGAAAGCACTTCCAACACAATCCTAACTATCAAACTCCTCGGACAACTGATGGTCCAGAATTATCACAATATTATCACAGAAATTCTCAATTCACAAACATCCATATCCAAATCATAATACACAAGTCTTTGGAATTCATTCACTTATGATCACACTAAGCAATTCAACATTGTAAACCATATATCCTTTACAATAACATCTCAATTAAGTTAAATTCAACCATTGTTGAAAGTCCTATCCTTATATATGTCAACAACTACACAATCAAGTTTAACATTATTTTTCAGATTTTCTTAGGATAGTTTTAGGTCAAATGTATATGGTCATTTTGACATAGAATCTGACCTTTTTAGACAATAAGTTCTTCTAAACAAATGTTCCTCTATGTCTTAAGTTTCAAACACAATAAAAATCATTCAATTTGGTTCAGTATTCCATGATTTATGCTCAAAAGATTGAAGGCTATGCAAAACAGTGTGAAGGTTTGGTGCAAGATCGTGCTTGTGCATGATCGTGCATGGGCGTGCACCACAAATGCACGACTATGCACACAAGGAAGCACGATCGTGCAATCCTGAAAAGACATGGGGTGGTCACGATCGTGCACCCCTACTGCACACACCAACTTAAAAGGAGTATATCTCTCAAGCCCGATATCCAAAAATTTCAAACTTTATGCCGTTAAAAAGCTAAAAGAATAAGCTACAATTTTTATGAGACATATTTGTCTAATTATACCTAGATCAATACAGTTTAATCATTGAAATACAGGTCACAAGTTTCAATGCTGTAGCCAAAGTCAGAACTCAATTTCAAGCTAAATTTCAAAACCCTTATTGACGGAATTTAAATTCGACTTCTTCATGCAAGTTGTAGATAAATGTATCTAGTTTAATTGAATCTAAAATCCTCCCATTTTAATGTCTACAGGTTAAGATATGGCTGAAAAACTGATGGTTGTTCAGTGGAAACACACCTGCTAATGAGTACCTAGCACCTATCAAGTTCCTAACCACAGTGTTTCATTAACTCTGTACATATTATATCCACTTCAAACATCAAACAAGACATGTTCTATCATGATACCAAGTTTAGTACTCCCTTACCTCACTAAACTTCAAATTCAACTCCAAGAATCCAGCTAAACTAAGCTTCCAAACAACCAACACATACTTAGGTTTAATGTGCAACTTTTAGAATCAACAAAGTAATAATACATAGATTCACAAGACTTACTTCTTAATGGAATAACTTACAAATCTTCCTATTGTTAATGATCCAAACTCCAGCAGAAGTCTAGAAATTGAGAGAGAATGAGATTTTCAGTGGTGAAAAGCAAGGTGAAAGAAGTAAAGAACATTCTAGCAGAAAATTTGCCGCCTTTGGTTGCTAGGTGTCTCCAATATACTTAAACATGTGTCAATTAATATGTCATGCCATGTAACACTTAATTATATTGCTCTTTGTCATCTCAAGATGCTGCCATTAATCACCTACAAATCAGTCCACATGTCATTCCAAGGTTGGTCCACTTGTCACACAATCAATGATGCCAAATGTTAATGCATTAGCTATGCCACGTGTCACTAACTCATAGACTTAATCATTCAAAATTTCATGTAACAACTTAACTTGGCACTTGACAATTTTCCTTGTCCAAATATACATTTAAATACCTCAATTTTCTAATGGTATCAATTAATTCCAATTTACTAACTATAGTCCACCAATACCGAAATTCAAGTCATATACCTTTCACATTCAACTCATAGCATAATTTTAACTCCTATCTCACATGTACTTTCATGAATATGTATCGTTTTAACTAAGGTATATTTTAGGGCCTTACAATTCTCTCCCCCTTACAAGAATTTCGTCCTCAAAATTCATACCTGATTAAAATAGTTGAGGAAATTGAGCTCTCATGGTCTCTTCTGGTTCCCATGTTGCTTCTTCAAATCCATGGTATTGCCAAAGTACTTTCACTAAAGGTACTTGCTTGTTCCTGAGTTGTCTGACTTCTCTGGCTAATATAGACACAGACCCTTCTTCGTAAGACAAATATGGTTGGACTTGAATTTCTTGCACAGTAATCTTATGTGTATCATCAGACCGACATCTTCTTAACATGGAAACATGAAATACATCATGTATCTTGGCCAATTCTTTAGGAAGAGCTAATTGATAAGCTATTAGTCCAATTCTCTTAAGAATCTCATATGGACCAATATATCGCGGACTGAGCTTACCTTTCTTACCAAACCGAAGTATATTCTTCCACGGTGACATTTTCAAGAACACCTTATCACCTACTTGATATTCAATATCCTTCCTTTTTAGATCAGCATAGGACTTTTGCCTATCACTAGTAGCTTTCAACCTATGTTGAATAACCTGAACTTTTTCTTCAGTATCTCTTACAATATCAGGCCCGATCATCTTGTTTTCACTTAATTTTGTCCAACATACCGAAGTTCTGCACTTCCTACCATACAAAGCTTCATAAGGTGCCATGCCAATGCTAGTCTGATAACTGTTCCATCAGAGCAAGATAGTTATCCTAACTTCTTGAGAATTCCAATACACAACCCCGAAGCATATCTTCTAATATCTGGATAACCCGCTCAGATTGTCCATCTACTTAGAGATGGAAAGCAGTACTGAATTTAACTTGAGTACCTAAAGCTTTTTACAGACTTTTCTATAATCTCAAAGTAAATCGAGGATAGGTCTGCAAGCCTATCCAATGAATAATCTGGATGAATAGGCAGAAAGTGAGCATATTTGGTGAACTTATCAACAATCACCCATACAACATCATGCTTCCTTTGAGTGAGAGGAAGTCCAATGACAAAATCCATAGTAATGTTATCCCATTTCTATTGAGGAATAGAAATAGGATGTAACAAATTAGATGGAACTTGGTGCTCAGCTTTAACCTGCTGACATGTCAAGCATTTAGATACATAATCCACAACATCTCGTTTCATACCTGACCACCAGTAATGTTGCTTCAAATCTTAATACATTTTATTTCCACAAGGATGCATAGTGAAAACAATATTATAAGCCTCAAATAACAACTTCTTTTTCAGTTCATCATTAGCTGGTACACACAGATGATCTTTATAATACAAATCATCATCTCCTTTCACAGAGAAGTCAGGTTGTATACCTTCCCGAGTCGCTAAGATAAGTTGTTGCAACTTATTATCAACTTTCTGAGCATCACAAATTTCTTGCCTCAAAGTAGGCCTAGCTTTCAATTGAGCTATTAAAGCTCCTTAAGATACAAGGCCCTATTCACCACACCCCATTGACAGCGCTAAAATAGTCTTCCGACTCAAAGCATCAGTCATTACATTAGCCTTACCTGGATGGTAATCCACAATACAATCATAGTCTTTAAAGAGTTCCAACCAACGCTGTTGTCTCAAATTGAGTTCTTTCTGAGTCAGCATATACTTCAGACTCTTATATTTCGTGAAAATTCTACACCTTTCACCATACAAGTAGTGTCGCCAAATTTTTAAGGCAAACACTACTGCTGCGAGCTCCAGATTATGTGTAGGGTAATTCTGTTCATGTAGCTTTAGTTGCCTAGAGGCATAAGCAACTACCTTTCCATCCTACATTAAAACACAACCCAACCTATTTCTAGATGCGTCACTAAACATAACTTACTCCTTACTAAAAGTAGGTTGAGCCAATACAGGAGCTTTAGTAAGCATACTTTTCATTTGATCAAAACTATTCTGATATCTATTAGACCATTCATACTTCGCTCCTTTCTGTAACAGTTTAGTTAAAGGGGATGCCATCATCGAGAATCCCTTCACAAATCGACGATAGTAACCCGCCAAACCCAGAAAACTTATCACTTCCGTCAAATTCCATGGTAGCTTCTAGTTAACAATTGCTTCTATCTTACTAGGATCAACTCTAATCCCTTGAAAAGAGACTATATGACCTAAAAAATATACTTCTTGAAGCCAGAAATCACATTTGCTCAGTTTAGCATACAGCTGTTTCTCCCGCAGGCTCTGTAACACAATTCGGAGAAGCTCAGTATGGTCATGTTCATTCTTAGAATAGACCAGGATATCATCTATAAACACTACCACAACTGGTCTAAATAAGGCCTAAATTCTCTATTCATCATATCCATAAATGCCGCTAGAGCATTAGTTAACTTGAATGGTATTTCCAAGAATTCGTAATGTCCATAACGGGTCCTAAATGCAGACTTTGGTATATCCACATCCTTTACCCGAAGTTGATAGTACCCCAATCGCAGATCTATCTTTGAGAACACTTCTGCATCTTTCAATTGATCAAACAGGTCTTCGATTCTCAGCAACGGATATTTTTTCTTCACTGTGACTCTATTCAATTGCCTGTAATCGATGCACATCCATATTATACCATCCTTTTTCTTAACAAACAAGACCTGTGCTCCCCACAGTGAGACACTGGGTCGAATGAACCCTTTATCCAAAAGCTCTTGCAACTGTACTTTCAACTTCTTCAATTCAGTAGGAGCCATTCTGTATGGTTCCCGGATATCGGAGCAGTGCCAGGCATGATTTCAATAGACAACTCCACTTCCCTTTCGGGAGGGAGTCCAGGTAATTCCTCAGGAAACACATCTGGGAATTCATTCACCACCGGAATATCTTGCAGTTTAACACCCTCCTTCTTAGAATCAAACACAAAAGCTAAGTAGGCTTCACATCCCTTCCTGAGGAGCTTTCGGACTTGCATAGCAGATACCATATTAGTTAAAGAACTAGTGCGGATGCCATGCAATATTATTTCAGGCTGATCAGGCTTCTTAAGCACACCTGTCTTAGCATGAAAATAAACCACTACCTGATGCTTGGTCAACCAATCCATACCCAAAATCAAATCAAATTCATGGAAAGGTAATCTAATTAGATCTGTTATATATATTCACATCCTTGGATCATAACATGACAGTTTCTATACACTTGATTAACCAACACACTACTACCCAAAGGACTAGTCACATGAATGTCATACTCTAGCTAATCTATAGGAATCTCTTTATTAGACATTTCTCCAACACAGATATAAGAATGAGTATATCCAGGATCAATCAGTGCATGCATTTCAGAATTAAAGAGATAAACCATACCTATAATGACTTCGGGTGCGTCTTAATCCTCGCGAGTTTTCAAAACACAAGCTCGAGCTGGGGAGGACAATAGGTTGATCAATAGTTTCTGAATGAGTACTCAGATTAGACCTGATCTGACTAGATCCTCCACGACCTCTATTTCTAGTAGAAGCAGAAGAGGCCTCCCTACTAGCTTGTGTGGTCTGAGACTGTCTCATAGGGCAATTTGCTATCAGATGATTAGTACCGTCACATCGGAAACATACGCCTATAGCTCTTCAACAAGTACCCCAATGGTGTCTGGAGCAATGAGGATACTTCGGAGCACTAGAACCTCGGCCCGCTGAGGAACCCCTACTAGAAGCAGTCATTGAGGGAAAATTTTGTCGTCTTCCCTTGGCCACCGATCTCTGAGTAAAGTTCGATGCAGAGGAAACAGTTTCACGACATCGGTTGCCCGAGTACTAACCTCCTCTAACAACCCTTCACTAAGCCCTTTCTCTCTTCACCATCTCTTGCCTCTCTATTTTTATAGCAGCTTGCACCAGCTGATGGTAATTTACTTGCTGCAGTAAAGTGAATGCTGCAAGATGCTCCTTAATTGAATCGTTTAAACTAACCTCAAACTGATGGCATCGAAACTCCTCAGTAAGTAGTGGTTCAAGTGCATACTTGCTGAGCCTATTAAATTCTCTGTTATACTCAGCAACAGAAAAATTCCGCTACTTCAGGTTCAAAAACTGTTTCCACTTCTCCTTTTTATAAGCCTTTGTGACATACTTAGCCTTGAACTATTGGGTAAAGAAATCCCAAGTTAGAGGCATCAGTAGCTGAGGACTTTTCAAAACAAACTTTCACCACTCTTAAGCTGCTCCCTGAAGAAGAGAGACAATATAGTGAACCATATGATCTGGTGGACAATTGATTTCATCTAAGTTTTCACTTTCTCTATCCAGAACTCAACTCTTTCAGATTCCTCCGAAGATGTCCGGGTAAATTCCTCAGCTCCATACTTTCGTAACTGGTCAATCGGAGCCTTTAGTGTAGTCATATGGTGTACTAATGTCATCATATCCTAAGACAACATAACCAATGTCTCACCCTAAACTGGAGGAGGAGGTGGCATCTTAGCTTCACCTCGATTGACCCCAGATTTAGACGGACGAGATCGTTCAGGATTATTACTCTCAGCAACCTCGTCAACAGCTTCGTGAGACCTTTTCATAAGTAATTCTACAATCAAAACATGGGACAAATCGCATTAGGCCAAACACAACCATATCCCTTACATCCAAGTAATAGCATTAGTTAAGCGCTGATGACACCAGAATCGTCTAAATTATGCTCTGATACCAAATAATATAACACCCACAGACCTCCTAAAAGGATATGCGGATATTACCTAAGATATGATTTAAAACATATCAAAATAATACAAAACGTTGCCAAAAAACTCAAACAACCAATCATTGTTTTTCCATACATATTCGACTTTAAGCAGAATTTAATCAGTACACCGAATTCATTTGAGTATATGTGTCAAGTCATCCTGAACTAAGGTTCTACATTACAAATCCTTAAACAAAACAGTACATATTTTAAGTTCAAATATACTCTGTATTACAATATTTACAAACATTTAACAAAATACATCATGTCTATTATTATACATACAATCCAAACATACATTTCCAAAACAAAACACATTCTTCGTTGGCCATTACTGATGTTATTGTCCCAATCTTCAAACCCTCCTATCTGAACTTACACGAGGTAAAACCACCATGCTAAGCATAAAGCTTAGTGGGGAATAACTAAATCATATATAAACTGGCAACTATTTAACAGTCACTTAACATCCACATATACTGAATCAAATTATATCAAAAGCAATCGTTGAAGGTTCATATTAAAGAACAATTCAAACATAATAGATTTTAGAACAAAATAAAATCTATCACTAGAGAACATTTCTCATGTTAATGCCAATCATTTAAGTATCAAAACAAATTATACAGATGTCAGAACTGATTATCAGTATAGGGTATAAACCCTTCATATCTGAATAAGATTTGTATCAAAGCAGACTTTGTTTTGTATCAATTCAGAGTTTATCTTATATCAAATTTAAGAATCAAATCAAAATTTTGTATATATCAGAACTGAACATGTATCAGAATACAAAACAATTTAGACTGCTAATCATTTATACAGAAGTGGGTAATGGGACTAATACAGGAGATACCATAATCGGTATCACAAAATAGGAGAAACTTACGTCTCAATATTAGGAGACACCAAAGTGTCAATATCAGGAGAGACGTATGTCTCAGACACCGGAGTATCAGTATCAAAAGACACCGAAGTGTTGATACCTTAAATGTGTTCAGGAGCAGCTGCAGACCCTTCTAGGCATGCCTATTTACGCACAACTAGGACTTAACTGTTTTAAAACAAAACAGGTTCATTTCAGCAATTACGTATAGTCACACAAATAGAAAGCACTTCCAACACAATCCCAACAATCAAACTCCTCGGACAACTGAAAGCCTGGAATTATCACAATATTATTGCTGAAATTCCCAATTCACAAACATCCATATCCAAATCATAATACGTAAGTCTTTGGAATTCATTCACTTATGATCACACTAAGCAATTCAACATTGTAAACCATATATCCTTTACAATATCATCTCAATTAAGTTAAATTCAACCATTGTTGAAAGTCCTATCCTTATATATGTCAATAATTACAAAATCAAGTTTAACACTGTTTTCCAGATTTTCTTAGGACAGTTTTGGTCAAATGTATATGGTCATTTTGACATAGAAGCTGACCTTTTTAGACAATAAGTTCTTCTAAACAAATGTTCCTCTATGTCTTAAGTTTCAAACGCAATAATCATTCGATTTGATTCAGTATTCCATGAGTTATGCTCAAAAGACTAAAGACTATACAAAACAGTGTGAAGGTCTGGTGCACAATCGTGTATGGTCATGCACCACAAATGCACGGCCGTGCTTAAGATGCACGACAATGCATTTTAAACGCATGGCTGTGCACACAACGAAGCGCGATCGTGCAATCTTGAAAAGATATGGGGTGGTCACGATCGTGCATGTGCACGATCGAGCGCCCCTATTGCGCACACCAATTAAAAAGGAGTATATCTCTCAAGTTCGATATCCAAAAATTTTAAACTTTATACTGTTAGAAAGCTAAAAGAACAAGCTACAACTTTTATGAAGACTATTAAACATATCCGATTTTTTAGGCTACGACGTTAACTGTTAAAAAGCAAATATAAAATGGTTTAAACTTCCTAAAGATAAGATGATAATAGTAATATAGTATTCAGACAAAAAAAAGGTATTTGTTAAGAAAAGATCTTTTAATATGTGGAAACTCATCAAGTAAGTGATAATTTTTAATAATGCATATAATTATGAAAGATCTTATTCTTTATCTACATATTATTATGTGTTAGATAATTTTTTTTCATTGGTACGTTAAATATGCATCAAATTGTATTATGTTACATTGATTAATTATTCCGTAAATTCCAAAGTGATAAAGATACATAATATTAGAATAAATATCTATTATCCTGATTACGTGAATAATTAATCATCTAATTTTGTGAATGTTTTCTTGAATGAGATTAATTTTTTTATTTAAATTAAAATAAAAAGGCGTTGGCCGATGACGGGGCGTTAACTGTTCCTTTGATGGAAAAGCCGCCGATAAACGGCGTCCTAGGCGCTCTTTGGTGAAGGTGACACGCGGCACGCCTCTCCAACGGCATACTGCTCCTGCTGCGACTCTGATTGCAACCATCACCACCCGTTGTTGCTGCCACCATTGACCGAGTGCTTGCTGCCTGTGGAGGTTCCTCCTCTAAATCGTTGCTTAAGGTTGAAGGACACCATTATTACGACGTGTGTACACACTTAGATGGGCCAAAGCATAAGAACAAAATGGATATATGGGCTGGCGTTTTGAGGTTAGATGGACCAAGCCTTAGGATGTGCATGGGCTGTTATTTTGAATTCTAGAAAAACTATACCATATGAACCAAAATGTGGACTACAAGTTTAGACTTTTAACTAAATATAGTTTCTATATACATTTTAGATTATATAATATGGTAACTCAAATTTAGAAATAAGTTTCCAAAATCATATATATTATTCTTATGAATTTAATACTTAAAAATAAGCTCCTAAGTGAATTATAAAATTAAGATTGATTAGTTCAATATTAATCAGAAATAAGTTTCTAACTAAATTTAAACTAATAAGACCATAGGTGTGGAATAATAATTATAAATGAGTTTCTAATTAAACATTTGTATAATAATTAAAAATAACATTCTAATTAAATAATAAAATTAAATAAATTGACATTTTTAGTGTAATAAGAATTAGAAATAAGTTTATAATTCAATTCTAATTGACCTAAAGTCATTAGATTTTAAATTAAATTAGAAATATGTTTCTAAGTAAACAAATTTAGGTAGTTAGAGTTATAAGCTATATTCCAAAAGTAAGGGTTTCCTACTGTGTTAGTAATATAATTCGTTTATGTATGGGTATTTGTATATAAGTCTTTAATACCTGAAAATTTGTTTTTTAAGAGAAGGATAATTATTAAGAGGATATCCAGACTTCTCCATACTACAACATCGATGAGACGTGTTATCATCATATTAGCACGGTTATCCAATATATGCATGGTGCTTGGAGAAGACTTAACACAACATGTGATTACAATTAATAATTTGATACAAGTACTATATTTCAATGGTTGTTTGCTTACGAAAAAGTTAACACAAAGTATATGGTTTTACTTTCAACATTGCCGTAACTTGAAGGTGAACTGCTGACAATGCTCTAAAATTCGAAACACCTAAAATGAAGACATATAATTGGCTAGTGATGACATTTATGAAAGAAATTCAAAGAAGGCAACTAATTAAAACTTTGTACCCTATAGGTTTCCCGATAGAAATAGTTAGAAAGAGAGAAAGATTTGACATCGAATCTCGTGAACTTTGTCACATAAATTTATCAACTCTAATAATAATAATAATAATAATATTATTATTATTATTATTAATTTTCTTCTTATTATTATTAATTTTCTTATTCTTCTTATTATTTATTATTTACTATTTATTATTATTATTAATTTTCTACTTACTATTAATATTAATTTTATTTATTATTATTATTAATTAAATTTCTTCTTATTATTAATTATATTTATTTTATTATTATTAAATTCCTTATTATTATTAATTTTCTTCTTATTATTATTAATTTAATTATTCTTATTATTAATAATTATTATTGTTATTAATTTTCTACTTACTATTATTCTTATTAATATTAATTTTATTAATTATTAAATTCCTTATTATTATTATTATTATTATTATTATTATTATTATTATTATTGTTGTTGTTGTTGTTGTTGTTGTTGTTATTATTGTTATTATTAAATTTCTTATTATTATTAAATTTCTTCTTATCATATGACTTTCCAACATTTTGCAGTGGTTAATTTTTCCGGATCCGACTCATGTTAGCATTCATTATATAGTCGCAATTGCAATATAAAATAACAATGTAATGATATTGAAAATAAATATAACGTAGGGTTTTTAATTGCTAAAAAGTTATTTAGCTGTTTACCAACAGGAAGATAATGTCAACTTAATGGGAAGAAGAAATCCTATTGATTTCCCATCGATACTGAGTCAAAAGAGCAAAGGAAAACTTTGGAAATAGGTGAACACAACCATTGGCAGATCAGGGGCAGATGCAGAGCAAAGGAGATCAGTGGAATGGTCAGTTGAATTTAAGAGATTGAAGCTATTTAAAGCATAATGCAAAGGGAAAAAGTTCGCATAGAAACAGGAACAGAAATATTCAAAGTGCATTAAACGACGACTGTAACACCCCAACTCCCGCTGAACCCGAACCCGATATCCATAGTGATACCCGGATCCGTGCCCCGCGAGGGTGGCGTGTCACATTACTTAACACTTAGCACTGAACACTTTGCAAAAGTCGGTATGA
>JANQBM010000008.1:7598819-7621803 GCA_025594535.1 Erythroxylum domingense
TAGAGTCATGAGTCTCCCTCTTACAAGACAATTAAGTTTGCCTAGATATAATAATTTAATTGTAGCTAAAGAAGATAGTTTAAAAAATTATAAATTAAAAGGAGAATATTATGATGGAACCTCTTTTGTTCCAGTCAATATATTAATAGATACTGGTGCTAATGAAAATTATATAAATCATAAATTATGTTCTAGATTGCTAAAATATAAATTAGATGAAGTACATTAGTATACAAATTTTAATGGAGAACTACATTCGATAGACGAAGCTATGATGATGATGATGATGATGACGACGTTGTTACCCTAACTCATCTGTTAGTGACTTACTTGGCTTATTTCAACGATGGGTGGCCACAAACAGATAGGTTAGCATTTGATTTTTTTTTTCATTTTAAATTGTTTTAACTAATAATGATTAATTAAAAACTTTCAATATTATGACCGGTAAATCTATAACACTTGACATCTTATATGCTACTAAATACGTCCGACATGATTTGCAGTGTCAGTTCTATTAAGGGAGACATTAATTTCAGACTATATTTTAGAAAAAATAAAAATTTAGATATTTTTTTAAAGTTTGAGTTATAATTGAGAAATTTTAAAAAGTTTATAGGATTTTGTATATAATTAACCCTAGTTTTAAATATGGTTGTTTTGAATAATGAAAAAGTTAGCGTGTTGAGAAGAGAAAGTGAAAAACTATATTTTTAATGATCTTTTTTCCCTTTCTAGTGACTTTAAAATGTTGGATAATTTATTTTCAAAATGTTATTTTGTTAAATTATGCAAAAGTTTTATTAATTTCTCTTATAATTGATAAAGAATGTTCGTCACTTTTATTAGACATCAATAAGAGTAATCCATCTTCACTCTCTCAGGATTATTGACTTATTCTATTTTTGATATTGTCATTTATGTATATATACAAGTATTATCCAAATTATCTAATAGGATGCAATTGTCGAATGGGTCTTTATATTCTCATTTGAGAGATATTACTATTTTCTTGTGCAAGAATAGGCATGTCTGTAAATTTGTAGAAGATTAGGCGTATTGATGAATTGCAGAAATCAACGTTACTTTGACGACCTCAAATCTTACATTAGTCGCACTCTATAAGTTTAGGGTATCACAATTTTGTCGACAAATATACAACTCATATTAAGTAGACTTACGTACATGAGAGATAAGTCTGGCGCAAAAAGATAGGGTATGCTCGAGTCAAATTTATTAGACAAAAGTTTAGTTTGATCGGACTTGAATTTAAAGTCAGATTAAAATGTTAACGTTTAATTAAGTTTGAATTTATATTTATATTTAGAAATTTTATGTTTAATTAATTATAAAAAATTAGCTAAACTATCTCAATTCAAGTCAATAAATTAAATTAAATTTATATTAAGGACGATCTAATTTTAGTTGAAGGTGCTCAAGATGAACTGATTTAAGGAGTTCAAAGTCAAGGTTGAGATCGAGCTTTGGTTCATGTCTGTTAACTTCTTGCGTGCTATCCAAAGAATACGTATAATGAACTCTATACTTAAATAAAAGTTCCGTTTTTCTTTAGTTAACTATCCTTTTTATATTTTAATGCTCTCTATTTTTTTTCCCATATTTTCTACCCAGAAATGGACATTCATCTTCTTTCAATGAGCTTCATTAATTTTTTCAAAAAAAACATAGTTTCATTAATGCAACACTTGTGCTACAAGCACAAGTTCTAATTCTGTTTTGGCACTTTCCCGCAGGTCGTCGAGGGCTAGCTATGATTGCAGGAGGCCCGCCACCAGCAAAAGTCGGCAATAAAGCATAGGCTCAATCATGTGGAGAAAATGGGAGGGTCACTGTCCCAATTGCCGTCTAAATTCTGTAAACCTCCCAATATCCTTTATTTTTCCCCCGCAAAAGAAAGCATATAAGAAACCACTGTCCATGGCCTCTGCATGAACATGAAGGCATGCATGCATGCCAATCAGATCCTTCTGCAATGCACATGGGCTGCACAGAAATATTATTACATCAAAGATTTCCTCAATTCTTTTGAGGATCTTCGCTAACAACTAACAGTCTTCACCAACCATGTTGCAGAGCATCAACCGTCAGTCTTTTGGGGCAACTTTTTTCATTCTCTCATAAGGTGACTAGCAGTTGTCAAAGCTTCACAACCAGATCTTTTCTATAGCTAGTTAGGTTTGACTAAATACATAATCTGACTCCAGAATTTACCCAAAACAGAGAAGTACTGGAATATATTTCACGGTTTGCGGCAAACATTTAACTGTTCCCAGAATTCAGAGTCGAGAATTTAGTTATCATGCTTTTCATAGTTTGAAAAGAGCTCAAATTGGTAATAATTTAATTTCAATCAAGCTTGAGTTGTACAAACGACAGGTATTCATGGAAAAAGGAGGAGAGAAAAGTCCTCCACCACTCAGCCAAAAGTAAGTAAAACGTCGAGCACAGCAAGGACGATGTGGATATGATTGGCGGAGAAGTAAGTTTATGCGTCAAGGACGTCAAAGAAAGTAAATGGAATATGAGTGTTTGGACCTAACGAGCATATGATAACTAAATTGATGGACATTTTATTTGTGCTCTTTGAAGGGGCCTGGCTTGGCAGAAAGATTGTAGTAAAAGAAAATTACTCATGGCTTACTGCCTGATCAGCTTATTCATGTATTCTAGTTGAAGTACGTCTAGCTATCTGGGCTATATATCTAACTCATAAAATGAGCGAGGAGATGAAAGTATAGAGGAGTTGGCAAAAACCGAAAGTAAAATAAACGAAAAGTAAATTGAATTTGATTACATTGATTAACATAACATAAAACCTAACTGTCTGCAGAATGTGATCATGCCAACTCTACATTAATGGCGAGAATTAGCAAAGGTCACCACAATTTGCCACAGTAGGCTTGATCAAGTCACACATACAATGAATGGTACAATTAAAACATATTATTTTATATAGAATCCGAAACGAAAAGAGCAGAAAGCTTTAACAAATTAGATCCATAGTAGCCCAAACATCCCTTATATCCTCAAAACTCTACGCTTGGCAGCGGCTCATGAGTGTTGTGGTCAATGAAGAACAAACTGTATACAATCGCAGCAATGCCTCCTCCGATCAGAGGACCAGCCCAATATACCCAATGGTTAGTCCAATCCCAGCTCACCAATGCCGGCCCAAACGACACCGACGGGTTCATGGACGCTCCCTCGAATGCTCCACCAGCAAAAACGTTAGCTCCCACTGTCAAACCAATGGCTAACGGTGCAATGATCCCCACGTTTCCCTTTTTGGGATCGAGGGCCGTTGCATATACAGTGTACACTAGGCCAAATGTCATCACAATCTCGAACACAAATGCATTCCACACGCTCACCCCAGACGACAAGGCAAAAGCCGATGTTGTCTGCACAAGTTTTCAGGGTTTCATTTTAGTAAAAATTGATTGGAAGAATGTTAGAAGTGTATATAGTAAATCTTAAAAGTAACTTGATATTTTACTAAATGACTTGTACTTCTCCTAGTCAAAAACAAAGTCGTTGCGCGCTAGTCCAACTTATATTATCATTAAATATTTTATCATATTTCAAGAGAAAACGAAGGGATTAGTCCAACTTATAGTATTAGAAGTGTTGGTATCTGCACTCTGTCAGCCCGGAGTGTGGGGTGCCTGGGTGGGCAAGAAGTGTTGGTATCTGTGGTATTTACCCCTCACTCCATAGACTATAGACGTATAGATTAAGAATGTAAGACAAACCCAAATTTATGATGTTCGTTACTATACCATGCCATGAGTGCAAAATTTAAGGAGCAAGCAAGCAACAGTGGAACCGAGAAGCTGAGCGACCCAGTAAAGAAGGCCACGTAGAAGAGAAATATGGCCGCCAAGGAAGGCGCCGAAAGTGACGGCGGGGTTTACGTGACCGCCGGAGATGTTGGCAGAGACAGAAACACCAACAAAGAGACCAAACCCATGTGCCAAAGAGGCGGCAATGATTCCGGCAGGTGTGTTCTTCCCGTTGTCGGTAAGTTTGTTAAAAGACATGCTACACCCTTCTCCGGCAAAAACAAAGATCAGTACACTAATGAACTCAGCCAACGCGGCTTTGAGCGCATTTGGATGTGTGACATCATCTTGCACCCTTCCGACCGCTATTCGTTCCACGATAAGGATCCTCGGCCGCATGGTGATCCAACTAGTCTTGTAATAAGGCTATGAGTTGTCACTAGTGTAATAACTACTGGTCCTGTAATTGATGGAGTCCCTGAAGAATATTGTATAGAAACTCTGAGCGAACAATCGAGGGATTGATGGAAACACTATATATAATAATATAAAGAAGCTCCAAGTGCATGGAAAACCTGCCAATGCCGGTTTCCGGTTAACTGGTTTGACAGCTAAGGGTTCACCTCCAAAATGCTGAGAGAGTGACACGTGTACGACAAAGATAAGAACCACGTAATGGGTTAATGTTTAGATAGTGATGGCAGATAGGTGGTGGCCTGGTTTTGGCGGATCTGCATCACGTGGTTTTATTTCTTCTCTAAAAAGGTCTTGGGTTCGGCTCATGTCTAGGCTGTTCTTTTGTGAAACGTGATTAGTCATGTATGTAAAATGAGGTTTTCATCAGGCTCTAGAGTGCTATTAGGACCTGTCAGTCTTGTTCTTCTTCTTAGAAGGTGGAAAATGAAAGAAATAATTGCTTATTGGGTAAGATGATAAAGTCTTAATAAAAAAATGCCATTACATGTAAGACCAGTATTCTCTTTCTTTTCCCTTTGACCGACAGTTGGAATGTGTTTTTTTGTAATTGAGCCTTGAAGATGATTCCCGAGTCCTTCGATTTTTTTTTTTTTTGGTTTTCGTTTTATTGCATTGCATAACTCTTCATCATGATAAAATTACATCGAGCTTCGAATATGGAAACTAGAAGCAGCCATGACTTGGAGATCAGTCATTCTAAAAAGTGTATATGTTAGGATATTACTTTGTTTTACTGCTAAGATTGATCAAGATTGTTGTTATTGTAGGAATGTAAATGCGGAGAAATTAAAGAGACAAATTTTACTTAGTTCGATAGCACACAGTTATTTACGTCCAAGGGTCGAAACTCACACATCGGATATTATTAGGATCAAGAAAAGGAGAAAATACAAGAGATTAAGTATTTTTCCTGAAAAACACCTGCAAGAGTTTTTCCCAAAAAACTCTCTAGTACCCACTGTAATGTACTCTAGCACTCTCTATTTCCTCACTTGAATTACAAAATGTAAACTCAATGAATTGATTGTATATTGGTATTTTCTCTTGTATTTGAATGCTTGAGACTTGGCTATTTATAATTGTTGTAGTTGATCTGCTGCCTTCTGATGTATTGGACTGAGTCAACGTAGCATGTGACATGCACATGTTCTTTAAAGCCTCAGCTTTGCTCCTTGTTTATACGCCTATCAAACCATGTTTTTATTTAAAAGAAATGTTGCGTTTTGGCTTTGATCTACGTGTCTCCCATGTGCTTTTGTTTCAAGCTAGCAGATCATTCCTTTCACTTTAATGAAGTGATGCGTTTTATGTTGAGTTCTATGTCTTGGTCATGTGCTGTCCATGTGCACTACTCAAGCTGCCTTTATGCTGTGCGTTTTACTCACTTAAGTCATAGATTAGTTTTTATCTTCTTCTCTTCGTAAGTTTCGCACGTTCCTTTCCTTTTTTCCCTTCAATTCTTCATCTGCGTTCTTGATCTGAAGAGATTATGTGAGGGTTATTGGAGAATCTTGTGTTATTCTTCACAGTATACTATCACTATGAAGAACTAGGAGTCATTCTCAAAGGTTTGCACATATTTGCTAAATGCATGTGCAGCGTTATATTATTGAGAACAAGGCCTGTGAATAAGGATAAGCAATTGTGCCACGGCAGAGTACACCGAGACATGTATATTGAAAACCCGAGGTTGAAGTTCTACAAAAATTCTGTTGTGTCACGTTTGCTTCAAACTGAAATTGATTGTTGCTTATTAAAAAGTAATTGGATTAGCAACTACGATTTTTTCAAAACATTATCACAAGTAGAAAAATTTACTGCGCGGCAAATAAATCATCACAAAAAATTTATTAATGAAGTTTGATACACTCGGTCTATGTTTATAGGTCCTCGCTCAGATTAATTAATTTTCACTGTAGTACAGTAGACTTACACAATGTCATTCTAGAGCTAACATCATTCACTCCTTGACGTTATCCACTTGTACTCACACATTTGAAAGTTATCTGATACCTAATAGTATGATCACCTCATGCTAATTTCAACAGAGAATTTTAAAACAATGAATAAAGACAAAGATAAAAATAAATCTCAAGTGATTAAATCAAGAGTAAAATAAACAAAAGATACTTGAGTTAAAGAACACTCCCCTATGTGTGCAGTTGCATTAAACTATAATCTTGGAAACTTGTCCAACAAAAATTTGTTGTGAACCTTTTAATTGATCACCAAAGAAACCCACGTATAGCATCCACAAAAATTATCATAAGAACATGTAATTAATCTCGAAAGCATACCAAAAATGCAGCTGCAAAAATGTAAGATAGACTGCTCGTTGATCTCCAACAAATCCTTCCTTCTTTAGAATTCGATATCATATAGGATTTCTTCCTTCCACAAAGATCTTAAATTCCAAAATTCTAAATATTCCAAGATAGTAAAATCCTATACCTACTCAACTTCTTTATCACAAAAGATAATCAATATATCAAAATACAAATAATGTCAAAAATAAAATATCTTAACAATCTCCCACTTTTTGGCATTATTTGTTACATCAAAATCTCCACCTGAACAAGAGAAATATAAACTCCCTTGAAATAAATGATCATGGTAAATACCAAATGAATAAGCTATAAGCAATCTCCTCTTTGGGACAAATCAATGCCAAAAGTAACAGGAGGAAGCTGAGTTGTAAAGACGGTCGATGATGATCAGAACGACAAGCCAAACAAGTAGAGGACTCCATCAGATGTGTAGAAAATTGAAGACATTCGAAGGTGTTGTTGATGAATGCGTGATCTAGCTCCTGCACTTGATTCATGGTTGTTTTGGTAAAGTTCTTGCTTGATATTTTTGCGTGATTATTTAGCTGCTCTTCATTTCATGATTGTGTACGAAATTATTTCTTGTCTTTTTGTCAATTTTTTTCTTGGGTGTTGAGTTGTTTGGTTAATCACTTGAGTGATTTATTCATTGTTCTTGTTTCAAAATATTGTTGAGAAAAATCCTCTTTTAAGGTTAGAACGAGACGGTCATACTATTGGGTGTGAAATTCTTTCATGAGTTGTGAGGAGGAGGGATAGTGTCAAGGGTTGAGTGGTGTTGGCTCAGTAAAGCCTTGTACAAAACTGTTGTCGTTAGTGAAAGAATTAAGCTGGATGAGGACCCTACAGACGTACATAAAGTGTGCCGAACTTCATTAACAAATCTCGATTTTGTTTATCTTTGATGCTTTTAATTTTTCTGATTTTTTTGTGATTGTCATAAATGAATCGAAAAATTTATGAAACAATCACCCCTTCGATTTTTTTTTTCAATTGGTATCAGAGAAGGTCACCAAATTAGGACTTGGTACATCAAGTTGGTGTAGATTTGAGTTTCACAAACATGGCCACGAGAGAGGCTGCATCGATCACCAGGCCACCACTATTGGACGACTCTAACTATCCTGCATAGAAATCACAGATGAGAGTCTTCATCCAGGCTCAAGGTACAAAAGCTTGGCATATATGGGTGGACGCATCCGATGATTACTGACGATAAGAGTGAGGCAGTTTTAAAAGATCCATCTGAATAGAGAAGAGGTGAAGAAGAGAGGGCACTTAGAAACTCACAAGAAATGCACGCAATTTTCAGTGCTGCTGATGAAGGATGCTTCTCAATGATATCTGCTTATGAGTCGGCTAAAGAAATGTGGGATATTTTGCAGACTATTCATAAATGGTCAAAATATGTGATAGCATCAAAACTTCAAATGTTAACTCTAAGGTTTGAAAAACTAAAGATGAACGAAAATGAGACTATTGGAGATTTTCATGAAAGATTGCATGATATAGCGAATCAGTCATATCAACTGGGGAAGAAATATTGTAATCTAAAACTAGTGAAGAAGACGCTGAGATCATTACCTCTGAGATTTATTTCGAAAATTGCAGCAATAGAGGAGACCCATGATATCACTGAATTGTCCTTGGATAAGATAATTGGGATTCTTACCAACTTTGAGATGAATTTGTTGAGGGACAATCGAGAGAAAAACAAAGGATTAGCATTGCAAGCCGCGATTGGTAAAGTCGTGAATGACTTCGAAAATAAAGCCAATAAGAATGAGGATATGCAGTTATTGACAAGAAATTTCAGTAAGTGGTTAAAGAAAATGAAGAAGGATAGATCCGAGTTTAGGCAAAATGGTGGAAGCTTGTCGAATAACAATTTCAAACAACAAGCTAGTACTCATAAAGGTGAAGGAAAGATGAGGAGAATTCAATGTCATGTGTGTCAGGGCTTCGAACAAGTGCAAGTGGAATGTGTTAATATCTTAAAGAAGAGAAAAGGGAAATCTTTTACTAGCACATGGAGTGAGAATGAATCTGAAAGTGAATATGGTAGTGAAGAAGAAATTGTAAATGATGCTGTGTTAGTTGCTTTGTATAGCAAAAATCTAGTGCATGCCTAATAGTAACTAAGAAGGAAGTAATTGAAGACAAAAAGGGGGCAAATCAGAAAATTTCAAGAAAAACGGAGACAAATCAAATCAAGATTCAATATTAGATTATGACAGTGATGAAAGTGGTTTAGAAGATAAAAGGAAAAATGTTTACGAGGCTTACGAAGTGATGTATGAAAAATGAGTGAAAACATGTAAAAAGAATGAAAGGTTGAAGGAAGAAAACTTCTCTATAAAGAACACTATCCAAGATTTAGAGAAGAAATTGATGGTAGCTTTAGATGAGCTCGGTGAAGTCAGACTGATGTTAACAAGTACCGAAAAGGGTTTGAGAATGCTGAATGAAGGCACAGAAAAGTTAGAAAAGTTGATCGAAATCAGTAAGGTTAAAGGGAATCTTCAAGGAATTAGTTACAAAGGTGAATGTTCTAAGTCGAATGATGAGAAAATTGGTGCGACCAGATTTGTCCAAGGAGAAATCTCAAAGAAAAATCAGAGGTTTACACCTACATGTCACTTTTATGGAGTAATTAGGCACATAAGATCGAAATGTTATAAGTTGTTACAAATGATGTTTCAAAGGGGGCACTCTTGGGTTAGAAAGGGTCAAGGACAAGCACAAAGACGTAGTGAAGGAAAAATAAGAAAGTGTTCAGATTCACAGTTAGTTACTGCTTTTGAAGAAAATGCTCAGACTGAGGATAAGTCAGTTGCTTCAGATAAAAAATCAACTAGAAAATTGATGATCGAGATAACGTGACAAGGGTTTTGAATTTCTTCGAGAGGCACAATGATTGTGTGCTTTATATTTTTGAAGTATAGTTTGATGTTTCCAATTGCTAAAAAAAAAAGGTTCGAAGGAGTTATCATTTAGGCTTTATGAGTTTTCTAAGATTCAGTTAATTGATGTGTATATGAGGCTATGCTTGATGATGGGGTTTATGAATTTGATCAGTCTTATGAAGATGGAATTGAAGTGAGCAATGATATGTTGGCATATGTATTAACTGATAGTAAATTGTCATCTTGGCTTTTTGCTATTGCACTACGTGTTTATGATTCTTCCATTGCACCTATTACTAATTTTTATGCTTCATTATTTGTTGAGATTGATCACATTGAAGGTATTCTTCGTTTTGTCGTTGTTCTATCCTAAGGGGGAGATATCAGATTATTTTTGGTGAATATTCCATTCAGGGGGAGATCTCAAGGTATCTCCGTGACCATTAGTCTTGCTTTTTGACATCTTTTTGTCCCAATGGGGAGAAATTTGGATGATTGAATATTTGATAGATGTTCATTATTGTTTCTTTGGATGTTTCTTGAACTTAAAGAATTTGATGGCCTTTGGAACTTGATGTTGGATTAAGGGGGATTCTTATTTGTGACAAAAATTCCAAAAAGGGGGGAGATTATTAAAATATTTATTATATATCTTTTTATTTAATTTTGGCATTTTTTATTGGATATTCAGATAATGACAAAAAATATAAATCAATAAATCTTGCTTAAATTGGCTTCTTGGATAGAGTTGTTGTGCAAATAAAACTCTATCTTGGATGAAGATTTATGTGGATTGCGTTTCTTATGGAGACATAGATTATGTAAGGTCACGTGGGTGTGTGAGCTGTGTAGGTTTTGATGTTTTGAATTTTTGCTGCTGGGTTATGTTGTTGATTAAAGGTTACACATGAGTAACTGGGTGACTTTTTTGATATGTGGATGTTAACGTGAATCTCTATGGTGTTGGTCTTATTGTGTGTCTCACTGCGTGAATTTCTAGGTGTCGGCCTCATTGCGTGGGTGACTACGTGCTGATCTGTGGTGTTGGTCTTATTACGTGGGTCACTGGTGCTGTCCATGTTTTGCAGAAATTATGTGAGTGTTTTGATGAGGTTTTTCGGCTGACTATTCACGGTGAATGGAAGAGCAAAATGTGTGTTATTTGATCTGAATGTTTTTATAGCTTCAAGGGTGGCTTATGTGTAAAGTTAAAAGTGTGAAGAAAATTGAAGACATCTGAAGGTGTTATTGATGAACGTGTGATCCAGCTCTTGCACTTGGATCATGGTTGTCTTGGTGAAGTTCTTGCTTGGTGTTTTTGCGTGATTATTTAGCTACTCTTGATTTCATGATTGTGCAAGAAATTATTCTTTTCTTTTTGTCAAGTGTTTTCTTGAGTGTTGAGTTGTTTGTTTAATCACTTGAGTGATTTATTCATTGTTCTTGTTTTAAAAGATTGTTAAAAAAAATCCTTTGTTGAGGTTAGTACGAGGCAGTCATATTATTGGGTGTAAAATTCTTTCACAAGTTGTGAGGATGAGAGATAGTGTCAAGGGTTGAGTGGTGTCGGCTTAGTAAAGCCTTGTATAAACTATTGTCGTTAGTGAAAGAATTAAACTGGGTGAAGGCTCCGTAGATGTAGACAAGGTGTGCTGAACTGCGTTAACAAATCTCAGTTTTGTTTATCTTCGATGCTTTTAATTTTTCTGATTTTTGTGTTTGTCAGAAATGAATCAGAAAGTTTGTGAAGCAATCACACCTTCTATTTCTTTTTTCAAATATGTTTGGTTCTTGAATGCTAAGCTGGGTTTTTGGAGATATCTATGACGCTTTTATTATCACACATGATAGTTAAAACATCTTGAGCAACTCCATAATCTTCTAACATGTAGCAATTATCTACCCACCTTCTTCTGCTTACTATACAATAACCTTGTTGATTTAACACCTTGCATTCATCACTGGTGAACTTGACTAACAACCCATCATCACAAAGCTGATTGATACTCACCAAGTTAGCTTTTAAACCATTCACATGAAGCACATTTTTGAAATGAGACAATCCATTTACACAAAGAGTTCCTCTACCAATCACAGTTTATTTCTTCCCATTACCGAATGTAACATGACTATCCATACAACTTTGATAATTCATCAAATAGCTTCTTTTACCTATCATATGCTTTGAACACCTATTGTCAAAATACCATTCATTGTAAGAAGCACCATGCATTGATTTAAGAGCCACTAGTGCTTAAGTTGGTTCTTTCCAACCTAAATCTGCTTTAGTAACCTCTGCTGCTGAAAGTTCTTCTAAAAATGACTAGATTTTCTGTTTTGAGCATTATGAAATAACATTTATAGCAGTTTGTAGCAATTTGGCCTTATGAGACCTTTTACACTATAAAAGTGACATGTAGGCATGAACTTTCTGCTTCTTTTTGAAATTTCTCCTTGCTTACTTGATCTTAATTCTTTGACAATTCTAACTTCACCATTTTGATCATTATTCACTTGAAAACATTCACATTTGTATCCAACACCTTGACAATTCCCATTGTTTTTGCCAATTTTCAGTAATTCATCTAGCTTCTCAGTACTGCCATTCAACAAGTTTATTCCTTTTTCTATATTGATCAACTTTAGCTTAGTTTCATCAAGTTCATTTATTGTTGACAATAACTTCATCTCCAAATCTTGAATAACATCTTTCATAGTAGAATTCTCCCTCTTTAACTTCATTTTGTTTATATGTCTTCACCCATTTGTTATAAATTAGTTCATAGGCCTTGCAGATATCTTCCTTTTTGAATTATGAGTCACTTTCATCGTTGTCACTATTTGAATTAGAGTTTAATACTAAAATATTTGTATCTTCATCGTTAATTTCTTCACTGGTTGCGACTAAACAAGCAACTAGATTTTCTTTATATAAAGCAACCAAAGCAGCCTGATAACTCAAAATTTGTTCTTCGTTGCCGTACCCACTTTCATATTCATTTTCACTCCAGTGCTAGTGCAAGACTTCCTTTGTCTCCTTTTAGGAGTGTTAGCACACTCTACTTACATATGCCTGAAACCTTGACACTCATGACATCGTATCTTCTTTTCCTTTTTTCACCATTTTGAGCTTTTACTTACTGTTTGAAGTTATTCTCGGATGAACTCCCACTATTCTGCCTGAACTCAATTATATCTTTTTTTCACCTTCTTTAACCACTTGTTAAAATTTCTTGTTAGCACCACCAGATCTTTATGTTCATGGAAATCATCTCCTGAATCTTGCATATGTTTAGCAACTTCGGCTTGAAACACCAATCCTTTATTCTTCTCACGCTTATCTCTCAATAAATTCATCTCGAAGTTTGTGATAATTTCGATTACCTTATCTAGAGATAACTCATTGATGTCATGAGCTTTTTCAATAGTTGCAATTTACGGTATGAATTTAGGAGGCAATGATCTCACCTTTTTCTTGACAAATTTCAGATTTGAGTACTTCTTGCTAAATTAATGTGCTTGATTTGTGATATCATATAATCACTCATGAAAATCTCCAATAGTTTCACTTTCCTCTATATTAAGCTCTTTAAATCTAATGGCCAACATTTGAAGTTTTGACGCTATCATTGATTTTGATCTCTCATGTATGGTTTGTAATGTATCTCAAGCTTTTTTTGTTGATTCACAAGTTGATATCATATTAAAACGTCCTTCATCTACAACACTAAAAATTGGATACATTGCTTGAGAATAGAGATGGCAGTGGGTTTTCAACCAGATTAATATCTGTATTATTCGACCCAAAAAAATAGACATGGAGGCTAAAAAATAGATTTTAAATGGATGCTAAAAAATGGATATAGATATGGATTTGGATATGGGTCTAGAGATAACCCGAACCGATGGATACCCATATCCTACCTGTTTTTTTTATTAACTTTATTTTTTATGTTTTTTTGAATATTTATGGTTAAATATAATAAAATATCAATATTTTCTGAGAAGAAATAGCTTTAAAATCTTCACTTTACTCCTCAGTCCTAAGTTTTTTCATCATATTTTATTTTCTTATAAGATGATAATAACGCAAATGATATGGAGATGGAGTTTTAAATGTTGTGGAGTTCACGCAAAGATAATTTGAAGCTTTGGATATTTCAGTCTTAATTCCAGTTTTTGATTGTGAAAAATATATGTTGTCTTTGCACTAAACATTATGATTTTTATTATTCCAATTTTATGGTTTTTTAAGACATACAAATCAAAATCTTGACTTATTATTATTAAACTAATTTTGATTTAGAGAGTATGCAAAAACTCTGCTCTTTATATTTTCTATTTAGAAGTTATATTTTTATGTGCTATACAACCCGATGGATATCAAAAAACCCAAACAATCCAATGAATTTGGATATAGGTAGTAAATTGTAAAAACCGATGGATATGGATATGGATATGGATATGGGTAGAGTAATACCCGAACCGAACCCTACCCATTGCCATCCCTACTTGAGAATTACCAAGCACTTCATCTTCTTCAGCCTTGGTACATTTAGACGAATCTTTATGTACCGCTTCATTATTTTCATCAGTAGTTATATGATGAGTCCAACCTTTCAGCACAGAAGTCCAGGCTTTAGTCCCTTGTGCTTGAATAAACACTTTTATTCTCGATTTTCAAGTAGGATAGTTAGAGCCAACTAGTAAAGGTGGCCTAGTGATTGACATCCCTTCTCTAGTAGCTATGAGTACAGAACACTGATTTACACCAACTTAACACTCCAATTTTTGAATAGGTGAACCAAGCTATGATACCGATTGGAAAACCCGAGATTGAAGTTTCGCAAAAATCCTATTTTGCCATGGTTGCTTTAAACTAAAACTGACTGTTGCTTATCAGAAAGTAACTGGATTAGCAACTAACATTTTCCAAAATATAATCACAAGTAGAAAAATTTAGTGTGCAGCAAATAAATCAAGACAAAGAATTTGTTAAAACAATTCTACACACTCGACCTACGTCTGTGGGGCCTCACCTAGATTAATTAACTTTCACTGTAGTTCAATAGACTTACATAACGCTATTACGTAGCCGGCACCACTCATTTATTGACACTATCTACTCGCACTCACACCTTTGAAAGTTATTTCACACTCAATAACATGACAACCTCATGTTAACCTCAACAGAGGATTTTGAAACAACGAATGAAAACAATGATAAAAAATAAATCTCAAGTGATTAAATCAAAAATAACATAAACAAAAGACACTTGAGTTAAAGAACACTCCCTTATGTGTGGAGTTGTATTAAACCATAATCTTAGGAAGTCGTCTAACAAAAATTTGTTGGAAACCTTTTTAATTGATCACTGAAGAAACCCACGCATAGTAGCCACAAAATTATCATAAGAACATTTAATTAATCACGGAAGCACACCAAAAATGCAACTACAAAAATCAATAGATAGACTACTAGTTTATCTCCAACAAATCCTTCCTTCTTTAAAATTTGATATCACATAAGATTCCTTCCTTCCATAAAGATCTTAACTTCCAAAATTCTACATATTCCAAGATAGTAGAATTCTATGCAAACTCAACTTCCTTATCACCAAAGATATACCAAATATATATATCAAAATACAAATAATACCAAAAATAAAATATTTTAACAATCTCTCCCTTTTTGATATTATTTGAAACATCAAAAGTGAAATGTGAAAAAAAAATGCTCTTTTCTTCTTTGCAACCGTTGTGAGAACAAGACTTTATTCATGGACATTAGTACTTCCTAAGATACCACTGTCTATACTAAGGCATTTTGACTGATGTGCTGTCATTGGTAATTAAGGAGATCTCCTAAAAATGAAATTAGAAAGGAAATAGACAATTATGATGTTGTTCTGAGGGCGAATGGCACCCCAATTCAGTTTAATTAGTTTATATATGTTTTAGTCAACCTTAACTACTTTGTTTTACTTAAGCAGTGTGTGCTAAACTTTATTAGTTTATTTTGGCATAATTTTACAAAATACGAGGCCAGGAGAGTACATTTCATCTCCTCAATCAAGGATTTGCCAAAGATATCGATAAAGTTGTAGAGTTGAATGGTAAGTTCACTAGTCCACTTCTTACAAGGCCTTTCATCATACTAAAATAACACTTATTAATTACCAAACAAAAAATAACACTTATTATCTGAATCTTACAAAAACAATGAAGGAGGTCTTGCTGATCAAAACAACAATACATGATATCATGAGTAGGATTATTCGGGTTTGTGTCATTATATGACTACCATCTATTTGCTTAGGTTTTATCTTTCTCACGATGAAATGGAAGTGGAAGCAGCTGATGCAAATGGAACAATGACATTTCTTCAATGTTGAAATTTAGTTGTACATTGGATACAGAGGCTATTAATTGGTTAAAGGTTTTCAATTTTTTCTTTGACATTGATTTTGTAGGTTTGATGTTTTGTTCTCATATAACTAGAATTATTGCTTATTGGCATGACCTGACTATGGTTATAGCAGTTGTGTTTGGCATAATTATGCCATTCATTGCAAATTATAGTTTTATGTTTCCCGTTTGGTGTTCCATTTTATCAAATGGGCTATGTTTCTTACTTGATAGAATTTACTGACCAGACAAAGGTTGTACTATTTGTTCTTTGTTTTAAGTCAATATTTGAAATGTCAATCTTATCAAATGTTAGGAAATCCTATTTTTCCTTTATCCCTTATACAACTTAACTTTCTAAATCTGTATGTCTCTATTGTGCAAGAAATTCCAATAAACAATCCAATATATTTAATGTTAGGTACATCATTTGGATCAGCAGCAAAGGGAATTGGATTGAAGGCTCTTGAAAGCATTCAAAGTCTTCAGCAGTTTCGAATTTCCAAAAGCCTACTTTTGATCATCAAAAGTTTGTAAAAAGAATAACAATTTATCCTTTGGAGCACAGTCCTGGGCACAATTTGCTTTGTGTTCTGCGAAGTGATTGAAGCTTTAAGGCACCTAACTTACAGAAAGCAGTTTAGAGGATTAGCAACCCTAATGACTGTTACAATGTTAAAGTTGTCATTAATATCTTGCATAAGAAGAATATTCTTTGTTAGTATAATTTAATAATAGCTTTTTTTTATATATAATTGTTGATATTTTGAATTAATAATACTTTACATGATTTTTTGTATAATAAATTCAGAATAAAAATATATAGATATATTATATACAAAACAAATTGTTCAATATCATAGATTAAAAATGTAACAAATAACATATCGTAATATTATTAAAAACATAGCAAATAATATTTGGCTACGATGTGTAAAACGTAACAAAAAATATTTGGCTACGTTATATAAAATTTAGCTACGTTTTTCAAAAATGTCGCTAAAAATATTTAGAAAAACTTAGCTAAAAACTTGGCTAGGATTTTTGAAAACGTGGCCTATAGTTTTCAACTATGAAAATTTGACAATATTTTGTTCAACGAAACAAGAACGTAGCTAAAAACTATAGGCGACGTTTTTTAGACATTAGCTACATTTTTTTAGCAAAAATTGACGTTTTTTTGACATTAGCTACATTTTTTTTAGCAAAAATCAACTTTGTTGTAGTGTAGATTCAACAAAATAAGAAATGAAAGGTCACAGGGTGACATATCCAAGAAGAAAATGTCATTTTTTTTTAATCAAAGAACCAACATTTTGTTAAGCTGACTTCACTTTCTAGACGTCCTCAAGAAATGCCCATAATAACCAAACTTTACAGTCTTCCAACATCTCACTTTGTTTGACCTCTATTTTTACAGCTGAAGTAAATGAGTTGATTAACGTCCATCTTTGATTTAAGACAAGAAACTCCGGAAACTTCCTTAATCTCCACCCAGATAAGCTTCATGCTTGCGAAAGTTCTCAAATAATTAGCTAGCTCAAAGATTTGCGTACAGTTCCGTCCACCAATTCTTGATAGGTTCTATCAATTCCCTGTCACTCGTTCAATTTCCGATGTTTCTCATTTTGTTCACAGATCAGGCATTTTATTACTTCTTCAAGCATATGAGAATCTCCTTATTTGTCTCGCAAATTTCGGTATTTCATGGTTCTTATTTTATTGTGTTTAAAATGCATTAGAAATCACGCTAATTGGCAGTGACCACTTTGATCATAATAATTTTAAAATAGACGGGACTTATTTTAGATCTTATTTTCTTTGGATGAACAAAAACAATGAAAAATCTAGTGTTTTTGATAAAAGACCCAAAGACATAATGGGTTCAGGTATGAGCAATGAATTGGACATTATAATTCTCCTGCAGGCCAACAAGACCAGTCCTATTGTTTTATTGTCTGATTGTTATCTTTTGTCCTTTTCTATTTTGTCTTTTTTTTCTTCACTCCCTCACCTATCCAGTACTGTACAACTAGCAAATTCACATGTTAGGTAGTTAGAATTTTTCCTTGATTCTAGGAGACTCAAACAATAGCAATAGAGATAGAGTAGCATAAATGTAGTCCTGTAAACATATTACAAGATGAATAAAAAGTTTTATTCCTTCAAATTCTACTGTCACTCTCGTATCTTTCTCCTACCCTTTTCTTACATGGTATCAAAGCCTCCCCTCTGATTCTTCCTTTTTAACCCACAAATGTCTAACACTATTGACAACACTGGCTCTAGTGCCATAAACTTGCTTACAACAAATAGTTATGAGCCATACTCAATTACTAATATAGAAAATCCCGATGCTATACTTGTTACTATATCATTCAATGGCAACAACTACATTACCTGGAGCAAATCCATGACCATAACCTTATGTGCTAAGGACAAGTTGTCTTTCATCGATGGAACCTGCACCGTGCCCACAGAAGATGTAGCATTATTAGCAAAATGGAAGAGAGCAGACAGCATGGTAAAATCATGGATCCTTAATGCTATGATTAAAGAAATAGGTGATGCCTTTTTATCTTTCACTACTGCTAGAGAACTTTGGGTAGAATTACAAGAGAGGTTTGGTGAGGCTAATGGGCCATTGCCATACCAAATAGATAGGGAAACAAGCTCTCTTAAATAAAGCACTTTAACAATGTTTGCATATTACACTAAGTTAAAAAAATTGTGGGATGACTTATCCAATCTAAATCCTATTCCTATGTGTACCTGTGATGCCTCAAGGGCCATCACTGCCAAAGAAAATGCTCACAGGCTTGTTCAATTTCTAATGGGTCTTAATGATGAGTTCGAACATGTGGTTAATCAAATAATGCTAATGGAGCCATTACCTACTGTGAATAAAGCTTTCTCTATGTTGCAAACTGTTAAAAGACAAAGAGTGGTAAATGCTACTATAGACAGCAGTCCTAACATAGAAATGCTAGCTAAGCAGTTCAATAGCCTGAAGAAAAGCGACATAAACAATAACAATTCTAGCAAGGGGCCCTACCTCAAGAAGGAAGATAAGTATTGTGAAAAATGCAAAAAGATTGGAAATACCTTGGAGACTTGCTTTAAGATTCATGGAATCCCTGACTGGTACAAGGAACTTGCTGCACAGAGGGGGAAAGGGAAAGCCAACATGACTCAAATAGCTGATAGCCCTACAGAGACAACACAAAAGCAGAATGATGAGAAGCCATGGAATACACAAATATCCTCTAGTCTTGCCAATTTCATTCAACAAGAGATAAGCAAAGCAATCAAAGGCAAAGCTGCGGGAGAGGTAAAATTCTCAGGGTATCAAAACTATGCAGGTAATGTCACACACTCTGTGAACACAGCATTCAATTACAACGATTCTTGGCTTGTTGATTATGGTGCCTCTACGCATATGATAGCAGACCTCAATCAATGCATTAGCTATACGATTAATAATGCATATGATCCTGTAACTCTACCTTATGGGACTAAGCAAGAGGTTGCCCATATTGGACAGTCACATTTAGGGGATAAAATTTCCCTCAATGAAGTTCTACATATTCTTAATTTCTTCAAGAGCTTATTGTCTGTTAATAAGCTTACTACTCAAAATGAAGTTGCTGTAGTTTTCATCTCTAACAAGTCGTTTTTATAGGACCTTCAGATTGATAATGTTATAGCTATTGTCAAGGCAGTGAATATACTATATGAGCTAAGCACAAAGACTCTCCTACCCCTAAATAGCGCAAAAGGTCCTTCTTTAGAGTTCTACAAGGCTGAGAATGTTGTTTTTAATGTTTCAGCATCTTTTGATTTGTGGCATTCTAGATTAGGGCATGTATCTAAGGAAAAATTGCAGCACATTAATGAGATAAATGTTTCTATCCCTACTAAGCATGAATGTCAAGTGTTTCCTCTGGCCAAACAGCTCAGAAAACCTTTTCCTAAACATGAAATACATTCAGTTAGACCTTTTGAAATCATTCACATGAATTTATGGGGGCCTTATAGTGTTTCTACTATGGGTGGTTCACATTATTTTCTTACAATTGTGGATGATTTCACTATAGCTACCTGGACCTTTATACTAAGACATAAATACCAAACAACTCAAACCATTGTGCAGTTTCTTGGAAACATTGAAAGACAGTTTGATACTAGAGTATTAAAGATACAGACTGATAATGGGAAGGAGTTCATCAATCAGGAATGTACCAAAATTTTTACAGAAATGGGAATTCATCACCAAAAGAGTAGTCCCTATACCCCACAACAAAATGGTGTGGTAGAAATTAAGCATAAACATTTACTTCAAATCACTAGAGCCCTACTTTTCAAAGCTAAATTACCTAAGGGATACTAGGTAAAGGCCCTATTAACAGCCACATATCTCATCAACCAAATTCCAACCAAAACTTGGGATGGGTAAGTCTTTTTGAGAATCTGCACAACAGAAAACCTAATTATGAACACCTAAAGCCCTTTTGGTTGCCTTTGCTTTGCTTTAAACAAAGCTCCAAATAGAACAAAACTAGATCTTAGGTCAAAAAGGTGTTTTTTCCTTGGGTATATGTCAGATTACAAGGCCTATAGGGTTATGGATTTGGATACTAAAACAGTATTCGTACCAAGGGATGTTGTGTTCCATGAAAGTGTCTTTCAATTTAAAGAAAAGGTTACAAGCACTACACAAAACCTAGAACCTCTGTTCATCAGTTCTCTAACCAATACAGACACAAAATACCCTCTACAAACACCTACCATGGCAATCACACAACCCACTGAGCAATGTGACAACAATCTATAACAGAATTCCTACACACCAGATTATGCCTTACTAAACAACCCACTAGACCAAAATACATTACGTACAGTTCCCACACAAAGAAAAAGCTACAGAATACATATGACACCTAAATACCTAAGAGATTATGTCCTTCAGACTACATCACATCAGTCCATTCACTCTCTTGATGATAACAATGTAGCATTACAAGTTTGTTATCTTGCAGGAACAAATGAAGAAAGATTAAAGATGCTGAACATCAAACACAACAATGATTACAGCAGTTTTATAAGTAATAATTTTGGAATTTTTGAGCCATTATCCTATGAATCTGTAAGTAAGGATGGAAAATGGGTGGAGTCCATGAATGAGCAACTATCTGCATTAGAGAAAAATAAAGCTTAGATACTGACAGAGATACCTAAAGGAAAAAAGGTCATAGCCTCGAAGTGGGTGTATAAAGTTAAGCACAATCCAGATGGTACACTAGACAAATTGAAATCCAGACTTGTGGCAAAAGGTTTTAGCCAAAGGGAAGGAGTTGATTATTCAGAAGTCTTTTCTCCAGTGGCAAAAGTTGTGACTATAAGGATGTTCTTAGCCATTGCTGCCTCTAAGCAATGGCCAATCCAAGCGAAATCAATGATGCCTTTCTCCATGGTTACCTAGAAGCTGAACTATATATGCTACCCCCACAAGGCTACACTGAGGCTAAGGAAGGACAGGTATGTAGTGGAACAAAGAGCTATCTCTAATATAGTGAAATCCATTTATGGATTAAAACAGGCAGGTAGGCAGTGGAACAAATAGTTATCTTCAAAACTATGCTCAATTGGGTTCACTAAATCAAAGGCAGATCATTACCTATACACTAAGGGGACAAGAGAAGATTTCATGGCAGTAATCATCTATGTTCATGACATTTTAATAACGGGTGCTAATGAAGAACAAATGGACTCAGTTAGAAAGCATTGAATGTAGAATTCACAATCAAGGATCTGGGATATGCAAAATTTTTCTTGGGAATAGAAATAGCAAGAGTAGAGGATGGAATGTTACTTACATAGAGTAAATACATCAGGGATATTTTTTAGGAATCCAACTTGTTAGACTGCACACCTTGCACAACACCCATCATTCCTGGAACAAAATTAACCATCGAAGAGGGTGAGTTACTAGATAAACCAATACTATACAGAAGTTTAGTGGGAAGATTACAATATTTAGGCTTCACTAGGCTTGATATTATGTACGTAACATAACAACTGAGCCAATTCATAAGCAACCCTAGATTACCACACTGGAAAGCAGCTAAACGGGTACTGAAATACCTTAAAGGAACTCAAAATCTAGGGATTTTTTATGCAACAAATGAAAACCCTCACCTTGTTGCTTTTTCTGACTCAGATTAGGGAAGCTGTGCCTTCTCCAGACACTCTTTAACTGGCTTCTATGTATTCCTCGGTAGGTCTCCAATCTCCTGGAAAACAAAGAAACAAACTACAATGAGTCGATCATCAGCTGAATCGAAGTATAGAAGTTTAGCCTTAACAACTTGTGAGTTAAAATGGATAATGCAACTGCTTGAAGCTTTTAGGGTTAAGATTCAAGAGCCCATACCTCTGTATTATGACAATCAAACTGCCATCTACATCTCGAAAAATCCCGTCTTTCACAAGAGGACGAAGCATCTTGAGATAGATCTTTATCTAGTTCGTGATAGTGTGAGAGTAAGGTTTATTGAGTTAAGGCACGTGAACATTAAGGAATAGATTGCAGACTTATTCACGAAAGCACTGTCCGCACTCGTATTTTTAGGTCTTCTTAACAAGTTTGGAGTTGTTGACCGAACGTCCAACTTGAAGGGAGGGTGATAAATAGAGATGTCAAAGGGCCAGGCCGGGCCAAGCCCATGGCCCAGGCCGTGGTCCGACCCAGCGGGCCAAAAATGATCCGTGGGCCTTGGGCGGGCCGTGTCTTATCGGCCCGTGGCTCGGTCAGTCAAGCCCACCCAGGCCACGGGCCGCCCATCGGGCTTAAGTAGGCCTAAGCATTTAATTTATTTTTAAATTTTTTTAAAAAATTTTTAAAAAATTGTTGTTGTATTTTTTAAATTTTAATAAATTATAAATTATAAAATAATCATTTATAATAAAATGTGAGATGAAATTAGCCATAAATTATACAAAAATATTTATATAAAAAGTTAATAAGTTAATAGTTGTAGTAAATTAAATCTACTATCTTTTA
>JANQBM010000008.1:7621903-7664730 GCA_025594535.1 Erythroxylum domingense
TTTTCCTATTTAGCTCACTCAATCACAATCCAAAAATCGGGAAAAGTCATGTATGCATGTACAAACAATTCATGTGCAACATTCACTTATCTAGTATGCATGTGCATATGTGAATGCATGCATATGTCATTATTCACTTATACACTAGGTGAGAGGATGTTACAATTACGATGAATTACCTGCCAAATGTTTGGAAATGAATCCCCAAACCTCTAATCAAGCAATGCTGTGGAGGAAAAAGGGCCAGAGTTAGGGATATCTCATTTGGCACTTTATAAGAAGGGTAATAATAAATAATAAAAAATTACACACTTTAAAATTGATATAACTTCAATAGAAAGTTAGGTTTCTACAAATTTGAAGTTCAAATTAAAAGTTTTAGAAATAGTAAGATTTATTTTAAACATTTTAAAATATTTAAGTTTAAATTAAAATTTTATGCAAATGTTAATGTTTAAATTGCCTATTTTATCTTAGCAGTTTCGTATAACCATAATTGACATAGTCTTTCTAAATAATTATTTAAATAAATAACTTTTTAATACAAGGAATTTTTAAAAAATATTATTTATATTATCATATTATTTCATGATGAATGTACTTTTGGTTATCATATATTTATAATTTTTATACAATAAATAATATATTAAAATAAAAATATACAATTTTTTTATTTTCTTGTTGTCACTGATTATTATTATGTTAAAATATAGACTAGTAGTTATTAGAGATAATTTTATCTACTAAAAATATTAACGGACATATAAGAATTTTTTTTCATATCACAAGGAGGTGATTACTATAAGGATGGTATGTATCAAATAAGTTAATTTATTGATTTATAATATTCACATATCGTTATTTATACTAAAAAGTATAATAATATTTAATATATATTTTTATTCATTTTTTTAATGAATAATGGTGTCATGGGCTTCGTTATTTTCAAATCTGACTTAGTTGCTAAGGATTGGATTTCTTTTTTCAAATCCAATGTATAAGGCTCTCTATTATGTAAGGGTACAGGGGAGGGATATCACAAAAGAGTAACTTTACTAGTTGTTCATAGGCTTGCCCTTTGGCCAAGGATTAGAGTAAAGGATAAATATATGTATTGGATGATGTCTTTTTATTTTTATGGTATTGGGTTTCTATTCATTCCTTTTTGGATGGTTTGGTGGACTTATTTACATGCTTTATTATTTTATTTTTATGTAAGAGTAATATAGATTATAAGTTGTTGTAGTTAACATCTATGTTTTCGTTCTTAGAGTCCATAAGGGAATGAAAAATCTATTATGCAATCATCATCTCCTCTTCATATGAATCTTAACGAAGGAACACCTAAGACTCAAAATCAACAAGGAAAATAAAACCAAAATCTTTCTTGAATCAAGCAAAGAATCCAACCTCAACTGAACTTGTTAATTGGAACCAAAGTTATAAGTTGGTCACTATAAGCTACCTTAAAGAGAGCAAATTTATTTCTTGACCAAAGAACCAAGAGAAATCTCTCATAATAGATAAACACTTAAATTTTATTCATAATAAGATAATTTTCGTAATACATTAGATTGCCTCTTTAAATAGGCGTCAAATGATGAAAATCTTATGAAAAAATGTCTTCTTGACTATTTCTAAACATAACTAAATAGGAAAAACTTGACCAGGAAGGATTCCCTTAACTAATGGATACAAATTAGCCTTAAATTTGAAATCCTTCCAAAAATAACTTAACGACTAATAATAATTAATGAAAGAAAGTTTAAAACACGAAATTTCCATCTAATGCCATATATTTAATCTTTTCAAAAGGTAAATATATAGATTGGGCTTTAATAAAAACAAGTATGTGAGTCATCCTTACATATTGGGCTCCAAACATTATTTTTTATAGGTTGAGCTTTAGTTATTATATTGGGCCTGAAGATAAGTAATTAATCTTGGTAATGTCTTAGAATCTTAGACAACAACCACATTGTCTTGAATGTCCATGATTAACCTTTGCAAAGCCTCCTTTATGCACTTAGTTCTTGCTCTTGACATAGGATTTGCAATGCCTTGAAATGGATTGATGAGTGTTGACGTAAGCTGATCTTTATACTTCCATCTTTTCTCGAAAAGATTTGTCCTTGAATCATCTATTTCAAAAAAAGATAAGTCGACAACATTAAAAGTAGGACTAACATTATTATAGTGACTTGGTAAATTGAGCCTATAGGCATTGTCATTAATTCGTTCCAACACTCGGAAAGGTCTATCTCCTTTAGGTTGCAATTTTGATTTCCTTTGGGCAATAAAACTTTTTTTACACATATAAACCTACAACTGATTTCCAGGTTTAAAGGTAACTTTCACGCGACCCTTATTGGCTTACTTTGTATATTGGTCATTCTTTTTATCTATATTAGCTTTAATCTTGACACGTAAATCCATAATAAAAATTTACCTTTTTCTTTCCATCAAAATTAACACATTCATTACTAGCTAAAGGCAAAACATCTAAATGAGAAATCACATTTAATATATCATTAAAAATCACAAAAGGTTTTTGTGTCTTTCATCTTAATATATTATTCATTATATGAAAAATTATAAATATATGATAACTAGAAAGTACATTTAATATGAAATAATATGATAACATGAATAACATTTTAAACAATGTTCTTAATTTGTAGTACAAAAGTTATTTATTTAAACAATAATTTAAAAAATTTTGTAAAACTATTAAACTTAAACTCAAATAGTTTGAAAATGTTTAAAATAAAATTTTCTATTTCTAAAACATTTAATTTAAGCTTCAAATTAACATAATATTTTAACTTTTTATATATGTCAATTTTTAAGTGGGAAAACTTTTTATTATTTGTTGTGACTTGCCTCTTATCAATTGCAATTGAGATGTCCATAACTCTGCCCCTATTGCTCCCCAACAATACTCGACTCTTTCTTTAACAGTGATTTAAGGATTCATTTCCCAAACATTTGGCAGGTAATTTGTCATAATCTGGGAGCTTTGGATGTACATGACATAGTGGAAACTACTAATTGTACTCATTTTAATCTAATGATATAATTATTTAAGGAAAATATATTTATCATTAAAAATATATTTATCATTAAAAATATATTGATAAAACTAACTAACTAAAAATGTTAATCAATATTTTGAAGGGTATCAATGATGAAGAATTTAATGGCACATTTTGAATATGAAGAGAATTAAGAAAATGCTTGAAAAGAGAAAATTTTAAAATGGGTAATTTTTTAAATAATACTAATATATTCATTGAATGAAAGGATTACAAGGTAACGAGACAATGTTGGACGCAATTACATTAAGAACTAGATAAGCTTAATAACCAAATGATAAGTGAAACATACTGCCAATTGAATAGTTGAACAATTGGTTAAGTAATTCTCTATACGGTGCTAATTTCTTAGTTGACTTTATGCTTGTGGTTGTAAAGGCTTAGGTGCAATATGATTTGTTCACATGTGAGATTAGACAAATCATCCTCGGAGTGAGCTAAGTTTGTGTATACCCTTTGTTTCTTTCAGTTCATACACCTATAACAAGTTAGGAAAGAGCTATGTGTAGACCATTTTTCACCTTCAGTTTTGTAGTTCTCACATACCAGGTCATGATGTCTGTCCATTTTGAGGGGGATTCAATCACTCTACATGAGAGCATGATAGATTTCTGTATTTTGCTATAGAAACTGCATTGAAAGAATAGGTGATTGTGGGATTCTAACTTTCTCTTACATAGTGTGCACCAATTTGGGATGCATAGATATTTTCCTAGTCTGTATAGGTTGGGGAGTTTGAGTTTGAAAGCAATCCATAGTGTGTGATCAGGGGCAATGATGCTTGCACCATACAATCTTGTTCCAATCAACTTTAGGGGTTTGTTCATTGTAAAGTAAGTTGCAGGAGCGATTTGTATATTTTCTTGAAGTTTCTACTCCCCAAATAAGCTTATCCTTATGCTGATTTAATTTGTAGTTCTTGAGAAAAGTGAGAGCAGTAGAAGATGGAGTGTTAGAAGTGCTAGAATTTATAATATATATTCCCTAGGCTACATTTATGCTTAGTCTGACCAATCTCTATAGAGGTTCCAGGTCACTGATTTGATTTAAAGGACCATAAGGGGTCTATGTATTTTTCCAGAAGTTGATTAGCATTCCCTTACCAACCTGACTGAAGCAAAATTCGTTGATTTTTTTTGTTCTTAACAATGAATTTTATGACAGGTGAGGCATTTTGTGAGATTTGGAAATTCCAAATGCATCTATCTTTGATATGGTATTCATGTACCTGCTTAAAACATGGTGACTTCCTATCTTGAATCAAGCTCTAAATCTTTTTTTAGAGCAGCACCTGATTCATTTTTTTTATAAAGATAACTCCTAAACCTTCATGTTTCCTGAATTGACAAACTTCAAACCATTTGACTTTATTCCTTTTGTTTTCGAGTCTAGAGTTAAACCGTAAATAGTTTTTAAAAATTATGTCAATGGCCTTTGTAATGTCTTTGAGTAAAATTAGATGAGATGCCTAATGAATGATGATGGATAAGAGGATTGATTTGATTAATAATGCTCTACCTGTTAAAGATAACTCTCTATTACTCCAGCTATTTATTCTGTGCATAATTTTGTCAATAAATGGTTTGTAGTCTCTCTGAGATGGCTTGGCTACTAAAATTGAAACACAAAAATAGAGCACTAGTAATTGTTGAGGATTGAAAATAGAGATGGTTGATAGCATGACAACTAATCTACTGGCACTTGATGAAATATATAACGCACTCTTCTTTTGATTAATATGCAACCCTGACATCCTTTTGAACATTCTAAGAGTTGTTGTTAGGAAGGATACTGAATTACGATCTGTCTTGGAAAAGAGAAACACATTATCCATAAAAGACAAGCTTATGATTTTTAGTTTCTTGTTCGTGACGTGATATTTGAAAGTCTGGTTTCTGTTAACAAGTCTCAACAATATGGATGTCAATGGGCCGGGCTGAGGGAAAACGACGGGCCGGGATGGCCAGACCCGCGGCCCAGCCCGCCGATGGGCTGACCGGCCCGTGATTCCTTAAGCAAATTGAACAAATCCCATTTTTGGTATAGGGATTGTCATTTGCTGTATAGATAACTCCACATTCTAACTCTCTAAAATCAGAGAACCAATCTCGATTGGGACACATGTGATGGTTACAGCCTAAATCGAGCAGTCATAGACTTGAATGGCTTATTGAAGATGTAACAACCAATGAAAGATCTGAGTCTGTATCTTCATACTCAGCAACATTCAAATTTGCAACAGCCTTTCCCTTATCAGATTTGTTTTTATTCTTCAACTTTGGACAATTCTTTTTTCAGTGCCCTTTTTCCCGACTAAAGACACATTCATCTTTGCTTAATTTGAACCTTGACTTCAATCTCCCTTTCTTTCCTTTAGTCTGGTTCAACGAAAGATCTCTGACTACCAAAGCTTCTATTGCCCCACTTGTATGTTCTTCCTTTATCTTCCTTCTCAATTCATGATTGTACAAAGTAGCTGTAATTTCACTAAGAGACACATCAACCTTCCCTTGAACTAGAGTAGTTTTAAGAAACTTAAACTCCTCAGGAAGGGATCCCAATAACGTCAAAGCCAGATCTTCATCTTCAAATGTCTCATCCAAATTTATTAAATCAGTAACTAACTGATTAAAACTAGTGATGTGATCATTTATAGTGGTACTCAGAACATAAGAGAAACGAAAGAGTCTTTTCTTCATATGGAGCTTATTCTGACTGCTTTTCTTCAAAAATTTCTCTTCCAACGCATTCCACAATTTAGATGCAGAAGTTTCCTTTGAGAAAGCATACTTTTGCTCTCTAGAAAGATATGATGGAATTGTACCACATGTCAAACGATTTATAGTCTTCCAATCTTTCTCCTTAACATCATCTAGTTTCTTTTCTTTAATGGCAATGTCAAGATCTTGCTGAAAAAGAGCGTCTTGAAGCTCACTTTATCACATGCCGAAATGACCCTTACTATCAAAAATCTCCACCACAAATCTTGCATTTGCCACAGCAGTCCTTGCTAGAATAGACAACGTAGACGCTGTTGACGTGGTTGGTGCAGTCGTATCTTTGATTTCTGGCATCTCTACTACAATTTATATTCAATAGCTGTCAATGTGAAATCCCAATAGCCAAAAAAAAACTTTTTTGATGTAAAAGATCAGACTACACTGCAAAACCACAGAGCATATTAAGAAAAAACCTTTGTTCTGATACCAATTGTTGTAAAATTTGGGTTAATTTATACCAATAATGACAAATTCACCTTGAGCACTATTGCCTAGATGAATAGAGTGTGAACGATTGTACTGAAAAATCACACCAGGTAAATTCTCGCAAAAGACTAGAGAGGTCATAAACGATTCCACTTAAAACTCAATCTCCTAGACAGAATTTTTCTAGACATGTAATTTAATAGCACAATATTTCACTACAACTATACCCGACAATAGCTATTAAATAGACAAATAAAGAACAAGATTCAACCAATGCATCTACTTTCTCGGACACTACTAAATTGATATTTTCCTATTTTCAAGAAATAATACAAGTAAAATATTACAAAAAGAGAGAAGAAATCTTTGCCTTTAAGGAAAGATAGGCAATTTTTGGGATGTAAGATAAAGGTAAAAAAGCCCTCTTTTTATGACTTAAGGAAGCCCTTTCATTATTGTGTTCCTCCAATGTAAGATTTGAACATATGTCACAATGTCAACAATGGTAGAATAATTTAACCGATCTTTGTGTCTATTCATCGTCGCATAGAGGGATTAAATTCTCAGGAAAGTTTGTTTGAACAGTACAAAGCGAGATTGCGGAGCTATTTACTTCTTTTATCTTTATAACCTTACGAAATTTTCATGGTAACACAAGAACTCCAAAAAGTTTAGAATCACCTTGCTTGAAAAGGTATTCTCTTCGTAGCTTAATATCAAAAGGTGTTTATATTGTAAGGAACCAAGTCGAAAACTACAAACTTGGTCAATCTACATTCAGATGGGGCTAAAGATTATTAGGTTGCCAAAAAAGAACACATCATATTAAGGTAAGAAATGAGAGAAAATATGAAGAATAACAAGATCAAATATTAAAAGTTCTAATAATTTTAATTGTTCCAAACTTGCCTATTACCACGATTAACATGTAAATGTTTCTTATTACAACTGCTTTTGTTGTTGCACCACTAATACAGATGCTTTGATATCAACATCATTGGAAGCAAGCAAGTCTCCAATTGGACCTAATTCCGGGTAATCCATCCACTCTGTTAGACCTTCTAATTGCGGGCACTTCTCGCCATGCCTTCTTCCAATGATGAAAAGACTATAATCTTGTGCCATCGAACGAATTATCATTGCAGTATGAGGTCCATCACTCACTTCATGCTCCGAGTAGAATACATATTCATCACAAACTGTGTTTTGCTTCACATCTTTCAACTCTTTTTCGTCTAGAATCATGTCCTCTGTAGTTAATGCTTGCTTGCTTTCCCTTCCTGCAGCTCCGCTATTATCAATTTGGGGAACGAACCGTACCACTGTCAGGATTGTCCTTGCGTTCTTGGTCATTCTTTTGGCTAAAACTAAGGCCTCTCGGTCATCTATACCTCCAAAGAAAAGCATACACGCATAAGTGGATGAGTTAAATGATAGCCTTGACTGTGGACGGGTAAGTTTTCCTCGACTGAAGTAGACACCAACAGAACATGGTGCTTTGTGAAGGACCATGGCATTCAAAGCTCTCAGCTTTTCATCTTCTGACTCAATGTTCCCACCAATAGACCACTTGGTATGGAAGGGAAT
The DNA here is from genome assembly GCA_025594535.1 of Erythroxylum domingense. Taxonomy (NCBI): domain Eukaryota; kingdom Viridiplantae; phylum Streptophyta; class Magnoliopsida; order Malpighiales; family Erythroxylaceae; genus Erythroxylum; species Erythroxylum domingense. The sequence goes on from JANQBM010000008.1 coordinate 7,629,792, forward strand.
AAGGATAAAGGATGTGATCTTGTCAAGGGCAAGAGTGCATATGTCCTCATACATTAGGTTTCGAGGAGAAATTACAGTGAAGTTATGGACAGAGACAGTACCCCAGTTGTCTCTCTCATAGTTGTTGAAGGCTTGGACGACATTTTGGGAGTAGAAGTTAGCAACTGGTTTGTTCTTCGGGTGGGCATAGAACACTGGAGTGGATTCACCAACTAGCTCGATAAGATGAAGAGCATATAAATCGAGGGGGCTTTCTTTTGTGGGGTACATTGCATCCAACAATTTCAAGACGTTGTTTATATTTTCAGGCATGTGAATACAAGTAAGAACTCGAAACTCACTCTCGGGCTTCAAACCCATAATGTTCCTCATCTGAAAGCCTGCATATTTCCTAGAAGGATCATAGATGGCTTTCACAAGCATTGGAACAATAATTGTGTTGAGGGTAATCCAAAGAGTAAGTGCAGCAAAAAGATCATTAGTTATGATCTGAAATAGTTCACGGTAAAGATAAAATTAGCAACCACAGGAATGATATATATTATCTTAGTAGGGAAAAAATGAAAGTTGAAACTTGTGTAATACCTTGAGGTCTCTCAGAATAGAGAACATGATAAGCTCAGTGATCCCTTTGCTAGTCATTATTAAAGCAAGTACCACAGCATCAACCAAAGGCAAGTTGCAGCACCATGAAATTATTAAACATGCCACGAATTTAACCGCGAGAATTAAGATCATGGAGAGCATGAAAATTTTGATATTATCAAAATTACCAATAATCAGCCAAAGATCTGCCCGCATAGTTGTTGTCGCAACGAACAGAGGTACAAGGATGGCTGAGGTAACTGACTCCAATGTATGTACCAAAGCAGATCCTAAAGGTGGTCCGGAAGGTACAGCTAATCCCGCGATGAAAGGGCCAACATATTGAACTTGATGGAACAAATGGAAATATAACTCCGAAAGTAACGCAAATACTATTAGAAGGTGAACGGTGGAAGAGTTGACTTGTTTCCCTTCAGGAGTCCTTTCGACTAGCCAAACCAAAATGGGTCTGATTACGAGAAGGGTGACTAAAACAAAGGCAAGAATTGCTGCTCCATCTTTCGTTGTTACTTTTGCAGAATTATTACCAATTATGGGTAAGAAAATTATGAGAAATACATTTAAAATGTCACTGGCTAATGCAGAAGATAACCCCATCCGACCAAGTTCAGAATTTGTCAGTTTCAGGTCACTTATGAGGTAGGAAATGACAGGGAAGCTGGAGAGACATTGGAGAATTGTCACTGTAATTCCTTGATATGTATTTATAAGGGCCCATTGATAGCCCAAGCCAAATACTAAAGGCGTGAGAACGGTCGTGACACCGATGATCACAACCCTTTTCCCTGTCCTAAATAACAATGTAGGATCCATCTTCACTCCAATAAGAAACATGAACAATGAGCAGCCAAATCCAGCTGCTGTTCCAAGCACATCTTGACTGTCATGAGGAAACACCAAATTTCTCATTGTTTGTGTTTGTCCAAGGAAAGTAGGACCTAGAATGAGTCCCGTCTGTTTTAAAATTATCATGATTAAGGTGGTCAGAACCAATCAGCGCTATTTCAAATGCATTTTAAACACAATGAAACAAGAAACATGGAACATGGAACATACCAAAATTTGCGAGACAAATAAAGAGATTCCCAGGTGTTTGAAGAAGAAATAAACTGCCTGACCAATGAATAAAATGAGAACCATCTGCAATTGAAGAAGTGACAAGGATGCCCCCAACATAAGTTGGTGCTCATTAAAATAACCATCTGATTCAATCTTGGGAGGTATACTAAAACACACAGTTACATTTTGTCCTTTATTCATTTCCATTGATGAATCAGAAAAAAGAAGAAGAACCTATCAAGAATTGATAGAAGGAATTGTATGCAAATCTTTAAGCTAGCTGGTTATGAGGACTTTCACAAGCATAATGCTTATTTAAATGGAGATTAAGGAATTTTCCCGAGTTTCATTTCCTAACTCAAAGATAGACATTAATCAACTGGTTTGCTTCAACTGTAAAAACAGACGTCAAACAAAGAGAGATGTTGGAAAACTCTAAAGTTTGGTTATTATGGGCATTTCTTAAGGACATCGAGAAACTGAATTGAGCTTAACAAAATTTTGGTTGTTTGCGTTTTCTTCTCGGATGTGTCACCTTATGACCTTTCAGTTCTTATTTTGCCTGTTCCAGCCTTTAATAGCCAGTTGTTGTTGTTTTGTTTGTTGAACTTGAAAACAGGTGGTTGTGGTTGTGGTTGCCAAACGTTGTTATGCAACTGAAAGTACGTTATATTATATACTATTGTCTAACTTAGTATGTTCATGGGAAGCCAACAGTAGAAAATTTGATTTTTCTTTTTCCTGACCAAAATATCAAAGGCTACGTCCTTAATTTATACATGGCCCTACCTATAATAGCTAAGCAACAACATTATAAATAACGTGAATTCAGCATTGGCGTTGCCAATCCTGTATTTTTTGTGACGAAGCAAGATCATAATGTTTTATACTACAAAACGATTCGTACGTAAAACTCATCTCCTTCGTATGGTGGTAAAAACCAGTTCACCTTTACATTCAGGATGTACATGTCTCGTTGTTCTCTGACGTGGCAAAATATTTTTTTCTTTATTCCCAGGCCTTGTTAATTTTTTGTGTGTAGTGTTGATTAATATTTCTAATGATATTATCTTATTAAACTTGGCGTCGAATCCTGATTAATTTTTCCTAGGAGTTAATATTAACGTTGGGCAACAATTAACTTGATAAATTATTTATAATTCCAAACGTTGTAGCCATAGAATCACAAAAGACGAACTTGGATAAGGACCAATGAAGCAAATTCCATGTACCACATGCAAACATAGACCCCATCACCACCAAGCCAAGTCCAAGTGCCAAAATCATATTAAAAACAACAAGAATAGTAATAGGTGGTATAGTAATACTATAGCAGCCACCAGAACTGACGCCAACATTATCATTTTATCATCTGCCTCAAGGGATGCAAGCAGCGGCAGTGGCAGCAATGGCAATTCACACCATCCTCACGGCTTCTCCACCCTCTCCTCTGCTCTCTCCATCAATCTCCATCTCCCTCAGCCACCCTCAGCCTTCTCTCCACTCGTCTTTCCACGGCATCTCCCTCAAGTTCCCTCGCCAATCCCTCGCTGTTGCGGCCTCCTCCAAGAAGCCTCTCTCCGTCGTAGCTGCTACAAAGAAGGCCGTTGCTGTCCTCAAGGGAAATTCCAATGTTGAAGGGGTTGCCACTTTGACCCAAGAGGATGATGGTCTGTGACCCTGGTCCCCTTTTCTTTAAGGATTGCATTTTCAATTAATTCTGACTGTCTCCTCTTCGCCTTTTTTTTTTTTTTTTGATTGTTGATGTTAGGTTTTGTGTTTAAATGATGATATAATCAGGGCAGAGGTAACTGGGAGTTCGTTTTGGTAAATGGGTAAACTTTTTTTTTCCCCCCTGAAATGGGTAATTAGGAACTGGCTTCCAAATGCTCTATTTGCTTTAGAAAATGGTTCTTTTTAAGTTTTGAATTTCAGTTGGGTTTTCGATTTTAGCTCATTTTTAAAATTAAAAATTTGTTTTTGCATTTTCTATCAACTATCTCGGGAACGACCTACTGGAGGAAATGTGGTGCATTTAGTGTAAAATTTGTAGTTGACATTACTCGAACAAAGTTGTTTCAGCTCCTTAACGGTTAAGTTTTCTGAACTTTGATTTCGTTTTACTCAAGTTTTTTAACCTATATGCGATATGTGGTGGACATTCTGTCTGCCTGGCTAAGTCAACAAGTCTATATCTTTTGTGGTTCGGTTGTTTGAATATGCTAAGACGGAAATTTCTCTATGGTTGAGTTACCTTCAGGATGGAAAGACGCCAGTAACTTAGTAATGGTTGATTGATGAGGTGTTTATGCTTTCACAGGTCCAACAACTGTGAATGTCCGTATAACAGGGCTTACTCCTGGCCTTCATGGATTTCACCTGGTGCATGTTCTTGCATTTTTTTTACTTTTATCTCTTTCATACCTAGATTTGAGTTTAGTTTCCTTTACTGAAGTTTTTGTTTTGGTCATTATTCTCTGTAGCATGAATATGGGGATACAACAAATGGATGCATCTCAACGGGTGGGACTTGGCAGCAACTTTCAGCTAATTTGGGAACGATTTCAATACTTGCTGTTGTGTTTTTATAATCATTTTTTTTCTTGTTTCATATCAACTTCGCAGGGGCACATTTCAATCCCAACAACCTGACACATGGTGCTCCTGAAGACAAAATTCGTCATGCGGGCGACCTGGGAAACATAGTTTCTAATGCAGATGGTACATAAATCCTTAATTTTCTTTGAACTTTTTGTATTCTTTGCCAAGCACTTAACAAGATACCGTCTGATTTGTCATAATACAGGGGTGGCTGAAGCAACAATAGTAGATAGCCAGGTAACTTGCTTGAGCTAAATCCTTTTATGTTCTTCCCATCTTCTTGCTTCTTTTTCTTTTTTTATGGGGGTGGGGTTGGGGGATTGTGATAAGCCTCCCATCCTTAAAACATACATCCGGAAAAGGAAGGCATAAAAGTAGAATTGGGATATCTGTTATTTGTTTGTTTTGTGGGGGTAATTTTGGGATTTCCTTATACTCGTTAGAGATAGTTTGAATAGCAATAATATGGATTCCAGAAGGATCTTTTTGAACTATCGTAATTGTTGTTTGGAGAGAGGGGCCCTCTTGAAAAGTCCCAACTGAATTCTTTGTTTCTTTTTCCATTCAATGGAAGATATGGCTAATTCATTACAGATTCTGTAATTCATTCTCTGTTTGGTGTTGTTTTGTACAATCGAAGGAATTGGGTTTATCAATTGGTATCAGAACTAACATCATTCCTTCAAGTCCTCGTGCCACGCTCACGGGTTGTGACACTGGTATTGTAGTGTTCGCTCGAGACTAGAAAAAGATCTAGCGCACAATCAACTTGTGGGTGCGTGGGTGGTGACGTCGATATAACAGTGTTTGATGGGGGCTAGAAAAGGTCTACTGCACAACCAGCTTGCCGGTGCCTGAGCTGTGAAACGTGGTGGAATGTTACGGTCTAATTGTCCTACATCAGTAATAAGAGAGGCTGATGTGGAGTTTGTAGGCTTATGGGCTCTCCCACCATTTAAACTAGCTTTTGGGGTTGGTTCTGCCATAAGACCTATAATATTTGGTATCAGAGCATTGATCCATGGCGCCAAAAAACACTGAAGCAAAGTTTGAGACCATTGATAAGGAGATAGAAGAGATGAAGGGAGAGATAAGTGGAATGGGGCGACAAATTGATGGTATTACCTAGAGTCTGGCGCGAGTTGTAGAATTTATTGAGCAGTTTGAGCGAGCCAAGGAAAAGAGAAAAGAGGTGAGTGAGGAGGGCACTTCGGGAACAGGTGGGGGACTTACTGGGGAAGCATCACAAACTTTTTTCCAACTACCAACCATGAGTTACAATGGACGAATGGGGGAAACAGTGAGTGGGGGAGAGGCGAGTGGAGGCACGGATGTCTGGAGAGGGGTTCGGCGATTGTAGTTGCTTGTGTTTAGCGGAGAAAATCTATAAGGGTGGTTGTTTCGGGCGGAACGGTATTTTGAAGTACATCAAATGACGAATGTCGAGAGATTGATGGCAGCGTCGATCAGTTTTGATGAGGAGGCACTTGCATGGTTCAGGTGGAATGATGTAAGAACCCCTTTCTGGGGTTGGGTGGAATTGAAACAAAGTATTCTGCAACGTTTTGGGAATGGGCAAGAAGGAGATGAGTATGAGAGGTTTTTGGGCATAAAACAAGAGAGTTTTGTAACAGAATACAGGCTGGAGTTTGAGGCTCGATCCGCCGCATTGGTTGAGCTACCGAAGAAGGTGATGGTGGGAACGTTTCTTAAAAGGGATGAAACCAGAGATAAGGGCCGAGCTGAAGGTGCTAAATCCCATTGGGCTGAAGACTATGATGGATATGGCCCAAAGAGTGGAGGAGAAAAATTGGGTTGTCAACAGACTTAGAGGTTCGTTATCTACGGGATCAGCTAACGGCCAATTCACAAATGAATCCAGGACACCGGGGTTGTATTTTAGAAGGCCATTAGACATCCGAAGGTTGGGGGTCAACGGTTCAGTTCAAGGGATAGTTTCAGGAAATATGAACCGGAATACATTCGGAGCTAAGGAACAGACCCATTCGGCATTCGCAAGCCCTAGGCAGCGGCTACGACTTACCGATGCTGAGATCCAAGCACGCCGAGCTAAGGGCTTATGCTTTACATGCAATGAGAAATTTGATCCGAGGCACAAATGCAAAAAAGAATTGCAGATTATGGTGGTCAACAAGGGAGAAATGGAGTTGGCTGACATCAACGATGATGATGAACAGGAAGCTTGCTTGAGTCCACCAGTGTCTGAGGAGAGGGAGGTAAGTCTGGTGGAAACAGTGGAAGTTTCTTTAAATACTGTGATGGGATTGCCGATGTTGGGAACGATGAAAATGAGAGCTGAAATGGGAAACAGAGAAGTGATTATAATGGTCGACTGTGGCGCAACTCATAACTTCATTTCGGAGGAATTGGTGGCAGCACTCAAACTTCCAGTGAATTCAAATTGTAGGTATGGGGTAGTTATGGGAAATGGACTATCAGTAAAGGGAAAGGGAATATGTAGAAATGTGAGGGTGGTAGTACAGGGATTGGAAATAATTACTAATTTTTTGCCTCTTCATTTGGGGAGTACTGATCTCATTCTAAGAATGCAATGGCTGAGTACAGTAAAAAAATTGTAGGTATATTGGCCGAAACTTTTGATGGTATTCAATGTTGTTGGCGTGGCAGTGAAGTGGAGAGGGGACATGAGCTTATGCAAAATCGGAATTTCTTTGAAAACAATGATGAAGGAAATTAATAGGGAAGGATATGGCATCTTAGTGGAGCGTACTCAGATGCAGACTGAAGAAGCGAGTGAGGAATTAGCCAACAAGGAAGGAACATGGTTTGGGCAGCTGAAGAAGAAATTTCCCGAAGTCTTTTCCGAGAAATTGGGTCTTCACCTGAGAGAGCAGTTGATCATGCTATTAGATTGGAACCCGGGACTAAAACAATCAATGTAAGACCTTATCGATGCCCACAATTTCAGAAGGAGATTGAGAAATTAGTACGAGAAATGTGCGCGATAGGAATTATCCAGCCCTCCATGAGTCCTTTCTCTAGTCCGGTGTTACTTGTGAAGAAGAAAGACGAAAGTTGGAGGTTCTTTATAGATTACCGAGCTTTGAACAAGGCCATGATTCCAAAAAAATTTCCAATTCCAGTTGTAGAAGAACTATTGGATGAGTTAAAAGGAGCATTTATTTTCTCTAAATTGGATTTGAAATCCGGGTGCCATCAAATTCGAGTTCGACTTGAGAATGTTCCTAAAACAACTTTTAGGAGACGTGAAGGGCATTATGAGTTTCTCGTTATGCCATTCGGTTTGACAAACGCCCCAACTACTTTGCAATCGTTGATGAATGAGGTGTTTCGGCCTTATATTCGAAAATTTGTTCTTGTGTTTTTTGATGATATACTGGTTTACAGCAGTGATGCAGACATTCATGAGAGACATCTAGACTTGATTCTGACCTTGTTGAACGAGAAACAACTAAACTTGAATGTGAAAAAGTGCACATTCGGCCAAAGACGAATTGAATACCTTGGCAATTGGGTTTCAGCTGAAGGAGTGAGTGTTGACTAAGGAAAAATTCAAGGGATGTTATAGTGGTCTTCACCTACAAGTTTGAAGGAGCTGAGAGGTTTTCTGGGGTCACGGGCTATTACCGATGGTTTGTGGCAGGCCATGGGAGTCTTGCGTGGCCACTCACCCAACAGCTCAAGAAAGATTTGTTTGATTGGAATGACGCTGCAGAGAAGGCATTCTGTATACTTGAGCCCGCTATGATAACAATTCCGGTGCTAACCCTTCCGGATTTCACACAAAACTTCACCATCGAAATCAATGCCTCTTCAATCAGTGTGGGAGCAGTATTGATGCAGTAGGGGAAACCCATTTCATTTTTCAGCCAAGCGCTCTCTCCTCGCAATGGATTGAAGTCCATATATGAAAAAGAATTGATGACCGTAGTGTTGGCAGTGCAAAAATGGCGACATTTCTTGTTAGGAAGGTACTTTATCATCTACACCGATCAGAGAAGCTTGAGATTTTTACTAGAACAGCGAGTGATTCAACCCGATTATCAAAAATGGATGGTGAAGCTCATGGGATATGACTTTGAGATTCACTATAAACTAGGAAAAACAAACAACGCAGCAGATGCATTGTCACAACTACCAGTGGCTGACCCATCCTTGTTGACAGCCCTCAATTACCAGGTAGTGATGGATGAACACCAGCTCAAGAAAGATGTGTCTGAAGATTCAAAACTTAGTCTTTATTTTCGTGGTCTGATGCAAGGTGAATCAAAATGGCCGGGGTACACAATTTTTCAGGGCAACCTATTCTTTAAAGGGAGACTGGTCATTCCTTCTACTTATACCCTCATTCCCAGGCTCCTTCCAGAGTACCATTGTGGCGTTATAGGTGGGCACTCTGGTTTTCTTAGGACGTACAAAAGAATGAAAAGTGATATATATTGGACAGGAATGAAGAGATAGTGAAGAAATTTGTCTTAGAGTGCGATATTTGTCAGCAAAATAAATACCAAGCTTTATCACCGACTGGTTTGCTACAGCCCCTTCCAATTTCCCATCAAATATGGGAGGACTTGTCCCTTGATTTCATTGAGGGTTGACCTAAATCTGAGGGCTATGTAACTATTTTGGTGGTGGTCGATAGATTGAGCAAATACGCTTATTTTATTCCCCTAAAGCATCCTTTCACAGCTAAAGAAGTAGCTGCTGTTTTTGTGAAGGAGGTGGTTAAGTTGCATGGAGTACCACGTTCCTTGGTGTCAAATAGAGATAAAGTGTTCATTAGCCACTTTTGGGAAGAGCTTTTCTGGCTTCAAGGCACTAAACTCCATCGGAGCACTACCTATCACCCTCAATCCGATGGACAAACCAAGGTAATTAACCGTTGGCTTGAGACCTATCTTCGTTGTTTTGCTAATGGAAGTCCAAAGAAATGGTGCAAGTGGCTCTCATGGGCGGAATATTGGTATAATACAACCTTTCATGAGTCCATCAAAATCACTTCATTCCAAGTTGTGTATGGCTGCTTGCCTCCCTCATTAATTCGATTTGGCTCATTGCCAACATCAGTTGCAGCAGTGGAATAGTAGCTAAGAGAAAGGGATGCCATTTTGGAAGACTTAAAGCAACTACTCTACGATGCACAAAGCAGAATGAAGGTTTCAGCTGACCAACACTGACGAGATATTCATTTTGAAGGAGGGGAACAAGTATATCTGAAATTACGGCCGTATCGCATGTGCTCTTTCACGGGTAAGCTTAATGAAAAATTATCTCCCAAGTATTTTGGGCCTTTCAAGATTTTGGAGAAGGTAGGAGCCGTGACTTATAAACTAGAACTTCCTTCTACAACCTCCATCCACCCTGTTTTCCACATTTCCCAACTGAAACGGGCAGTATGAACTCATCAGCAGCGTCAAACAAACCCTTACCTTCAACATTGGGCTCTGAGTTAGGATGGGTGGTGGAACCTGAGAAGGTGTTACAAGCCAGACAATCTGCACGAGGATATGAGGTGTTGATCAAGTGGAAGGCATTGCCAGAATTTGAGGCAACTTGGGAGTTATTCTCTGTCATAGACCGCCAATTCCCGGAATTTTACCTTAAGTACAAGGTGGCTGTTTTGGGGGGGAGTATTGATAAGCCTCCCATCCTTAAAACATACATCCGAAAAAGGAAGGCATAAAAGTAGGATTGGGATATATGTTATTTGTTTGTTTTGTGGGGTAATTTTGGCATGTCCTGATACTTGTTAGAGATAGTTTAAATAGCAATAATATAGATTCCAGAAGGATCTTTTGGAACTGTCGTAATTGTTGTTTGGAGAGAGGGGCCCTCTTGAAAGGTCCCAGCTGAATTCTTTGTTTCTTTTTCTATTCAATGGAAGATATGGCTAATTCATTACAGATTCTTTAATTCATTCTCTGTTTAGTGTTATTTTGTTCAATCGAAGGAATTGGGTTGTATCAGATTGTTGTAGAGAATGGCTTTGCTTGCATAAAACTTGCTGTTTCTAGTTGGTGATTATGTGATTTTCTGCACTGTTTCATGCTCCTGATCCTAACATTGGTTGTCTTGGTAATGAAAGTGACTTTGGCTTTGATCTTTGATAAAATGTGTAGATACCATTGAGCGGTCCTAATGCAGTCATTGGAAGAGCATTTGTGGTCCATGAGCTTGAAGATGACCTTGGAAAGGGTAATTATCTTGTTCATACCATTATATGGTGTGTTATGTTGGTAGATTATCCATCCACTATAATGGTGGCCTGAGCTGATACACGTCATTTAAAACAATGAAATTGTCTTACACTTTCAAGCTAAATGCTCTTGTCATATGTATCATTACAGGATCGTTTTTGCAGTTGTACAGGTTATTTTTCGTGCACTGCTATCACAGAATTTTCTTCATGTGGGAGGGAGATGTAGAAGTTGAGATAACTTCAAAATTTTCTGAAATAAGTGCCATGATCTTGCAAAAACCATTAGCTGTCAAATAACAATTCCACAATAATCTCCTTGACTGATTCTAAAAAGCTGAGAAAAGTTAGCTTGAAGTTGCCATTGCATTCTTTATGATGTAGTTCTTACTATTTGCCACAACATTTTGTTGTGGCTGGGGAAGTTGGACTTAGAGTAGGGGAAAATGTTTCATAAATGAATTTTCTAGTTGCAAAGCCACTTAGTTACAGTTTTGACCTGAATAGCACATACTGTTCTTAGGGCTTGGGTTTTCCCTGGAGTAACTTGGGAATTTGGTACATTTATCAATTAAAATCAGTTCCAACATTAAATGAAAGTTAACTTACCCAGTGCACAAGGCTTTCCGCTTTGTGAGGGTCTAAGGAGGGTCATATGATATATGCAGCCTTTCTTTTGTGTCTTTACAAAAAAGGCTAGTTTTATGACTTAAACCTGTGACTTGATGATTACAAAAGAGCAACTTACCAGTTCCAACATTAAATCATTTAATGAATTAAATACATGCTTCTGGGACTGGAAATATGAATTGTGATTTATTCCTTATGAAGTTTCTCTTGTATTACAGCTACAATTCAAGCACCAGTATAGCCATTCTTTGTTTTATGTTTTTACACCCGTATTTGATTTTTGCATCTGAAGGTGGCCATGAGCTTAGTTTGACCACTGGAAATGCAGGAGGAAGATTAGCATGTGGTAAGTATAATAAATGGAAATTAAACATTGTGCCTTCATCTCTAGTTTCCTTTCCTAATGGCTTTGTGGATTCCTTCTAATTGTATTCTATGCTTGAGAGGCATGCTGATATAGCTCATGTTTATATATCCATTTGGATTCCATTATATGTGTTATTTTTAGTATGCATGTACTCTGATGAGCACTTAAAATGCTGTGTACAAATTATAATTCAGTGCATCGTTAATAACATATTAATTGTTCTAACGACAGTTGCTGCAGTTCCCAAAAAGCATACTTCTATATCCAAAAGCATACGCATAAAAATATTTTGAAAAGGAAGGGAAATTGGGGTGCATTGAAAGCTTATTCATTTTCAGAATCTATTTATGCTGATAAATCAAGAAGTATTTGTTGTGAAAATGGGAAAAGGGATAGATTCATTATATTGTTTCAAATTAGAAAATCTTGCTGGATCCATGAAGTGTGCTGCAGGCTGTAGAAGGTTCTTTGGGCGTTCGTGAGGATATGGAGGTGTAGTGCTTTGTGAGCAATTATTATGATCATTTAGGGAAGCTGAAATCATTCCTTGCTCAATGTTACACGGTTTCATCAAGTAGAAATTTGTTACTGATTGATTGCAAAAGTTTTAATAGGACATTTGCATTATCTGCAGAATTTATGTGTTATCCATTCTCCATGATATTTGGTATTAGGCATTTCGTTAGCAATTAGACATATGAGGTGAAAAGTTGAAATATTAGAAAATGTGTTTAGGATTTTTCCTATGGGTTCTGACCTATTAGCTTTAACCAACATGCTTGTGAGAGATGGTGCACATGTTGTGCAATGTATGTGCATGAACTTTTCCACTATTTCTGCATGTGTATATATATGCGTCATCAAGTAATGTTATAATACGCGCAAATATATGCAAATTATATGATGAAGAGTGGTTCTATTGATCAATAGTATTGCTGAGGCATAGGGTGGAGCCTCCTTATATTAAAAATTTTAGAAGAAGTCCAATAATTGGATTATGTAATGTGCCCATTCCAAATCTTATTTGAGGTTTAAAAATTCGTTAAGGAGGATTGTATTCTTTAACACAACTATCATCTACAATAACCATATATGAGAACTTGATGAAATTCACAAGGCATTATGATAGGGTGCCTTTGTTGCTGACATGAATTTGGTACATAGGACACCGTGTCCACATGTACTTTTCTGAATTGTGAAAGTTTGTTCGGAAATTTCAAAATGTGAGAGGAATATTTTCTGTATTGTTGCATTATTGTTCCTCTTTAGATTGCAGGAGTGAAGGAACTTTATACTGGTGAGCTTATTTTTGGGTACAAGATATATGATCTTTCATATATAACAGTGTTTAAATTGGAGTTCTTTGATTTTGGTTAGAGTTAGAAAATCACCCAGCAGCTTTCTTGGCTTGATGAGCAATTAAGTGAGCTTAGAGAAATATTATTTGGCGAGTTACTAGATGTTATTGAAAGAGCAGGTTTGCATGTGAAAGGAGGGGATAATTGAACTTGCATATTGCCTCGTTAATTGGTGACATATTATTTTATTGACATAACTCTATTTTCAGAGGTAACCTGTACATTGATGTACCTGCATTATTTGCTTATACATCCCCGTCTCCGGTGCATTTGTGAATATGATCTTCAGCCATAATTAATAAAAACCTTCTTATTATTCTACTCGTGAATGCAGGTGTTGTCGGGGTGACACCAATATAATAAGCAACTGTCTTTAAGAAAGCCGCCTGATCTGTTGCTTCTTGCGTTTCCTCAGTTCCTCGTATAGAGCCAAATGTTAATTTTTGGAACTGAGTGGAATGTAGCTTTCTATTATTGCTTATAGTGTGTCATGACCTTTGCTTAGACTCGTTAAATGTTATGATGATCCCAATTTTACTAAACAAGTTAGCAAGTTCTGCATGTCGAGACGAGGTACACCAGTTATAATGGTTGATCACTTGGATGTTTTGCTATCCTCTTGACATTTTTAGAATAAAATCATGCATTTGGGATTTGTTTTATTGTTCAGACTTTGTAATCACTTACAACTGACCTATGTTGGAGCAAAGTGAAGATTCTAGTAGTAGGTAATGATATTGAAATATCTTGGGAATGCCAGGACATCTATGCGCGGTGACAGTTATCCTGGCTTGCCTTGAAATCTTTTCATGGAATGTTGGAAACAGAAAGTCATAATTCTATCAGATTTTCTGATAAAATTTGGAAGAGCAAAGCCTGCAGACATAGTTCTAAAGTGATATGCGTGGTCGTGATAACACCTCAGCTAAGACCACATATTCACATACTGTTGAGCCTAGCGTAGGTGATAAGGTATGGGTTTAAGGTGTCCCTGAAGTTGAGCTCTTTGTAGAGTGGTAGCTCAGATGTCAAAAGGCTCGAGTTTAATGGTAGCTCAGATGTCAAAAGGCTCGAGTTAGGCTCGAGTTTAACTGATCGGGAATGGGATAAATTATCAGTGACTGAAATCTAAAGCCCTGTTCGTATCTGTTTTTCTATGCCCTACTACTTTTCAGAGAAGAAATGTAGCGGCCGCGTACTATCCTCTCATCTTTAAGAGAGAGATTCAATTTTCTGCCTTGATTATAATTTTTGTATGGCGTAATGTTGCAGTTGTTTTTCACCAAGCTTTTGTAACTAGTGTAATAATTCAGCAATTTTGAGTTATCCTTTTTCTTTTTTCTCTATAGAGATAGAACCATCGTCAATATCTCAGGTAGTCGACCCCTATTTCGTCAAGTGTCTGGATCTACCCTGCGCCATTAACTTACGAGACATGATTCTTGTTTTAACACAGAAAGAGAGGTTAAAAGTCGAACCCTGTGGAAAGCTCTTAAGGCCTTCTTTAGCACTAAGTTACGAGGTGAATGTTGAGTTTTATTAACTTGAGCCTATTGAAACGTCCTTATATCACTTCTGTTAGCTAAAACCTGAAACCCATCGTGTAATATTGACTTTGGTGCATCGTCGGCAGTATAAAGTCAAGAGCTAATTGAGGGAGCTTGGAAATGTATGCCTCCGGGAGAGGGGAAACGAATGGAAGATTGTGATACAGATTACGTCTTACGTTCGTTAGTGGGTTATGATAGGGATTGTAGTCACATAATTTTCTTTGTGGATAGACCTTTCACGCATCCTCGTTGGACTTTGATGCCAAGTGACATTCACCCATTTAACCAGAAATGGGAGAGAAAAAAAGATGTGACTTCCATAAAAATGTACGTGTACGGTCAAGACAGAATAAAATTAGCCAACAAACCATCATTGTTTGCTTCAACAAGCAAACTAATTAGGTGAATTATGTCTGACATAGTGCCGTGTTTCAGCCTTCAGGAGAGTCTACAGGGTAACTTACTACCAACTATAATTTTCAAACAAAAAAAAAACCTTATTACCAACTGCATGGTCTTTGATGGAATTCACAACTTTCCCCTATACTATTGTGAAGCCCAAACAACCCAAGTATGAGCAAGTTGACTGAACTAGGCTATGCCCTAAAACTTTCATGTTACAGGATTTTAAATTTTCACAATTGAACTGACAATTTTACATTTGCATCTCCTAATAGACGAATATATAAGTCCTTAGTTTATTGTTATTACAAATATTTTCCAAGTATGCAAAATTCAACTTTTATTAATTTCACCTTTGAAACTTTATTGACATATTTATCTAAGTTTTTTTTTGTTTGCTAATATTACTTAATTATTTATAATCGAAAAGTCCATTTAGTATTATGGTTTGGATGTAGCTGAAATACTAAATATTTAAGCAAGGCTAAAGCTATTAGAAAATGTCAATCGAATTGTAATCCTTTGGAAATTCTAAAGAAATAATAAATTTTTGTTTGTATTTTCTAACAAAATTCAATGCTCAATTAAAATAAATAATACTAAACAATATGACATTATACTTTCAACCTCTAAAATTATCATTGGTATTAAAAAAATTGAATTTCTAAGTATTATTTAAAAATGAATTCTATAAGCCTATTCACATATTGCAAAATAGCTATTACACTTTCTTGCCAACGCCAACGATCAAGCTGCTTGATTGAAAGTTAATTCACGAGGTAAGTGTGAGAACACAAGTGGAGTTAGTGAAAGTGTGGCCTCGGCGCTTAATCCGTTCGAGTGTAGCAGTTGGCCTGAAGTCATTGTCGGTGAAAGGTGGTTCGACAGCCACTACTTTGCCGTCAGTTCACTTTTTCTTTTAAATTTGTTTGCAAATTGCACTGAAATACATGTCTAGACTAAACTTTTGTATGCCCTTTTTTAATTGGTTATCTTCTTCAATTCAATTACAGATAAAAGGTTTTATGTCAAATCTAAGAAATAAAGAAGAATACCCTTTCCTCCCATAATGAAATTTGACGCTACAAAACTCGTAACAAGGCCACAAAACCTATCGGTAAATTGCCTTAGTTTTCTTCTATATGCATGAATGTTCAGTTACAACTTCCAGATAGATTCTCGTGCGCATCAATAGAAAACTTGGCGACTGCTACTACTATTAGTGTATGGAACCACCCATTCACTGTTACACATCTTTCAAACTCCTAGAGATGGCTTCAGCGAAGGATTCCATGGTTTGGCATGTAAGTGATTGGAATTCTTTCCGCTTTGCTTTCAGAGTTTCGGATGCCATGGTTTGCTTGTAGTGTAGTTCAACTATATGGAGTCAGGATCAACCACCACACCACGTCCATATTGTCTTATCTTTATGTACCTTTTATGTTGGAGATGATGGATCGTACATTGACAAGAAAAGGGTTGGCCATATTATTTTTGTTATCTTGTATTACTCTACTGTTGTTTGATAATCAGGATTACTAGTTCCATAGTCATATGGAAATAAAGTTCGTACGTTTTCGAAGAAGGTTAGTTCACTGACAACCAAGAAAAATTAATTCTAGTGGGAGTGCTAGTTATATATGTTGGTTCACTGACAATCAAGAAAAGAAATATTATTTAAGAACTTGCGCAAACATACGAGTATAAGGTTCTTACTTGGTTGTAACTAAGATAACATCACACATCATCAATTTGCAGCTCAGAAAGCGTCCCTGTTGAAGTAGGTGAAGTTGGAGTGACTATGAAGTTTGAGTACCAGCGTGCTACTACTGCTTCGGAGCGTGTATGGTAGTGATACTATTATTCTGAGATCAGAGTAAAATCTGGGGCAGAGTTAGAGACCCCGCCATTTCCTTCTCTTCGTGAATTGATGTATGTATCTATGCAGGAATATCAGAAACGCTCAATGTTTAATTTTAAATTTGAGATAAATTTTTAAAAAAATTAAATTTTAAATTCTAACTTTACAACTTAATCTAGTCATTTAGTAGACATCAATAATTTAATATAATAATACGTAAATCAGTCCTTAAATTTTATTTTAAAATTAAATCAAATTATTTTATTTTTATTTTTAATCAACTAGACTTTTCAATTTAAAATTTCATTGGTTACCGAAATCCTTAAGAATAAATATTGATTTAAACTCTAAAAGATACAATAATAAAAAAGGTTTTCTACTCCTTTGGACAATTTTAATAACCTTTTTGATAAGCTTGATTTATATTAATTTAGTCTAAACATGAATTTTGAGATACAATTTATTAAACATATAAGTAGGAAACAAAATCAAGTAGTTTAAAAACTAATTTAAATATTAGTCATAACTTAATTTATTGAGTCTAGAGAAAACTTAATGATAAATGGTAGGTTTGATATAAAATATCATAAATTGGGATAAAATAAATTTTGAATTCGGACAATTATTAAAACTTAATTAATACATATAAAATATTGAGCAATGTTATCACTAGCTTCATAAAATTGATTTAAAGGTGGTTGTTTTAGCTAGCGAAATCATGCCTCTTGCATTTGTTTTTTTTCCCCCTTCCTTTGGTTATATATATTATTTATGAAGCATAAATGGAGTCCCGAATTGCTTCTATTTTTTTGTAATGGATACAAGAAACCAATGACAAGAACACTTTATTTGTCTATTGCTCATTGAACTAGCTAATACATATCATATCAGCCATAAAGTTTTAAAATGTGAGAAAATGTTCTTTTGGGGTAGCGTGACCAAGTCTAAGTCTAAGTCCAATAATTTTGTTGACTTGTAAAATTAAAAGTTGCAATTAGATTCTATGTTTAATTAAAAAAAATAGTTACTTTGTTATATGGATTGATTTTGAGCGCATATTATACTAAAGCATAACATTAATTTATTTGTTATTAAGGCTAACCTCAATAACACTAAACAGCTCATTTATATATATATGACATATACTTTTTCCATGTTAATCTGCAAACAAATTAATTAGTTAAGATCCTAATTTGAAATTCTCAAAATCCTGGTCTACGTAAGATCGAGTGTCCTTCTTTCACTCCTACAATCCTATTCGCCTTATTGGATTTTCCTATGACTAATTGTATACCAAATCCTCAAGTAGCATCCATCGTACCCAACGGTCTCAAGTTTTTAACCCCATGTCAGCATAAAATTTAGACTGAGATTAATAAATAAACTTGCCGAAATTAAAGAAAAGGTAACTACAATGACTGTGAAAGAAAGAGGAGGTCAACGGTACATGAACGGTTCGAATTGTGATTATGAATTATTTTAATGTGCCATTTACTATTGGATGGAATAGATACCCTGACCAAGTTAAGTGAACTTATCACTTAACTATACATGCAATGAATTTGACCCAAGTATAGAGATTAACCTATAATTTCATAAATTAACTAAGTAATTGCCATTGACATATAACTTTTTCCAAATAAGTGTCGATAGACATAGACTAAATCTCCCCAGTAGAGGGAACTGCTTAGAAACCAAGGAAAGTTAATTTCATATTTGTAGAAGAACAAGCAAGTTTCGTTAGTTAAATAACCTACCACTAAGAACAATTTTTTGCTGGTGCCCGGTTATGCTTGACATATTTGATTTTTCCTTTGACGTGCTTTAATTTGTTGATTGACTGTCAATTATTAGTAGTTCATTATTATTGAAACTGATTTTCTTTTGTTAGATTCAGAATTGACTTCTATAAAATTTAATTTTAATCTGCATATAAAATAAAGTACCTTCTTAAATGTTAATTAAAGCTTTTGTTAAGCTGGAGTTGGTTTATATATTAATTAGGTATATATATTTATAATTATATGGAACAATTTTAAATTTTTAACTGCAGTTTGGTTGTAGTTCTATTGGGGCATCATAAATATATATTATGTAAACATAATTCTTCTTAAATAGCAACGAAAATTAGATACATTCTGGATCGTTTAGTATAAAATATGTGTACATATGGTCATATAACTAGTTGACACGGAAGAGTTCGAGTTGCAAACCATTTGATGTTATCGTGACCAAAATTTCGAGCCGTCTACGTAAGAGATACTACAAATTAGAATACTTTTAACTTTTACTTGCTCTGTGGATTGATTGATAAGAACAAGGACTACTTGTCATTTACTTGTAAAGTAACCTAAACCTACGTAACTGAAACCACCCGACTTGGCTTATGGCCACACAAAAAGGTCCCTTTCTTTAGTTGATGGCTTAGGCACTTATGCTTACTCTAAACCCCTATTCCCACAAGCTTTACATGCAAGAGACAATATATAGTTATATATTGTATGACCTACAGAGGAAAAGGAGCTCATGGGTTGCTTAAAAGCTACCCAAATCACTCAAAAACCTAGTGGTGGCCATTGGTACTTTACTTGAAGAAGACAAGGAGTAAATGAGGTTGGCATGTTTTTATCGTGCCACACAACCCTTTTTGCTTTTCTGTGGGTTTGTGTATATTCGTGACCTTTGGTTGGCGGACAGTACTAGAAAGCTAGTGGTCTCAAACTCCTAACGCTAATGCCAACCTTTGTTTCTAACTGTCCTAATTTCCCTAACTCTTATCTTTTCCCTTTCTCAGCAGTTCAATATCGGTTACTACATCTGAATTTTGTTTCTTTTAACATTAGAAAACGCAAATGTTATAAAACAGAAAGAGTATGTTACAAAAATAAAAAACTATATATATTTGACGGCTTTTGGTTCTTTGAAAAAACAAACGATTAGAAAAAATGCAGTCCCTTTCATGAAACAATGCTTGACATTTATTAAGATTAACATGAAAGTAAAGACCATTAAATTGAAATAGCAAATAATGTAATTACTATTTAAAACTCTCTAAACTTTTCTATATTTGATAAAGACACCTAGCCATAATACTTGGTTTTCTTTTCAACCCACCAATAAGGACAATAGCAATATTTATATTATCTAGTCATATTTTCCCAGCACAAATTATAATCAATGCATCCAATGACCGCAATGAAGAACTCTAATCCCTTCATAGCCTCCGTTTTTTCAACTATGACTTGATACATGAGATTAGAAGAAGAATCTAACCCATCCTAGTTAGTAAAATATAGAATTATTTAATTTGGTAACTAACACTTGGATAGTTTTGGTTGTGGCCAAGACAAGGAATAGTAGATCAGATCAATTCCTGGTCACTATTCATATTCGTGGGGTCGGCTTTTAAGTGTTAGAACTAAAGAAAAAACATAATAAGTTTTTCTTAACATTTTTTTTCCAACTAGAGCAATCAACACCAACCACCTTCTTACCACTTACTGTATATAAACAAACCCCACTATCACTACTCCTGCGCTAGCTTCTCTCGTTACTCTCTCGATTACTTATTTGCTATTTTTGATCTTTATTAGGCTTCATTTTGTTAGGTCACTTTTACATATCCCCTACTTCCATTCAATTCCAAATATATATTATCTTAATTAAAGGTCCTTTAGAGAAGAGAACTGGACATGGAAGCTCAGGAAGAGCTCATGGGGTCTAATAATCTATCTCAGATCGTCAGGGGAAAGCGAACCAAGCGTCAAAGATCATCATCACCATACAAGACGGTGGCATCTAGCTCATCAAGTGGTTGTGGTGATGTTGGCGTTGAAGGTGTTGTGGAGGAGTACTATGGCTCAATTTCCTCCACTACAACTACCTCCGGTGATCATGAGAGCACGGAGGAAGAAGAAGACATGGCCAACTGTTTGATTCTATTAGCTCAAGGTGGTGTCCCAAGCCACGCCCATAACGGGTCTGAAGAATTGGAACTGAAATTAAGTACCCAAAAATTCTCCCGTATCATCACAACACCGACTGAAAGTAAGACAGGTTTCTGTGTTTTCGAGTGCAAAACCTGTAACCGAAATTTTCCTTCGTTCCAAGCGTTAGGTGGACACCGAGCTAGTCACAAAAAAACAAGGGCCGCTGTTGAAGAGAAAAAAACCTTAGAGGTGACGCCAAGGAATGATTGTGATGGGTTCAATAAAAGCAGCCACGGTCTGCTTTCTCTACAAGTAGCCAACACCAACAACGTTAGTAGGAACAAGGGTTCTCAGGGAAATTGCAAAAGCAAGATTCACGAGTGTTCAATCTGTGGCTCAGAGTTCACATCCGGTCAAGCTCTTGGCGGCCACATGAGAAGGCACAAAGCTAATTCAGCTAATCCTCAGGTTGCTTTCAGTACCGATACAAGTGTGAACATTGGGTCTGGTGTTGTTGGGGAGATCAAGACGAGAAATATTTTGTCTTTGGATCTTAATCTGCCGGCACCAGAAGACGATCATCACCTCCGTGAACCACCAAACTACCAGTTCTCATCAACCAAACAAGCTCTGGTGCTTCCTGCCCCAGCCTTGGTGGATTGCCATTACTGAATATTTAAATATATGAGAAGTATGATAATTAAAGGTTAAATGTGAATTACAATTAGCCTTTTTCTAATCATTTAGTATTGGTAATTGCCAATTCTTTAATTCTTAATTTGTTCTTTCTGAAATTTGATCATTTATTAGTTGAAGTGGAACACTTTGAGTAAGTGAATATAGTGTTCATGGTTGCCTTCGATTCACGAAAAGTGAGTAACAAGAGCATATTGGAAAAAAGCTTTAAGAAAATAATTCAAATATATCCTTTGGTATTTTTGATTCTTTGCAAGTGGGACAGTGATCGATATGAAACTCTTAAAAGAGAGAGAGAGAGAAGCACGAAACGGCATATGGTATGGAATCACCACCACCGTAACAAGAAGTCGTGGATTCCTTTCTTCCATTCTTGTTTTTGGCTAATAAAAAACCTAAAAGAGAAAACCGCAAAGGAACTCCTTAGCTATATCTTCTGTTCCAAACGCTAATAAATGGAAAACCATAAATGGATAGCATGCTGAGTTGGTTGCTGCCCATATGCCATATGTATCCACCTATATTTTTCATTCTTTATTTTGCTCTCCATATCCATGTATATATGTTTATTGATTATTATTGTAACACTCTTAATCATAATTAATGGTCCACCTTACTTCTAGTTATTCTTAGCCCTCCCATCATACCTACCCAATTAACCAACTGTACTAGCTTCCCTTACTTTGGAAGTCACTTCAACTGTACTAGTTAAGACAAATTGATTGGGGTCCATGGGATTGCCAATTGATGTTTCCAAGAAAGATACAGCTAACTCTTCGAACAACACATATATGTATTTTTCATATGGGGATATCACTTGCGCATTTCCACAAGTATTATTTACAAGGTCCATGTACAAAGCATACGTATTGCCACCCACGTTCCTTCATTGTTGTCTATATTTGCTGATGCTGAGACTGTTCGATCCTTCGTACCAAACCCGTTCCAATTGGATTCGAATAATTAACTCTCTTAAAACATCTTCGAGTTTGCTATTTTATGGCATCTGAAACTCTTTTGTATTTGTAATTTTTTGGCCTCGTAAGAATATTGATAGGAAGCATTATTCCTTTTTACTTTTGGATCATGTGCGGAATAATTAAAATTCTATTAAAAAGAGTGGTTTTAAGATCTGGATCTTAAAATTCTATATCAACTGATTGTGAGTATAAAAACCTAGTAAACATCATTTAACATAAGTGCAAGCACATATTGGCAGTCAGAAGGGTTGTAGATGGAAGTTGTTTCGAAGAGAAAGAGAGAATTTCATATAAATGTAGTCATAAAAATTGAATGTATCTCTCAATTGTAAAATTAGAAAATGAGAGTTGCGCAACTTAAGATCATTGATACCCACCTCTACGTTAGGTGTTTGTTATGTGCACGTTGAGTTGAATGTTGGCATTAAGAGAAGGCAAGTGGGTACGTTGCGTGAGATTTCTAAAGACATACACATGTCATACCTTCTTAAACATCAGCACATGTAGTGAGGTGTTTATTATCTGTTTTCCAATGTATATATTCTCTTTTTATCTATGTTAAGCATTACATATTCCGTGAACAAAAGTACATAGGAGCTAAGAGTTGTAATTAATAGTACTTGAAAATATTTAATGTTTTTTTAGCCTACTTTATAAAAGGGTCCTGGCCAGTCAACGCAGAAAGATCGTGTATTATTGCTAGTCTACACAGAAAGATCATGGCAATATTCGAAATTGAGGCTTTGTTATTCTTTAACTGAATGTTTGTAATTTCCAAATTACTTCCATTTGTTATGAAATTTTCTATTGTGAATAAAGCAATCTTAACTCCATTTGTCAAATAGTAATAGTTTTTGTACAAAAAGGGGTATTCTTTCATTAAAAAAAAGTAAAAAAAACTGGTCCATAATTTGTTAAATTAGCAGTTTAATAACACGAAAAAACACTCATTTAGTAGTGAAGAGTCTGATGTTTGCGATTTCCTCTATCCTAAGTTGTAATCTAAAACCAAAACACTTTAAATACGTAACATGTGGAGTTGATACCTTGAAGTGGCTTACTTCTCCAACTCCACAGCTGGATATTTAAATTAATACATCTGATATTCATATTACACAGAAAATGAGCATAATTCGGTATAAATTAATAAAACATGTCATGACCTGGGTCTTGACTTCACTTTGCACCATCAGATTTCACATATGATTCATTGCTATGTTACGATGTGATACAGACAAAATCCTCATGTTCAATATACCTGTAAGTAGTCCTGCTTCGATCATTGCCAAATGGGCTAAATTGGTATTAGCCGGCTGCTCTTCCTATCTATTATTGTGGCTGGATACAAGCTACAATGCCTTCATGCAAATAAAAAGTTTAGCACAATGTCAGGTCACACATGATAATCCATCCTAATCTTGACCTGGTTAGGCCTTCTCACCATTTTCTTTTGGGTGCTATTGTATACATTTCTTGTGAAGCATTCAGCATAAATAAGGTCCAAAATTTTGCATTTTGGTTTCATATTAAAATTATTTATCTCACAAAATAAAATTCTTGTGAAATGTGTATGTGTTGCTGAGTAAACCTGGCTAGTCCGAGTGGCTCACAAAGTAAAGAAGTACTGGATTTATATTCGAAAAGTAAAGAAGTACTAGATTTATATTTGAAAAGAATTATTAACAAATCAATGCATTGTGTGAATAAATATAATTTGATAAAAGGGAAAAAGATTCTAAAGAAAGATTGATGAATTTCCCAAATGATAAAGGTAGAAATAGAATTGATTATTAAGAAGAAAAAGAACCAACAACCCTAACAAAAGAGTGTTTAGAGCCTGAGCTCCTGCCAGAGAGAATATCCCTCTATTATAACAGAAAAATTTTCCAAAACTAAACTTTCTCTCGTATTCCTCACCCCTCTTATTCTCTCCGTACGTAACTAACTCCAGCTCAGCAGATTTATTTTTCACTCTACTACTCTCATCTCCCCTCTTTACCCTTCTTATTCTTCCGCTTATAAACTTAATTTTCACATCTTGAGCTTCACATATGTTGACCTTAATAATTGGTCTCTATTACTGCCATTATCTTCAAATTCAACCTTGTCCTCAAGGATGAAGTTAGGAAATTGGCTCTTAAGAGTCATAGCATCCTCCTAAATGGCATCTTCCTCCACACTTCCCTTCCACTAAACCAGTAACTGTTGCTGGTTGACACCTGCCATCAAAAAGTCCCTAGGTGCCAGAACCTTAACAGGCTCAATAATTCAACTTTGCAGGCAATTTTGCTTCGACAGTATATTGTCCAATTGCTTTCTTCAACTGCGACACGTGAAAAACGAATTTGATAGGGGCTATAATAACTAGGTGCTAGCTTCTGATTAATTCTTCTCACTATGGTTTGCTCTCTATGTGCGCACAACTTCAAAAATACACATTCCCCTACCTCAAACACGTGTAGTTTTATGTGTTTGTTAGCATAACGCTTCATCTGCTCTTGAGCTTTCAACATATTATACTTCAGCTGTCTCAAAATTTCATCACGGTCCTGTAATTCTCTACTCACAGCCTCAACCTTAGTTTTCCCTAATACAAACCTCATAACTAGTGGGATACTTTCTTCCATACACAACCTCAAAAGGTGTGATACCTGTAGAAATATGAAAGGTGGTGTTATATCACAATTCTGCCTAAGACAACCAACCTTGTCATTCCCTGGGTTGCTTGGATGTAAAACAACATAAATACGTCTCCAAACACCTATTAATCACCTCGGTTCGGCCGTCAGTTTCTGGATGGTAAGAAGAAGACATTTTCAATGTTGTTCCTTGGAGCTTGAACAACTCTTGCCAAAAGTTACTGACAAATAAGGGATCTGTGTCACTGATGATTAGCTGTGGCATGCCATGCAAGCAAATGATCTCTTTAGCAAAAATGACAGCCACAGATTTAGTAGTATATGGATGTTTAAGGAGCGCAAAATGGGCATACTTCGACAAACGATCTATCACAACTAAGATTGCATCATACCCCTTATATTTTGGCAACTTGGTAATGAAATCAAGAGAAATATCCTTCCATACTTGTTATAGAATCGGTGGTGATTGCAGTAACCCAGGTGGAGAAGTCGCAACATACTTTTGTCGTTGGTAAATATCACAACTTCTCACAAACTCTTGAATTCGCTTCTTCATACCTACCTAATACACATTCCCTGCGATGCGCTTATAAGTCCTAGGGAAACCAAAGTGACCTCTACTTGGAGAGGAATGAAATTCTTCCAATAGTATAGGAACAAAGGTAGAAGAAGAAGAAATAACCAGTCTACTCTTATAAAGCAGTACGTTCTTATGCAAGTTGAATTCTGGCTGAGACAGTGGATCGACCTATAAATCTACCACAATTTTCTATAAAAATGCATCCTGTAAAATCTCTGCTTCCATAGCCTTCTTTTGATCCCAAACTGGTGACGACACCAAAGTGTGAAACTCCTCTACTTCATGCATGTGAGACAAAGGGTTTACAGCTTTGTTATCAGGGCCTGGCTTATAAATTACCTCAAAATAGTATCCTAATAGCTTTTAAATCCAATTCTGTTGATCACAACTAGCTACCCTCTGCTGCAACAGATGTTTCAAACTCTTTTGATCGGTAAAGACCACAAAATTGAGACCCAAGAGATAGTGTCACCAATGCTGCACCGTCAAAACTAAAACCATCAACTCTTTTTCATACACGGATTTGGACAAGTTTTGATTAACCAAGGCCTTACTAAAATAAACTATAGTTTTTGTCTTGCAGCAACACTGCTCCTACACCTTTCCCCGAAGCATCACATTTGATTTGGAAAGGTTGAGTAAAGTCAGGAAGAGATAGTACCGTTGCAGAAGTTAGGGTCACTTTCAATCTACCAAAAGCATATCGTTCTTCCTCTCCCCAATGAAAACCTCCTTCTTTGTTAATTCAGTCAAGGGCTTGGCCAATTTACCATATCCTTGATAAATTTACGATAATAACCAGTTAAGCCCAAGAACCCTCTAACATCTTTAACATTGCGAGGTACCGACCACTCCACAACACTTTTAATCTTGATCGGATCTACTGACACCCCTGCTCCTGAAATCACATGGCCCAAGTGTTCCATTGCTTCCGCCCAAACATACACTTCTTCTTGTTGGCCACAAAATAATGTTGCTGCAATAATTGTAGGACTTGTGCCAAAATGAAACAAGTGAGTGACCCAATCCTTACTATAAACGAGTATGTGATCAAAAAATGCTAGGAAAAATTGTTGCAAATAAGGATTTAAAACATGGTTTATTGTGGCTTGAAAAGTGACGATGCATTCATTAATTCGAAAGGAATCACAAGGAATTCGTAATGACCCTCATAAGTACAGAAAGTGGTTTTGTGAACATCTTTCTCCTTCATTTTAATTTGATGATAGCCTAACTTCAAATCTAATTTAGAGAAGTAGTGTGCTCCATTCAACTCATCAAGTAATTCATCCACCACTAGAATTGGATACTTATCTAGAACAGTAACCTTGTTAAGGGCACGGTAATCAACACACATGTGCCATGTAGAATCCTTCTTCTTAACGAAAATTACTGGACTTGAGAAAGGACTAGAACTATGTCGTATAACCTCATGGCTTTATCAAACATGGATGTGAGAACCAAGTTTACAGACTTAAAAAAGCATTATATGGTTTGAAACAAGCTCCAAGAGCTTAGAATAAGCGTATTAATTCATTTTTGTCTGAAACTAGATTTAACAAATGTCCTTCCAAACATGGGTTGTATATGAAGATCAACAATTCAAATCATATTCTCATGGTGTGTTGATATGTTGATGACATGATTTTTACAAGAAATGATCCAAGCATGACTGAAGATTTTAAGAGGTTTATAATGAAAGAATTTGATATGACTGATCTTGGCCTAATGACTTATTTTCTTGGTATAAAAGTGAACCGGATAGAAGATGAGATCTTTATCTCTCAAAACAGATATGAAGCAAAAGTCTTGAAGATGTTTCAAATGCCTGGTTGCAATTTAGCAAGAACTCCTGTGGAAGTTGGTATAAAGTTGACAAAGGAAGGAGAAGGACCATTGGTTGATCTAACCTATTTCAAACAAATCGTGGGATGTTGGACTCCAAATTTTATTTTATTTTATTTTATTATTTCTTTATTTAATTAATTGTTTATTTTTAGAATTTAGTCCATGATTTAGCAAGCATAAGTAGAAACTAGAATTATGGAATAGAAATGTTAGAATTAAGCTAGAGTATAATAGGCATACTATGGTGTTTAATAGACTAAAGGAGTTATTAGGCATTACATTAAATGTAGAAGGGTAAAATTGGAAAGATAAGACAAAAGTAGTCTTGAAATGAGAAAGAAGAGAGAAAAACGTGGGGAAGAAAGAAAGAAGAAGAAGAAAACGTGGAGAAGCTAGGAAAGAAGAAGAAAAATCGTGGAGAATGAGAAAGAAGAAGAGAGAAGAGAAATCAACTTGCTTGAGGTAATCTCCATCATCTTTTCTTCTTGCTTGGGTAGAAAATTAAGGGATTAGAAAAATGAGTTTTTGTTAGAAATAAAGGGAGAAAGAAGAGAAAACCATTTTGATTTTCATGGATTTCTAAATTAGGTTTGAGTTTTGCTAGCTTAGATAAACTATGGGTAGGTCGAGTCAAAGCTCAAATTCATTTTTTTTTATTATTGAAGTTTTATGAGTTTTCTATTTGAACATTGGTTTGAATGAAAATTGGTTTGTTTGAAAGGAACCAAGAAAATCCCATACAAGAGCAAGAGGAGAGGCAAACTTGAGTTTGGATTTCCAACTAAATTAGGTGGGTAATATGTTCATAGTTTTTTGATGATAAGCTGAAATTATTTGTTTGTTTACTTTTACTCATTGTGAATGTGAGAAAAATATTCTGTGAATGTATATCATGTTGCTTTGTAAGAATTATGCTGCTTTTGTGTTAATGAAAAACGGAAAATTTAAGAAGCATGAAAGCATGAATATGTTATGAAATGTATTAGCATTGAAAATCTAACTTTTGTGGGCAAGAGAAATACCATTTCGTTCGTAGCATACACGTTGACCTTAAATCTTCTCCCGGTTGCCCGCTTGTGGTATATGAGCTCCGAAAAATGGACTTATTTTATTCATGGTGTAAACTTCGGTTTCGTCATTCTGTTTTATGGGACTCTCTGGAGCCATTATGTTTGTGCATTGTATCTTGAATTGTTGAGTATAAAGCATAATTGAGTTTCATGGTTTGATTATAAATGAATTTTGTGATATGATTTGTGAGATGAAGTATCCATGTTTATGAAAAATTCTCAAATTTAGAATGTGAATGTTGTGATTTGTTGAAATTAAAATAATGTTATATATATGAATATGTGTGTGTGTGTGTGTGTGTGTGTGCATGCGCGCGCGCGCTTGATATATGTGTGGTTCGTTATCACTGGCTATAAACATATTAGCCACTGAGCTTCCCATCTCACCTCACAAATTTTCTACTCCTCAGGTGAAGAGAAAGCAGGTTACAAGTGTGCCCTAACAAAGTTTGGCAACTTCAAGAATTTCAGATTTTTTTGTAGCTAAGTTAGTTTGGATCGTTTTTGGTAACTTTAGAAGCATATCAGCATAAACATTTCTGATTGTATTTTGTAATTATGATACTGGTGTGGCTTCTGGTATGAAGTATGAAGATGTGAACCAACTCTGTTTTGTTGAAAAATGACAGTGGAAGTTGCAGAGATTCTCTGATATATATGAGTAAAAATTTTCTTTTTTGTTAAGTTGTCATTATGGTTGGGAATGAGTTCATTGGCTGTGTGATGATTTTCTTTGATGGGTTTCCTTTAATTAAATTATTTTAAAAGGGGAGTTTTGTATGTAAGAATTTAAATGTTGGATTCGAGTCTTTTGGTTGTAGGTAATAGACATATATATATTGATACTAGGAAGAAGAGAGGAAAATAGGGATAAAATGTGATCCAAAACTTTAAGGAATAAACTGTATTGTTCTAGGCAGAATTAGGCTAAGTAGTTTGAATAAAAGTTGTAGATAATTCTCTTAGCTTTCTAATGGTATAAATTTGAAATTTTTGGACTCCAAACGCAAAAGATATAGCCTTTATAAGATATCATCGTTGGTATTGGTATAGGTAGTAGAACAATTTTTTTGACAGAAATAGAATTCATTACTTAAAAGATTAAACTGTATCGACATAGGTCTAATTAGGCAAAATTGTCTTCATGAAAGTTGTAGATCTTTCTCTTAGATTTCCCATGATATAAATTTTGAAATTTTTGGATTTCTGGATTAAAAGTTATGAAGTTTGGAAGTTAGTATATATGACTCTTCTTTGTCTTTATTTCTCACAAGCGTGAGTGAAGAGTCACGGCTATGACTCTTCCTCTTTTGCATTTTACTTTTAATTCCTTAATTTAATTGCTATTCATTCACTTAACACCTTAATCAATTTATTTTATGCCCACTTTCATGCTATGATATTTTTAATTAAATTGTTGGGTATTGTTTTTACATCCCAATGAATTTTATTTATTTAATAATAATATTATTAAATTACTTATCCATTTATTTAGTATCTATTACTTTATTTTATTTGATTATTATTAGTTTATATTAAAAGGGGGGTTCTTCTATGACGTCTTTTAATTTATTTACATGTCAAGCTTATTCTAGGCCATTTATTTTAATTGTTTATGTATTTATTTCGGTTCTGCCAACAAATTAAAATATTTTTTATTTTGATATTATTTTTATTTTAAAAACACTCCAAATTTTTGGAGCCTTGTCGCCATTAAATAGGAACGGAAACCTGAGGTCAACATCTTTGCTATCAGAACCCACGGTTTCTAAGGATTCCTAAGCGTAGAATATGTTATGTTATGAATTATTATGCTATGTGATTAATTGTTATTGTGTTAAATTGATTGATTGTATTAAGTGACATGCATATCATGCATACACGTAGGACATAACATTTAAAGTGAAAATAAGCTAAATGTTAATATTTCATTGAAGGAGTAAAATGCCACCTCGTCGAAGAGCACTTTGAGGGATTTTGCAAGAATCTGTTACACCTAATTTTCCATCGAGAGAGGAGGGTATTGATGAATCCATAGCCCCAGTGATTGCTGAGGCAACTATAGGGCAGGATAACGAGCCCTTTCCACCTCAGATGCCTGAACCATCTCTCCCTCAAACACAATTACCTAATCCGTTCGATCCCAAAATTTTTCAAGCCGTTGCTCAGGCTTTTGTTCAAGCGATAGGTCAGATGCCATCCACGTTTTCTCCAGCCACATCCAAGAAAGGAAGACAATTTGATAAGCTAAGAAAGTATGACACTGTGGACTTTTATGGAACAACTGACCCTGAGGAAGCTGAGACTTGGTTAAGAAAGACGGAAAGAATATTGGAGCATATGGATTGTGAAGATGAAGAAAAGATGGTGTATGTTATGAGCTTGCTACAGGGTGATGCCTTGCATTGGTGGGAAAGCATACCAGGGAGCCAGTTTAAGCTGCCAGTGTTAACATGGACTGATTTCCAAGCTGTTTATAAGAAGAAGTATCTGTTCGAGGAGTACATTCAACAGAAGCAGAGGGAGTTTTTGAGCCTCACACAAAAGGAGATGACAATGAGTGAGTACGAGCGCAGATTTACCCAGTTATCCAGGTATGCAGCTGAGCTGATGATGAATAAAGTAACTAAGTGTCGACGATTTGAAACAGGTTTGCATTTGACCATCAGAGAAAAATTGGTAGTGCAGAATTTTTGCGACTTTCAACAATTGGTAGAGGTTGCCCTGAGGATTGAAAATGTGGAGAACATAAAGAGTGTAGTGAATAGAAAGAGAAAGGGAAGAGAACAACTAAGTAAGGGAGGTAGTATGCCTTTGTTAGGAAGGAGTGCCAAGACTTTCCCTACACCATCTGAGGTTCGAAGCAGTGGTTCAAGTAAACCCAAACCGACGAGAACTATTTCTCTTCAAGCCTCGACTGTAGGAGGAGGCAGAAGAGGAGAGGGGAACAAACCATCCTTTTCGAAATGTGATCATTGTGGCAAATTCCATAAAAGAGAGTGCTATCGACTAACTGGAGCTTGATTTAATTATGGAGAGAGAGGGCACATGGTCAGAGAGTGTCCATAGTATGCTAGACAGGCGGGAACTCAGAGAAAAGATTCAACGAGAGCTAAGACAGTGGAAGTTAAGTCTGCAACTGAAGTGGGCAGTTCTAGTGTAGCCAAGAAGGTAAATCCTCCAAGAAGACCGAAGGGGCAAGCACCAGCTAGAGTATTTGCAATGACTAGGGAGGAGGTAGAAGCAGCTCCAGAAGTTGTGACTGGTACGGTTAAATTATTTCATAATGACATTATTGTTTTGGTTGATCCGGAGTCTACCCACTCTTTCATTTCTGCAAGTATGATTTTGCATGATAGAAATTTGAGTCCGTTAGCTAGTCCCTTGATGGTTAGCATCCTGATTGGCCAGTATGTTATTATTAGTCATGTTTATCGGGAGTGTAAAGTATATGTTGGTAAGGCAAAATTAATAGTGGATTTGATGACATTAGAGATGAAAGGGTTGGATGTGATTTTAGGCATGGATAGCTTAGAAAAATATAATGCCAACTTGAATTGTAAACAGAAGATAGTAGAGTTTGAGCTGGAAAAAGGTGAAAAGGAAATGTTTATGGGAGATAAGAGAGCAAGCCCCCCTAAATTTATTTCGGCTCTAACAACAGAGAAAATGGTGAAGAAGGGGAATGAAGCATACTTGACATATGTGGTGGATACGAAAGCAGATGAAGAAAAGTTAGAAAATATTCCAGTAGTCAAGGAATTTTCATATATCTTTCCAGAGAAATTACCAAGACTAACACCACACAGAGAGATCGAGTTCACTGTAGAGCTTCTTCCAGGAACTGCACCAATCTCTATTCCACCTTATAGAATGGCTCTGGCAGAATTGAAGGAACTTAAAAATTAATTGGAAGAATTATTGGAGAAAGGTTTTATTAGGCTTAACTCTTTGCTTTGGGGAGCTCCAGTTCTTTTGTTAAAAAGAAAGATGAATCCTTGAGGATATGTGTGGATTATAGAAAGCTCAATCATGTCACTATTAATAATAGATATCCCCTCCCACGCATAGATAATTTGTTTTATCAACTACAAGGAGCAAAAGTCTTCTCCAAGATAGACTTGAGATCGGGTTAGGTTATCATATATTGAGAATAAAGGAGTCCGATGTTTTAAAGACTGCTTCCAGAACACGATATGGGCATTTTGAGTTCTTGGTTATGCCCTTTGGATTAACTAATGCTCTTGTAGCCTTTATGGATTTAATGAACAGGGTCTTCAAGCCTTTTCTATACCAATTTATCATAGTCTTTATTGATGATATATTGGTTTATTCTAAGAGCGACAAGGAACATGAAGAACATTTAAGGATTGCCTTGGAGACAATGAGAAAGAAAGAGTAGTATGCCAAATTTGATAAATGTGAATTTTGGCTAAGGGAAGTGACATTTCTTGGACACATCATTTCAAAAAAAGGAGTACATATGGATCCACGAAAAATAGAAACTATTGTAAAATGAGAAGCACTCAAGAATGTACCAGAAGTGAGGAGTTTCTTGGGATTAACTGACTACTACAGACGATTTGTAGAAGGCTTTTTCATTATAGCAGCTCCACTCATAAAATTGACAAGGAAGAATAAGAAGTTTGTATGGACAGAAGAATATCAGAAGAGTTTTGAGGAACTGAAGAAGAAACTCACAACTGCACCAATTCTGACTTTGCCTTCTGGTAGTGATGGGTATACAGTTTATAGCGATGCTTCAAGAAAAGGATTAGGATGCGTGTTGATGCAAGGAGATAAAGTGATTTCATATGCTTCCAGAAAGTTAAAACCATATGGAATGAATTATCCCACGCATGACTTGGAATTGGCTGCTATAGTCTTTGCATTGAAAATATAGAGACATTACCTATATGGAGTTACCACCAGGGTATTTACAGACCACAAGAGTCTTAAATATTTGATGAGCCAGAAAGAGTTAAATTTGAGGAAAAGAAGGTGGTTAGAATTATTGAAAGACTATGACTTGA
Source organism: Erythroxylum domingense (assembly GCA_025594535.1). NCBI lineage: Eukaryota > Viridiplantae > Streptophyta > Magnoliopsida > Malpighiales > Erythroxylaceae > Erythroxylum > Erythroxylum domingense. Next base: position 7,663,200 of record JANQBM010000008.1, read on the forward strand.
TGATAGACTACCACCTGGGGAAAGCAAATGTAGTAGCAGATGCACTGAATAGGAAATCTATTATGGTGCATGTGAAGATTATATATCTACCTTTGTTGAGGGAATTAGCCAAGCTTAAGTTGAAGCTAAGACAAGTTGAATCCGGTGGTATATTGGCTAATTTTAGAGTAAGGCCAGTATTGAAGGAAAAGATTAAAGAATTGCAGGAACGAGATGAATACTTGAGCAGGTTCAGAGAAGAAATAAAAAATGGTAAGCCTTCAGAAGTAGAAGTGAAAGAAGACGGATTGATGGTGGTAGGCAATAAATTATGTATTCCGGATATGCAAGTGATAAAGGATGAAATTCTTGATGAGGCACATAATGCTCCATATGTAATGCATCCGAAGAGTACCAGAATGTATAAAGATTTAAAAGAACATTTATGGTGGAGAGGAATGAAGAAGGATATCCCAGAGTATGTTAGGAAATGTTTGGTATGTCAACAAGTTAAAGCATAACATCAAGCACCTGTCGGTAAGCTTAAGCCCTTGTCTATTCCTGAATAGAAATGGGAAAAGGTTATGATGGATTTCTTAATGGGATTACTAAGGACCAATAGGAAGAATGATGCGGTATGGGTGATTGTAGATAGGCTAACCAAGTCAGCATATTTCTTGCCTATCAGACAAACGAATTCTTTAAATGCCTTGGCCAAGAAATACATAGACGAAATAAACTTCATGGGATTCCCAATTCTATAATCTCAGATAAAGATCCCAGATTCACGTCCAAATTTTGGGAAAGTTTGCAAGAGGCTTTGGGAACCAAGTTACATTTTAGCACAACTTTCCATCCGCAGATAGATGGTCAATCAGAAAGAACAATAAGGACATTGGAGGCAATGTTAAGAGCTTGTGTAATGGACTTCAAAGGTTAATGGGATGAGCACCTACCTTTGATTGAGTTTGCTTATAATAATTCTTATCACTCTGGAATTCAAATGGCACCTTATGAAGCTTTGTATGATAAGAGGTGCAGAACCCCTATTTGTTAGGACGAAGAAGGTGAAAGAAAATTTTTAGGGCCTGAGCTGGTACAAGTCATAGTTTACAAGATTAAATTGGTGAAGTAGAGGCTCAAAGCATCTCAAGATAGGATGAAGAGTTATACAGAAACACACAGGAAGGAGATAGAATATGAAATTGGGGACAAAGTATTTCTTAGAACTTCACCATGGAAAAGAGTTTTAAGATTCGGTAAAAAGAGTAAACTTAGTCTAAGATACATAGGCCCTTATGAGATTATTGAGAAGATTGGGCCTCTCGTCTACAAGTTAGCCTTGCCGCCAGAGTATCAAAGATTCATAATGTCTTCCATGTATCAATGCTGAGGAGATATAGATCAGATCCTTCACACATAGTCCAACATTCATAAGTTTCATTAAGGGAGGATTTGACTTATGAAGAACAACTAGTGGCGATTCTAGATTCAAAGGAAAAGGTCTTGAGGAATAAGACTGTGAAGTTGGTAAAAGTTTTATGGAAGAATC
>JANQBM010000008.1:7664830-7682405 GCA_025594535.1 Erythroxylum domingense
AATCAACTTGCTTTAGGTAATCTCCATCATCTTTTCTTCTTGCTTGGGTAGAAAAGGGATTAGAAAAATGAGTTTTTGATAGAAATAAAGGGAGAAAGAAGAGAAACCCATTTTGATTTTCATGGATTTCTAAACTAGGTTTGATTTTTGCTAGCTTAGATAAACTATGGGTAGGTTGAGTTAAAGCTCAAATTCATTTTTGTTTTGATTATTGAAGTTTTATGGGGTTTCCATTTGAACATTGGTTTGAATGAAAATTGGTTTGTTTGGAAGGAACCAAGAAAACCCCATACAAGAGCAAGAGGAGAGGCAAACTTGAGTTTGGGTTTCCAACCAAATTAGGTGGGTAATATGTTCATAGTTTTTGTGATGATAAGCTGAAATTATTTGTTTGTTTGTGTGTTTAAAGTCTTACTTTTACTCATTGTGAATGTGGCAAAAATTTTCTGTGAATGTATATCATGTTGCTTTGTATGAATTTTATTGCTTTTGTGTTAATTAAAAATAGAAAATTTAAAAAACATGAAAGCATGAATATGTTATGAAATGTATGAGCATTTAAAATCTGACTTGTGTGGGCAAGAGAGATATCATTTCGTTCGTTACGTGCACGTTGACCTTAAGTCTTCTCCCGGCTGTCAGTTTGTGGCATATGAGCTTCGAAAAATGAACTCATTTCGTTCATGGTGTAAACTTCGGCTTCGTCATTTAGTTTTATGGGACTCTCTCGAGCTATTATGTTTATGCATTGTATCTTGAATTGATGAGTATAAAGTATAATTGAGTTTCATGGTTTGATTATGAATGAATTTTGTGATATGATTTATGAGAAGAAGTATCCATGTTTATGAAAAATTCTCAAATTTAGAATGTGAATGTTGTGATTTGTTGAAATTAAAATAATGCTATATATATGTATATATATGTGTGTGTGTGTGGTTCGTTATTACTGGCTATAAGCATATTAGCCACTGAGCTTCCTAGCTCACCTCACAAATTTTTCTACTCCTCAGGTGAAGAGAAAGTAGGTTACTAATGTGCCCTTGCAAAGTTTAGCAACTCCAAGAATTTCATATTTTTTGTAGCTAAGTTAGTTTGGATCGTTTTTGGTAACTTTAGAAGCATATCAGCATAAACATTCTTGATTGTATTTTGTAATTATGATACTGGTGTGGCTTTTGGTATGAAGTATGAAGATATGAACCAACTCTGTTTTGTTGAAAAATGACAGTGGAAGTTGCAGAGATTCTCTGATATATATGAGTAAAAACTTTCTTTTATGTTAAGTTGTCATTATGGCTGGGAATGAGTTCATTGGTTGTGTGATGATTTTCTTTGATGGGTTTCCTTTAATTAAATTGTTTTAAAAGGGTAGTTTTGTATTGAAGAATTTAAATGTTAGATTCAGGTCTCTTGGTTGTAGATAATAGACATATATATATATATTGGGAAGAAGAGAGGAAAATAGGGATAAAATATGGTCTGAAATTTTAAGGAATAAACTGTATTGTTTTAGGCAGAATTAGGCTAAGTGGTCTAAATAAAAGTTGTAAATCATTCTCTTATCTTTCTAATGGTATAAAGTTTGAAATTGTTGGGCTTCAGATGCAAAAGATATGGCTTTTATAAAGTAGCATCATTGGTATTGGTATAGGTAGTAACACAAATTTTTTTGACAGGAATAGAATTCATTACTTAAACGATTAAACTGTATCGATATATGTCTAACTAGGCAAAATTATCTTCATGAAAGTTGTAGATCTTTCTCTTATCTTTCCAATGATGTAAAGTTTGAAATTTTTGGATTTCTAGATTGAAAGTTATGAAGTTTGGAAGTTAGTATATGCGACTTCTCTTTGTTTTTATTTCTCACAGACGTGAGTGAAGAGTCACGGCTGTGACTCTTTCTCTTCTGCATTTTCTTTTTAATTCCTTAATTCAATTGCTATTCATTCACTTAACACCCAAATCATTTATTTTATGCCCACTTTCATGCTATAATATTTTTAATTAAATTGTTAGGTATTGTCTTTACATCTCCAATGAATTTTATTTATTTAATATAATAATTATTAAATTATTTATCCATTTATTTAGTATCTATTATTTGATTTGATTTGATTATTATTAGTTTATATTAAAAAAGGGGTTTCTCCATGACGTCTTTTAATTTATTTACATGTCAAGCTTATTCTAGGCCATTTATTTTAATTGTTTGTGTATTTATTTCGCTTCCGTTAACGAATTAAAATATTTTTATTTTGATATTAATTTTATTTATGATTATTTTTATTTTAAAAACACTCAAAATTTTTGGCGCCTTGTCGCCATTAAATAAGAACGGAGACCCGGGGCCAACTTAGGAAGTTTACGATATCTCACTTGTACAAGGCCCGACATCTCTTATGAAGTTACTTTAATCAGTAGATTCATAGATTCTCCACATCAATCTCATATACAAGTGGCTAAACATATCCTAAGATACTTGAAGGGAACTCATGATTTTGACTTGTTTTACTCTTCTTCTAATTTTTGCACTCTTGTTAGATATTCCGATAGCAATTGGGGTGGTGATTTGGAGGATCGTAAAAGTACATCAAGTTATTGCTTCAACTATGGTAATACATCTTTCTCGTGATCATCAAAGAAGCAAACCATTGTTGCTTTTTTGACTTGTGAAGTAGAATACCTTGTAGTAGCCTCGAGCGCCTGTCAAGCAGTTTGGTTGTGCAATTTACTTAGGCAAAGTCACTTGCAAATTGACGGAATTTTGAGAAGATATTTGTTGACAATGTTTCTACAATTAATCTGGCCAAAATTGCGATTGCACATGGAAGGAGAAAGCATATTGATATTCGTTTCCAAATTAGTTGAAAATAAGAGAATTGAACTGAAGTGTTGCAAGATTGAGAATCAGATAACTAATGTCTTTGACTAAACTGTTAAAGTTTGACACTTTTGTGACGATGAGAAGTATGCTTGGTTTGTGTAGACAGTCGAATTAGGATTGGTTTGCGCACCGGACACGGGACTCCCTCTCTGAAAAACTGAGTGAGATTAAACCGTGATTTACTCCTTCACCACTCTGTCGGGCTGGAGTGTGGGGGCACCTGGGATGAGCGATTCCACCTTTTGAGTGCAAAGATTAAAGGAAGAAATGTTAGTATAATCCTAATTCTCTAGCTTGTTGAAACACTCAAGGTTGTTAGGATTTTTAGCCGGCTATTATGATAGGAGTTAGTCACGTTTCATATTTTTAAGTTCAAGAAGTTAGTGACTCTGTTCAATTTTAGTTCTATAAATCCTTGCAGGCATGTTGCAATTTTTTAAGGTGTGAAATAAAAGTCTCTCAACTTTCTCTGCTATTATATTTATTCTTTCACAACAACCTTGTGTTGTTTTACATCAGTTCTAAGTTAAACTGTGGAGTACCCGGACCCTATAGTATGCCTCCAAGAAATGGATAAGTAGAGGTTGTATAACTTCGGCCGAGGCCGAGGTGGCATGAAGTATGAACTAACAAGCCTCAGGAGATCAGACATATGGATCTAGAGATTGTTGGACCTATAACGCTATTCTATGATTGGGCTTTTCATGTCACCACCGCCTATACTGTATAGAACTATACGCCACTTTTCCGATTGTGATTGTGCAAAAATAGCCTCATTAATAAATAGTTATGAGTGTTAACCTTAAATATCCGAGTTGCTGTGGTGTAGTGGTCATCACGTTAGTCTTACACACTAAAGGTCCCCAGTTCGATCCTGGGCAGCAACACGTGTGAATAAACGTTTTGGCAAACTACAATTTTATTGGGCGGCAGATCATGTTCCAATTACTTGTTCCTACCCTGTGATGCGACCCACTATGAAGTTCTAGACTGTCGTCCTCATGTTGGGGACTGTCAGCCCATCTTGCAATTTTGGAACATATGGCATAAAATTAACAATCTAATCCATTAAACGTGTCCATCTTGCATTTTGACTTTAAACTTAAAGCCTTTCAAAGAGAGAAACAAATTACAGCATAAAGTTGTTACAAGGAACTAATCATGAGAAGCTTTAGCTCTGACTATCTAGCAATTTGGAGGAATTCCGTTCTGAAAAGTACGCATACAAATGCTTGATGGACTAAATAATAACCTTTTCCAGCATATGTATCTCATTCGATGCATTCCTCCATAAGCGATTGTACCTTCCTCAGTTAGCGTAAACATTCAACCTCACCTTAGCACTAACTTCTGGATGAAGTTTCAGTTCGGCAACATATTCTCCTGTTTCCCTGATCTCTGGAAGTGAAACTATTCGCTTGTCAACGTCCCTACAGAACAATGAAAAACACAAAGAGCGAAGCTAGATAAGCAAGGGAAATGAAGGCTAACTACGAATTGTCAATGCCTATCTGATAGCTTGCAAGAGCATGATTTTCTCTAGTGTACTTGAGGCGTAAATGATACCTCTGAAGCTGTGCCTTGATGATGTCAGTGAGATCTTGTGCAGTCACACTACAAAAAGGCGCATAAATCAGAGGGTAAATTCAAAAGTGGAAATTGAATAAAATAAAAAGCTCAAATTTGAGTTCAACTGAACTCACGTTCCAAATATTTGTTTGCCCTTTCCACCTTTGCGCTTCACCTTGAAAGCTCCAACAGTTTCAAATATTAGAGCAAGCTGTTGTGCTTCTTCTTTTACCTGCATAAGTAGTTCAACTTCTAATGAGACTAGCACTTAGGAAAGGAAGATTGAACAAACAATCAGGGATGGTCTTAAATAGTGAGATCTAGTTACCCTTTTCTTCTCAGCTTCAATCCTTTCCTCTTCTATCTTCATTTCCCTAAAAAACGAAGAACAAATATCTGTTGGAATTCCACCCATGATAACTCATAGGTAAGAAACAGTTTCGTTACTAAGAATAAGCTAAGAGCACAAGACCAATTGCTCTACTACGACAAATCTCTCATTGGTACAGTATTCATTATATTATTGACGGAACTGGAGTACAATGATTTACTGTGGCATTCCCACAATCCTGCTGATATGGCTAATCACAATAACAATGTCAAAACAAAAGGAGTTAAAACAAAGTAGAAATACAAGTGGAAATTTTGAAGTCCCATAGAAGCAAAACTCAATTCTAGAATAAATCCTACCAATTTGACTAGAATAATCAAGGAGTGAAAGAGTTACATGCTTTCCAATGTATAAAGACGAAATGTGAGCTAGAGATCACATCTCAAAAATAAGGTTACATGAGCATGGATTTTCTGCTTTTGCTAAACTTGAAACGAGGAATTAGTTGGCTTTGCAATAGAATATCATACTTTATTCTTTTGCAGAAAACAATAGATAACTGAAGGTTCTTAGTTGTTTTGACAAAGAACAGGTATGCTATGAGCCAGAGGTTTGATAAAAACATCTCTAGAAATAAAACAAAGCAGAAAGAAATCACAAGTAAAATAAAAGAAAACCGTGATTATCTGCACATTAATGATCAAAAGATACAAAGACAAGTTTTAAGCAAGTTTTTTTTCATACTTTATCTGCTAAGAAACACATGATTTTAGAAGTTGATTATCAACATAAAAGCAAATGACTTTTAAAAAAAAACATATAAACAAATGAACTGCAATTAGTTTAAAAGAGATGCAAACAAGCTGTCAATTATGAAGGCTACAAATCATAAACAGAAAATGCTTATTGGAACTCCATTCATTTACTTTCCTCCAACAAACAGCTGACTCTCTTAAATGCAAAACACAATAATCACACTTTCTCAGACTTGCCAAATGCTGACAGATGGTCACAAAATCCTCGGAAATGCATGTACAGATGCCAACAACACTTATTTTGTGTCAACAGATACATCACCTAAAACTATGACAAATTAATTTAAAAAATAGAAGGAAAAATCTATATCCACCTATGGTATTTACATCTCAAAGTTCTCCAGGTTTTCCATCGCTTCTCAAGAAAATTAACCAAACGTCCTCAAGTTTGAAGCTGGAAGCAACTATCAACCATAACATGTATATCTGCTAGCATTTACCCAAATTTCCACATCAATTACCAAAATGCAAGACACAGGAGAACTACTTTACCAAACAATTCTAACTCCAGTTTTGGAAACCATACCAACGGGGAAAATTGAAAGCAACAATTTTGACATTACTTGAGTAGAGTGGGAGTGACAAGCTGGGCCTTGCCCATGGGCAGAAGAAAATTCCTGTAAAATCCAGCTTTCACATCCATCAGTTGCCCTTTCTTTCCCAATTCTGCTACATCCTCTTTCAATATTATCTAACACAAAAAAAAAAAAAAACAACAACAACAACAAACCAAGAAAATCCCTTAACAAACTCTGCAAAATTATAGGAAAACCATCCACTCCATTTGATTTCAATTGTAAAATAATTACCTTTCGAGTCTTTTTGGCTTTCTTTTGGGCTACAATCACGAAAACAGGGTTTCCGTGTAGTATACGTTTTAACGACGATTCATTTGTCTTCACATTAAAGTAGTGAAGTGAAGAAGAAGAACTCAGCAGTGAAGCCATTGCCACCCCCACGAAAACTCTGATCTTATCCGCTGGCCACTAAACCACTTGGCCTTTTGCATCTCATGGTACCACCTGGATTGGATTTCGGATTATTTTCAACGTTATCCTCATAATTATAAGCATAATTGGTAAGAAGTGGGATTTAAGCCTCTTTTTCACTTGGGAGTTGAGGTTCTAATTTCGAGCCTACTGTACCTTTATAAGACTTCATGAGACTTAGTTCATTTCTAGGGTTTAAAACTTAATATGAGATTTTATGCTATATTTGATTTTTAAAACTATTAAAAATTTAATCTATACACTGACTCTTATTTATTAATTTTATCAAATTTTATATAATGTAAAATTATTATATTTATAGTTTTTGATTTAAATAATAAAATATAAATATGATAAATCAATAAATTTATAAGAGTTTTTATAATTTTATTTATTAATATAATAAAAACAAAATAAAATATTAGCCATTTGCATAAAATTATAAATAAAAATAATTTACCAATATATTTAATTTACTATCTATTAAATTAATAAGAAATATTATTCATAATTAAAATTTTATGTTTATTGAATAAATATATTTTATTTCAAACATAATTGAAAGATATATAAACATAATAGAATAATAAATTAATTATTTAATGAATACTATTTCATTTCATATGCATAAATTTTACATATTTAAAAAATATTTAGTTTAACAGAAAATGCGACGGTCTCTTTTTTAATTCTCGTTTTATATTAGATTTAGATTATCTATTCCTGTTGTCTTATGTTTTATGAGTTTCTAATTTCTTTAAATCCTATTTATTAATTGAATAAATACTTATAAAATAAATTTTTAAGGACCTAACAGGTATCTGTGTTACCTATCAGGATGCGTTTGAAATGAAAGCCCATCTCTTCTAACTTTGAATGCAAATTCCCAAGCCTGCCCAAGTTGACCCATGAATACTTGTAGATTGATTGTAGGGGACTGCGTCATAAGGCTAGCTATTCGCATGACATTGATCTGAGTGGACCTAATGTATGAAGCAGCGATCTCAGCATTAAGAAAATTACATGTATTCAAAAGGATTTAATAAATAAATAAACATATACTGCCTGCCCACATAAAACCATCTCAACCAAGTAAATCACTTGATCACGTTGCTAGTGACGGCCTATTCGGATGTTACCTAATTAAACACTTCGTTCATGTAGACCTTCCCCCGACCCTCTTGGTATAGGTCATGAGATTGGGGAGAGACAAATGCTTTCATTGCCAATTCGAAGGCTAACACATTTTAATGGAGTCTACAAGCGCCGCATATAAAAACTGATTCCAGCTTTAAAAGTTATGTGCGCTTAATTGACAAGGCCAAACAACTTGGGATAAACCTTCTCCAGCTCTTTCAACTCTCAAGATTACTAGATAAAAGGATTGTGACTACCGTCCTCATAATATGCTACAAGGAACCACATAAATATCGTCAAAAAAAAAGAAAAAGGAACCACATAAATTATTACACATATGAGCAAGCGTTTTGCTTGAGAGAGAGATATCTTCCACGAGTATTTCAAAACCGTGTGCTCAGTCCTCTGTTCACCAGTAACATATACTTGGGAGACATTCCAATTTCCTAGGCTATCGAACCGTGACCACTTAATTTCCTTGGGCGGAAATTTTAAAACGAAGTGAAAATAGTTAACTTGGTCGACTGAGATTGATAACCAACACTAACAGATTTTCCTTTCTTTTTGGTTGAAAATCCTCAATTTGGTTCTTTAAAATAATGTCAAAGTCAAAGTTTACCTCTTATGGCATGACTTTAAGAAATGGTCAATAATAAAATATAATTGTCCATAGTATAAAAGAAGCACGCCTACATCAATTAGTTTTGTAAGGTACATCAACTAAGAATAAGGAGAAGTTATTCTTAATCAGATAACTAAGTTCTTTTTAGACAAAATTCTATTTAAAAAAGTTTCTTGGACATAAAAAATATTACATGTTTTGTACAAAAAGAAGATAAACATGCAAAGTTCAACTCAACTCTTTTCTCAGGACTGTTTCCAACTGAGGAAGGTCCTAAGTGGGATGAAACCAAGCTTCCAAGTTGGCTTTCACTTCTTTCTCTCGACTGCTGTAATCTTATAATTTTTTAAAAGAATTGCCAATGAGGACAAATGCTTCATGTCCTTCCCCACATACTCTTTGAAGAGACACGGATAATAGTGTTTTATACGAAACAGATGATCCGCAAAACCCCATTCTAGGGAAAGTGAGACTTGAGATATTAGTGTGATCCCATAGGTGAGAATATTGAAGCAAGATCCTTGAAAATGATTTCTGGGTCCACTTCTTGCTTTCCTAGTACTTTTTCACAGGGCTTGCAAATGTATTCTGTCCCTGAAGAAATTGTTTCTTCGCTGGGGTCAAGTTCTTCATTAGAAACTCACTCAAATTCTCTCCTTTACGGTCTTTCAATTCTCAAAGACAAAGTTCATGAGGCGCAGTCTCTAGTTACCATCCTTATCTCGCCAGATCAGACGCAGCCCGAGTCAACGTCGACTATAGCTTTAGGTAGCTTGGAATCTATGATCAAGGAAATAGTAATCACTGCTTCTTCAATTTTGCTCACTTGTCAACAGATGGCTATTGGTACCAATTCAGGCAATAATAATACTACGGACGAATTGCAGCAGTCTCGTGGCAAGATCCAAGATCCAGGGTTATTAGAGCAGACTATTTCTGCAAATCGAGCAGGTAACATCGGTCAAAATAAAGAGCAAAATTTTTTTGTTTCTCATGAAACTTTAGACTGGTACGGTGAGAACTATAATAATTGGAACAACAATAGTGGTGCCCATGCCATGAGCAGTCATATTAATAGGGTTCCGAGGGGACATATGTCCCAAGGAAACGACCATATTGTTGAAGGGTTACAAGAGAAAAGGCCAGAGAGTTACGATATAATTGAACTGGATGCAGAGGATATACTAGCTAAATACACACATTATTGCCAAGTTTGCGGGAAAGGATTCAAGCGTGACGCAAATTTGAGGATGCACATGAGAGCTCACGGTAGTGAGTATAAAACTAGCGCCACCTTAACCAAACCTATGAAGAATAGCAAAGGAGGTGCAATGGGAGAGAATGATTCTTCAATGAAGTTGCCGAAAAAATACTCATGCCCACACGAGGGATGCAGGTGGAATAAGAAACATGCCAAGTTCCAGCCATTGAAGTCCATGATATGTGTGAAGAATCATTACAAGAGAAGCCACTGTCCTAAAATGTATGTGTGCAAGCGTTGCAATAAGAAGCAATTCTCAGTGTTGTCTGATCTAAGGACTCATGAGAAACACTGTGGAGATCTCAAGTGGCAGTGCTCTTGTGGTACTACTTTCTCTAGGAAGGACAAGCTTATGGGACATGTTGCTTTGTTCATTGGCCACACCCCAGCAATAACCTCGACAAAGCCCCAAGAAAATGTAGTAAAAAACCAAGCGACTGAATGATGACAGGTAACTGATGAAGTCCATAACATAGCAAATACTTAGCCGATGTCAGCAATTTTTTGCTTGCAATCTTCCCAGAGACACTAAGTGTTGTATATGCACCGTATGTTCATCTTATTACCACAGTTACGAAATCTTACACTGATTAACGGGGCCCTATTTATCTTGCATTATTTTAGGGTATGATGCAACTATGTGGGAATCTCTACTTTGTGGGATCAAAATCTTTCCCTGGCCAAAAAAAAAAAAAAAACCAAAGAAAGATATGGCCCTCATACAAGGACGATGCTACCTGCAAATAGTCGAAGATAGTGTCCACTATTATCTGGATACGAAGTTGTGTTTGATTCAAGTAAATATGGAGGCATAGCGTATAGCATACAGTTTCAAAGACACGGTATTTCACGTACTCTGTGAGCTTCAAACTCTTGATTTTATGATCCATACCATACTCATGCAAGTACAACAATCCATGAACAGCGAATATGCATATGCACGCATTTCTGCGTGCATGGTTCTATTGTCTTAGAACTAGCTAATTCTCACGTTATTAACAAGTGTCAACGGTTTGACAATGTTGGGACTATTAACATGTTTAATTGTTGCAATCTTTATCTGCTTGTCTTATGTGTTTGATAGTGGAAAACAAGCTTTGCCTACCTTATGTACATAAACAAATTGTCTATTAAAAGAAAAAAAAAAGCTTCTATCTATTTTAAGAGTTTAAATTTATGCAAAAATGAAAATTAATTTAGTTAATATGTGGAAATTCACTTTTGGAAGCTGTTGTACAAGGATTATTAAAGCTATATATCTTATATTGCATCATACTTATAAACCTTAAAATTTTTATTTATGAAAAAAAAATTTTAAAAATATTAAAATAAACTTGTAATTATATCACAATCCATAAATCTAAAACAAAATGGAACATCAAAACAAGTCTAAAATACAATAACATAATTAATTACAATTGTATTACTTGCTAAAAATAAAAAATGTTTACAATTGGATGGTAAGCAATACAAATTAATTTCTTCTTGTCACAGGCTTTCTTTTGTACATATATTCTTAATGATTTCCTTGTCATTCGCTTAAACCTCCTACTAAGTGATGCCTCGTTGTGGGTTATACTACTACCTTAAGTGGATATAAAGTTATATGTTTAGTAGTGGTTTGAGATTCTTAGTTTGATTGAGAGCATGGAACATTGTTTTGATATTTGTAATCTTGGATCTTGTGAAACTTGTATTGTTTGACAAATTGATCATGTATTCCTCTCAAACATTTATTCCTTATTTATTTTAAAGTTTGAGTATCAGTAACATAAGCAAAAATTAGAATCTTATAAATAAAAAATGGATTAACTTTATTTTTTTAAAAAATTGCCTTATAATATATATTTCTTGAAAATTCTTTAAATGTTACTTCAATTCCTCCTCTTATTTTCCTGGTTACTTGTCTTCTAACAACATATTGAGCTTTTGCCTCTTGAGTTCTTTGTTTTTAAATATAGCCCTCACATCTCTTGCCTTAACAATATTTTTTATTGATTGTGTTAGTATTTTTCTTTTTAATATTTGAAAGAATGCTTTTATTAGTATTTGATTCTTCAATTTTTATTCCTTTTTTTTTATCTACCTCTCTATCTCCGTGATTAAAAAAATAAATGTACACTAATTAGTACATACCTCTAATAAAAAGAAATTTCATTAAGTAAAACACACTTACATTCATATGAGGTCTACTTGTTGGTAGTTATCTTTCCTAAGACAATCCCTTTTCATTATCTTTAAATTGTTTACAGTGTTAGCACTTCATTTTAACTTCTTCCTTACTCATCTTAACTAAACACCTTTCCGGTTCATCTTTACTTCTCCTTCTATTCTTTTTGGTTTTCCTAATCTCTTTTTCATTTTAGGTGGGTGAATTAGCTCTTATTCCATAGCAAACTATAATTTTTTAACAATTAATGGTTCAATACAATATTGATAACCCTTTAGATATGTTTCTTTCTTGTACCAATATTTACTGATAAAATCTTTTTGATTAAGCTTTTTAAAATATTTGTCCTACTCTTATTCTAATACCTATAATCATTTTTTTTCTCTAAATCAACTAGAAACCTATCATAAAGAAAGAATAATCGAACTTTAGACTTTAATTGGATTTGGGTATGTATAACTTTGATTCAAACTTTTAATACTTTTAACTTCTTGATTTTAAGGCAAATAACATCATCATCACTATTCAACAAAATTTATTTTTTTAATATCCAATCCTAGTCATTAACATCACTCTTATATCGCCAAGCATATTGATGACAGACTTTATCCTAAATCCTAGCCTTTGTTATGTTGTTATGCACAGTCATATATTTAAGTAGCATGCTTACGAAGGCTTTAATAAATTTCTTTGGATCCTTATTTACAAAGTCTTGATATGCATCAACAAATAAGCCATTTATATCCTAAACACATGCTTTATAATCATACTTAGTTATGAAATTTATTGTCTTCAATAATTATAATTTGTAAGTATAACTCCTATAACTCCAATTAGTATAAATATGCCTTACACATTTCTTATGTTTTGCATATGGAACCATTGCTTTTAAACCTCCAATAGACCAAGATGTTGGTCATTGATGAAACTTCATCCATTAATTGTCACCAATCATACTCACATCCTCCTTAAGAACCCAATGCCAGGAATCAGAATTCATACCTTCCACTATTGCCATGAAATTGAATATAATTGATTATTTTCATCTCTATCCACTCCGGACAATAAAGTTCCACTTAAAAATTTCTTTAAATATATGCATCTAGCTAAATTATCTTCCTATATATGTGTAAAATTTAAGTTTCAATGCCTTAAAGCCTATATATAACCTCTTAATTATAGGCTTAATAAGTAGACTTTATAAAATAGTTTAAATCTCTTGAATGTCTCTCATTTATTTATCATAAATAATAGTTCATGCATATAAGATCACAACATTACATAATGCTCTTTTATAGAACCCCTCATTATTTTGAATGCTTTTCCTTACCTTATAGCACGTCACTTTTGTGACAACGGTGATAAATCTTTTAGCCACATTAATTTTCTTTTCCTTTACATTATAAGTTGGGTTCTTTCTAACAACAATTCAGTAAAAATTTCACTAAAATGTGGAGTTTGGAAAAGTTCAATTTTGAGATATAAACATTTATTGTGAATATTTTCTCTCCTCCTTTTTAACTTCAAAAAATTTTCCAAATATAATGTGGAACACAAATTGCCTCCACTTATTTGTTAGTAATCCTTTTCCACCTAATATTATATGAAGTCAAGATAAAAAATTGTATTACAACAATCTTGAATTGCTCGAGAGTCTCAAACTGTATTCTTATGATAGTTTATGGTCCAAATTTAGGTTAAAACTCTTCCCTTTATTCTTTCCAACTTTTATAGAACAACCTATAGCATGAACACCATTTGATATTAGAGTAGACAACTCTTTATTTGAGTCAATATACTTGAAAAATGACTCATTAATTTCTTCTCCCATTACACCTATACTAACATTCTATTTAGAATCACTATGGATTGATCTTTTATACTTCCCACCATCATCAATTACATTAATAACATCATGACCAAGCTTAATATTTTTAGTATATTTCTTATAATTCTCTCTAACTTGTAAATATTCTTCATTACTATAGTACAATTCATAAAGATCTATCTCATCATCATTGAAACCATCTATATTAGAAGATATATATATATATATATATAGACACACTTGCTTCTTTATGTTGTCTTTTACCCAACTTATTTACTATGCTACCCTCTATTTTATTCTAATGATCAAAGTATGCTTATACTTTACGAATTCATAAAGTTTTTGTCTCATTCAGTATTTCCAAGTAGTCATGATCATGTGTCAAATTAAGGTCCATCAAACTTTCAAATTTTCTAAATAATTTATAACTAATATTTATTATCACATTAGAATTATTATGCTTTTTGGGAACTCCTAATAGCTCCAATATTAATAGATACTCATGGCTAAATTTCTTCTTTAGTTCTAAATTACTTTCAATATAGTTGAGCTTTGGAGTTGAAGGCGAATGACCATCTTAAAAACTTTGTGTTTATGATCATCGTTGCCATATAATATGCAAAATGTTAGGCCACACCTCATTTGAATGATAAGTTCATGATTGATCATATGAACATAAAATGCATGCTAATTTAAACATGTTTTGTACAGCTTGTGCATTTTTCTGAAAAATTTTAAAAATAGTGATAAAATTAACAGAAACACAGATTATTCATAATTTTTTTAATAATTGTCCTATAAAAAAGCATAAATACAAGAAAAATTAATTAAGTTGGTATATAATTTTTTTCCTCAATTTTGACTATTCAAACCAAATCCTTTCTTCTTATATATAGTATATCATTATGCACTTTCAAAAAGATGATTTTTCTGTCCTCTCGATATATATCTATTAATTATTTACTATTGATGTTATTATTTATATTTGTTTATAGCTAAGACTACGATAATATAATCTTCATTTGTGTTTTCTCCAACATATGAGTTTAAAAATTACACTATTCTAAATAAAATATTAAAATGTATTCAATAAGAAACATAAAAAGAGAATACTATATCATCCTCTTCAATTAAACATTTCAGTTCGGGAACTTATTCTTTTTATGATAACCTAGTTTTTTTTCCCTCATATATTAAATAGTTTTCATTAACTTAGTTGACAATTAAGTTCAAAATAAGTAATTGAAAAACCAAGCCTTGAAAGGTCCTAATATAGAAGTGAAAACTTAGAATAAGTTTATAACAGTTTAAAGTATGCTTGTTCTCAAATTGTTTAAATTTTTTTATATATATAAACCAATCAATAGTTTCAATCTAATTTAAAACCAAACCAAATTACATATCTTTTATCAAATTCTATTTATTTTGTGGTTCAAATTTACAATACTCTTTAACTTGTGCTTGTCCATTTCTTTTTTAAGGTGAAGTCTAAAACAAAATGTTCAACCGAGTCAAATCAAGATTTGAATACTTGTCTTCTAACATGAGTGAAAGCACGTGCTATTTCATCACAACATTTAACACTCGTAATTTTTGTAATATTTTTATTTCATCTAAAAAAAGGACTTGTGTAAACCATCTATTTGAGAGAACAAATCTTCTATTCCAAGATATATTATTTCCTCTGTTCCAGTCAAATATCATCCACCCAATTTTGATTTACTCCTTGCAATAAATGAACGAAATCAATTTTGAAACAGGGAAACAAATCTACGAATAGAAGATCTGTTCCCCTATCTAAGACTATTTCTGATTGTATTCTGTGTAATAATCTGTATTACTTTTGTCTAGATAGCCGGTCATGTAGTAATAAAGACTGTAATCCACATTATTTCAAAAGAAAATCTAAACCACCCAAAAATGATGTGCTGAAACAATTTTCTTCGTGCTAGCCCCAAAATAAAGATGTTTGCATTCCCATCAAAACAACTGTATGTTTATTTAGCAAAATAGCGAACAATGCAATTCAACATGATCAACAAATTCCAGAGAAAAACGTGAATAATTTAATTTTAGCATTAATAAGCACCATGAATTTTCATTCTTTAGTTTCAAAATATGGGGTGCTAGTAAACTACACATGATACCACATTCCAGTGATTTCCACCAACCAGGACCATTAAAAAAAAGATTAAAAAAAGTTATGGGGGAGCAATCACAGACTATGACAAATTCATCAGTAACTTTCGACAAGCAACTAAACCAGAAGAAACCATTCCACATGTCTGATATAGCTAAGCAGACGCATCAACATCAAGGGCTTATGACAAAAGGAAACAAAACCTAACTAATGGTATCTCCATGGCAGAGAATATCAAAAGCAGCATAGATAAATGCAAGTATACATCATTCTAGTCAACCAAACTGTTTGACATTCAATGGCTCATATCTTGAAGATTGATGATATCATTTAACAAGCATGCTCTGTGGAGTTTGATTCTATTGCTGCGGCTGCTGGTAGTTCAAAGGCCTCCTGAAGAGCATGATGTGTGGCTCCGGGCGGTGAATCGCATAGTGGACCCACCCTCGGCTCTGCTGAACCCCAATAGCACGCCATTCGCTCTGCATTTAACAAATCCGAAACAAAAGCTGATCACAAACATTAATTTGGCGATAATTTGATATAAGTACTCAAGCTCTCCAATCATTCAATAGGATCAACTCAATTCCAAATTCTGCAGAAACCACTTGTTGAGTTATTCACCCAAAATTTTCCATATCAACATAAATCAATGAACTTGTGGCTACAAATGTTGGCTTATTTGCTAAGGATTGATTTAGTTATCTAAAGTCAAACTTATCAATCCTTAGCAAATAAGCCAACATTTGTAGCCACAAATTTATTGGTTTAAGTTGATGTGGAAGAATTTGGGCACTAACTCAACACCAATTATGCTTCTTTTCAAGAAGTAAATGACCAGAATACAACAGTAACGATAAAGCAAACAACAGAAAGAGAGGAAGAGAATAATAGATGTAACCTCAGAGAGAAGGCGATTTTTGGGAAGCAGTTTGGCCACTTCTGGAGGAAGCACAACATGCCTATTCAAACAAACCGACACAAGAATTAACCACTCACACACGGTATAAACTCTTGAAAAATCCAATCAAATCACATAGAAACCAAACTTCAAAAGGTAATAGCTAGTACCTGTACTCGTTAATCTCATCGAAGTACTTCTCCGAGTATTGGATCTGACCCATCCCCCACCCTTTCTACCAAATTCCACGAAAACCACCTGACTAATCAAATCAAATTTCCAGAACACGACGCAGTTCAATTTGACAAATCGCAAAACAATAACCTAGTTATATAGCCACGGGGAGAGTGAAAAATAATAAGTTGGGAGGTTGAGTAATAACGAAAGTTAAACCGGGGCACATACGTAAATATCCCTTACCGGATTAATCCTGTATTTTGAATTTCAAATTTCGAGTTTTTCTCCCGCTCTAATTACCAAAAGCGAACACTCACTTCTCAAGTTCTCATATTATACGCTTCCTCTAGAACTTTCTGTTCTATTCCCTTTTTCAGGTTTTCTTTAATTGTTTTTATTGACTTGCGCGTAAAATTGTTATTTTACAGTCTTCAAAACCCAACTATTACGTAACGTTTGGTTAGTGTCTTCGGGGATGAGGACGGTGGACAAGGACGTAAAAGTTCTGTCTTTCGTCCTGTTTATTTGCTGTCCTCACCTATTTTTGTTCCGTCTTCAGAGGATAAAGATAGAAATTTTTGTTCCTTCTAAAACTGAGGTACAGAAATTCTTGTCCAACGGACAAAATCAAGAAAAGACAAAAATAGCCTCATGTGACGTCTGAAACTTAAAACAAACAATATTTTAATTAATTAATAATTATATTTTAATTAATTAATCAATATTTTAATTAATTAATTATAAT
>JANQBM010000008.1:7692469-7713631 GCA_025594535.1 Erythroxylum domingense
AATGTTTGAAGCCTCAATTTTGTCATGAATTTTGCAATTGCAAGTTATAGCACTACATTTGCCCATACTTCTAATAATATGTCTTCTTGGCTTCGTTGCTAATAGATTTGCATTTTGAGTTCTCTTGGAGATTAAACATGGTGAATTTGCAACGGATTGAATCTGAGGAAGGCTATTTACTTCCAAAATTTCCCTTGATTTGAGTCGTTTGTTTGAGCAACTAAATTCCTCTAAACATAAAAGAAAGTATATGAAATTGAATAATTTACAACAAAATATAACATTTGTTATATACAATCTAACATTGACAAACTTGGAACAGCTAATGAGTAAAAATCTTTGAAAAGGTTCTTAGTACAGTTTGAAAGATCTGTAAATGGACACCTCTGCTTGAATCCATAATTTGTTAAACTGCTCTTGGCTGAACTGGATGCTTGGTTTCCATTTGATTCAGAAATTGGTGTAACACCACTATGTTGTCAACGAGTTTGAACATATGATATTCTTCTTTCCAAGAAGTACTAATTTGTAAGAATTGAAGAGGAAGGTGGTAAACAATAGTTTCTGATAATATTTCCAGGAACTCCTAACAAAAATAACACAATAGTTGAATGTGAGCAAAAATAGACGTGCTTGTTGTAAAACATAACTAATGCAAAGAGCACATCATATATAGATCTATTAAATTTGCATAAAGATTGTCATTGTACCTCCTAAAACACTAGCAGCAGCAGCTGTTCTTTCTATTTCACTACCTGATGCATTTTCCTTCAATAGTGGAGTCTGATTTTCTTTAAGTTGAAAAGAATTTCTGGCATTGGACTTCATAACTTCACTCTTCATACCACACTGGTTTCTCCTTGAAACCACAGGCAAAATTCTATGTTGATTGCACATGATCCATTGTCTTCTGAGGTAGTTTTAGTAGTTATAACAAAGCAAGAACATATATAACAACCTAATATCTTCACAATAGATGTACAAACTATATTTCTAACATCATCACTTAGAATGAATCTTCTACCAAATAAAATTTAGTCTACCACAACAGCACATATTCCTTTGTTCTAAACCAGAACTTCTGATATTTTTTACAAAGAAGGAACCTTTTATAAAGCATTATTATACTAACAGTCTTAGAAGCAAGATGAAAAACTAAATAGAAAGTAACTGTTCTAGCGGTTAGATGAAAATCATAAAAAAACAGAAAAAAGAACATAAACATGTTTTACAAAAAAGGCATAACATAATAAAAATGGAGATAGAAATGAAATTCTGATCCAATGAATCTTTTGCAAAATGAAATTCATTCCCCTACCACAAAGAACACACTCTAACAACACTTCTTCTTTCCTTCTAATCGAGAACTTTGATGTGTTTGTAAAGAAAAAGCCTTTCTGTAAAGGATCATGATCCCTTATATAATAGGATATATAGGCCATAGATAAAAGGCACCAAATTCTGATATTAAAACCCTTCTCTTATCTGAAACTATTGATATGACAAGGCAATTGAAAATATAAGAAGTCTCCTTTTGCTGAAAATATTTAATAGTTATAATAAGAAAATTTAATAAGCATGATTATATGAGTTAAAATTAAAACCTCAGTTAAAAGGCTGACCAAAAAGAGATGATAGAAATAAAATAAAAAATATCAAAAAAAATATAATAGATAATTCATCATCTTCTTAAATCAATAAATTTATTTTCTATCAACATAATTACACCTACAATAGATAGATTACACGGCAAAAGGGGACCTATATTGCATTCCTTTATGCCACCAGTTTTGCACAACAACTTGTGAAAGAAATTGTTTTAACCTATTGACCTCACATTTTTAGGTAAAATACAAGTGGAAATTTTTAAAATTTTAAGCTTTATATATATGCATGCTTGTGCAAACCAATTTTTATGCTTCATATAATTGCTGCATATAACTAAAATTTTCAATTCAAAAATTTTCTTTTCATACTTAAAAGAATAAATATCTATACCAGAATATAATTAGAGCATTGCCGGAAAGAATGCACTTTGCAATGGAGTCCAGCAAGTAGAGTTAGTCATACAATAACCAACATAAGATTTACGTCGAAATTTAGCCATTTCCCATCTTTCTACACCACCAGCAACATCTATACTCGAAATCCCTTCCTCCAGCATGACAATAACGTGCTCAGCAACAATGGCTACCTTCCTATTTTTTTATTTCCCTTTCTAACTCAATCGAAAGTTGCAGAGTGAGAAAAGTCATGAACAGTTAAAAATAAATGGGTGAGATAGAATAGAAGTGAGTTGTGAGAAAGAACTTGTTGAATAAACATGCAGTTATAGGTGGTCATAGTTAAGTGTACCTCTCAAACAATAAGAAAGAGAAAGAAATGATATCATTTTATTTGCTTTTGATAAGCATTAAATTCTTTCTGAACATATTTAATATTACAAGGAGGCAAGTTTGGATCTTATTTGTACGTTGGATCTAGGGATGGCAATGGGGTAGGGCAGGGGTGGGGAGTACCTTCCCCACCCCATCCCCGCCCGAAACCCCCACTCCCTGTCCCCGATCCCCGATCCTCCAAGTGGGGATTTTTTGTCCTCGCCCCGTCCCCTCCCCGTCCCCGCCCAGCACCCTCACTCTCTGTCCCCGATCCCTGATCCCTGAAGTGGGGATAGTCCCCGCGGGGACCCGAATCCTCACCCTGTACCTATATAAAGTTGGTACATATGATTATATCACACTTCCATAAAATATACTATGGTGCAATAAAAAAGCCATTATGTTGAAAAGTTTAATAGGAGCCTTCTTGAATCAAAATCTCAAATATTCTCAAATTCTCAGTGAACTATTAGTGAATAACAATTGAAAATATAACAAGAAAAAACTTTTATTCTAAAAAAAGAATAATTGCATGTCATTTCAACCATTAAGGCTAAGTCCACCATCTTGAATTTGAGAGGAAACCATAGAATCTACTAGGTTGGGGCTGGTTAATTTTTATCTTCACTAGTTGATGTTGTTCTTATTTTTATAGTACCACAGTTAGTATGCACTTGAAAATCACAATCTGGACAACAGTATGACCATTCTTGGATCCTAATTGTTATTGAAAAAGGATTAAAGAAAAATAAAATCCCAACAATTCCAAATCATCATCATAAGAGCATAAATAGAGAAAATATCAAAGGGAAATTTGTGATTGAGCATACATAATAGAACTTACTCGTAATAATTAGAACTATATACAACTTACTCAAGTAGTAGAAAATTTGTCCTCAACTTCTTCATCTTCGATAATTGTATAATATGGGGGCTTTGCATTTGAAGAACCTATCAATTTGTAAATTTTAGATTAATTTTAAATAAAATAAATATAAATAAAATAGTACAAAGGTATAAGGTTATAAACTTATAATACCTCTCATCACATCGCGTAACCAATCTTGCCAACACATTAATGCCTTAATTGTGTTTTCATGTAATCTACTACGATGTGGACTCAAAATACGACCTACAGTGCTAAAAGCAGATTCTGATGCAACGGTAGAAATGGGAATCGCAAAGAAGTCTCTTGCAATTCTTTGCAAAATTGGGTATTTCACTCCAATTTGTTTCCAATAAGCCAATATATCAAATATTTCTTCATTTGATTCATCAAGTAAAACAGGCTCCTCTAAATAGCAATCTAAGTCTAACTTCACATTACTTTCAGAAGCAGTTTCTTGTACATATTGCATATAACTACTCTTCCATCTCGATTTCTTTGTAGGAGGACCTAATTCAGTGAGATTTAAAGATACACTAGAATCACTTCTACTGAGAATGCTCCTCTTGTCATTGGCTTGATATTCAATAATCAAATCATCACCTAATTTTCTAGCTTTTTTCATTTCTACATCTGATTCACTTCCATATATAAGTCGAAAGAAATAATCCAACAACTTCATTTTATATCTAGGATCCAAAAAGGCCCTTACTATCATCACCCCATTGATTGCATTCCAATACTTATCAAACTTGGAAATCATACTTGAAGCCATGTTTTTTACAGCATCATTAGAAGAATAAAGTCATTCTCTCAAGGACAATCTAATTTCACAAACTTTAGGGAAATAAACATTTGCAGTTGGATAGTTAGAACCTGAAAATAATTCAGTGACACCATAAAATATCTCCAACTTATCACAAATTTCAGATGCCATTTTCCATTCTTCATCACTAGGACAAGACTTAAACTGCACATCACGTTGTTTCAAACGTTCAAAAACCTCTATGTATGGCAATGCAGAAGAAAGCATCAAAAATGTAGAATTCCATCTAGTTCTGCAATCAAGACAAAGCTTCTTTGAATATGTGACACCCAACTATCTACAAGCATCAACAAATTTTTCTCCCCTTTTTGGTGTTGCAACCCAATAATTGACACTATTTCTAATTTTTTCTATAGCATCATAAATTACTAACGATCCATCTTTGACAATCAGATTCAGTATTTGAGCACAACAACGCATATGAAATAAAGATACTCCCAGTATGAAAGAAGTATTCGGAATCTTCTCAAAGATAAGATCAATCATGACATCATTAGTGGTACAATTGTTAACCGCTAGTGTTGACAACTTCCTATCTAGATTCCAATCATACAAGCACGTAACTAAATTATAAGATAACCTCAACATTATATAATGCAGGCACATAAATGAACCTAAATAAAGAAAAAAATCATAAATATTTTGAAATTACATTAAAAATATAAAAACAAACAAATTAATTGTTTACCGCACAAGTCGATGTTGTAATGTCCAATTATCATCAATATAATGTGTCGTAACAGCCATAAATCTTTTATTTTGATTGCTTGATGTCCACATATCCGTAGTTACGGCAACACGACTTGAGTTCTTCTTAAGAAGTTTCATTGTGTTATACTTCTCTAGCTCATAATGTTTCATGATATCACTTTTTATGGTATTGCGTGAAAGAACCTGTAAAATTTTAAGAGCATAAGCAATATAAGTTCATTCACTTGAAAATGAACAACTAAAACAAGTAACAAAATAACAATTACTTAATAGGGATTTTGAAACATCTTCTTTTTTTATCTTGAATAACGACTGCATAGCATCGCAAAACCTTCTAAATCCAATATGATCAACAATGGAAAGAGGATAGTACAATCATTTGAGCAAGCTCCTTTCTTGCAACATCTTGACAAAAAGAATAGTTCCTGATAACAAATGTCTCACCCTTATCTCCCATAGAGCTTGATGATCATGACAAAGTTTTCAGTATGCTTTGCTTTGTACCACTTTTGTTACGAAGCACACAACTACTTATGTGGTCATGCAAATGTTTAGTACCCTGTTTAGTTTCACCTATAAGATTTTTCCCTTAATATTTGCATATTCCCTTCCACTTGCCATCTATTTTTCGTCTGTGAAAATGCTCCCATGTTTTTAAAGTCAGTTCTTTTTTATTTGAGCTCCCTCGTTCATTAATATTCTTTGTCTCCGAAATTTCTTCACGTATTTCAATATGTGGAGGTTGAGTTTCTTGATTCTCCTCTACTAGATTTGAAGACGACATAAGTGGAACTCGATTGCTTCCCACAGGAGTATGCATTGATTTGTTCTCACTTGCCATTTTTACATAATAACAAGATATAAATCAATAAAAAGAAATCAGGACAGTAATAAGAAAATAACACTCTCAGATCGCGGGGTATGAAAAGAAATATGTTAAGAGTTGTATTTAATATAGTTAGTCACACTGATAAGAGTAATACTACCTCTACTCATAATAGTAACCCATCTGTAATTCCCCTCCAAAATCTTTATTCATATAACTTTCATTTTCCTTCTAACTCTCAATGTCTTGAAATTAAATTTCACATGTAATTTGATATCTCATTCAATCCATAAAATCAAATTATTCATATAGTCTTTATTGATTGAAATGCGCCTAAACACTATCGTACAGTGACAAGTAGTAATGGCAGGAAACACAATCATACTACATATTTTTCAAGAAACAATCTTAGCCTCAGTAATGAAAAAGAGTTCAGCTTCAACAATTAAAGTATCATTTGCGACAAAGCCCCTGTAGGCATCACGAAGAACTTCCAATGGCATAAGCCTATGCTGGCCACACGCTTCTAACTCTGTGAAAGTGTACCAGTGACTAACTACACAAGAAAATAAGAATAGCCAAATCGATTCTACACTACTACCATCTGTTTCTTATGTATCCATTTAAGACTCGTAAGCTTTGTTTTTTATTAGGTGGAAAAAAGGTTATAAAAATGTGTGTGGCTCTTCACTTTCTCTTTGATATTTTCTTCTTTGATTGTTTGTGGCAGAGATTTTGTTTGCTTGTGGTAGAGATTTTCTGACTAACAGTGATATCACTAGAGGACCACCAATTACCAAAAGCTAAGATGATTTGAAACCCACGTTACTCACTAGGCCACCACGCAAACATGATTATTTTATAAGAAATAAATATAAAAAGAACTAACCTGAATCAAAAGATTCAAAAACATGTAGCGTGAGCGTGATTGCGTTGATGAGAGAGACGACTGATTGATTCGAAAATTCAAGGAATAAGAGAGACAGCAGGTTGACGTGAGAAGTTTTTGATAAATAGAAACCCTAAAGAGTAAAGAGTAAATAATAAATAGTATAAAATTAAAAATATATACTATATTTTTAAAATTATAAGGGACGGGAATCCCCACGGGCGGGGAATATTCAACTCGTCCCTGACCTCGATTTTGTCTCGAGGATTATATTGGTAATTTTTTTCCAATCTCTGCCCCGAATGAAAAATCCCCAAACTCCGAACCCAAATTATCATCCCTAATTGGATCAGCTAAAAGTTAAAAAAATATAGGAAGAATAAGGCTTGACATTTTTAAGCGGGAATTGAATTAACAGGGATTGAGTTTTAAGTAAGTAGATTGATTAAAACAATTCTACTAATCTGTCAAAATTTTGAATGTTTAAGCACTTGGATAGCACCCTTTGCTTTCTGTACATCACCATTCCCTCTTTCTCTCTCTCTACATATATATGTGTTTTCTACAAAAAGAATCATGTCATGACCAACGTCAATATAGGCCCATAATCATAATCATCCATCTCTGTATCTGTACACACCCACGAGTTAAATTGCAACCAAAAATATTCAACCACCCTGTGATCGACGAACAATTCGGCACTTTGGCACCACCTTACGCAGCATTGAAGTCCCTTGAAACACTGTGAATTGGTAATCTCTCCTGTACTCCGTCAGCTGTAACATACATGAATCAACTTAGCACCTACTTCACAAGCTAACATCCTTGCTACCATAGGAAATGGAAATAAATTTCATAATTTACAACTAAAACATTAGACACGTAGGCATGAAAGAGTATGACGAACCTCCTCCTGGCCCATCTTGCTGAACCCAAATTTGTTGGTCCATATAGATTCAGCTTCTTCAGCTGCTGGTAGTACGATATTTTTAACATTGAGAAACCCAAGCAATTTCTCTATACAAGAAAATAACGCCTGGAAGAAACCCTGCAAACCAAAAAATAATAATAATTGTTTCCTTGCTTAGAGACTGAGACACAACTAAGTAGACCTCTCATTGTAACTAAAAAGCTGTGAGCGTGGAACTAAAAACTCGAGTCACTAATGCATCATGTCATATCAAATATCAACCTGTCCTTGGGATTTGCTACTAGTTGCAACCAAAGGAAGTTCTGCCAGTTCCTCCCCAAGAATCCTCACAATTGCCGCTGATACCACCACATGGCTATTACAACAAATAATAAAATTATTATCCAAATCAAACTCATCTCAATACAAAAAAAGTTATAGAACACATTTATTCAGATTCTTACTTGACTAACAACACGGCACAATGCATGCCACCAAGTTCTTGAGTTTTCACATCATTCTCTCTACAAGAACCAACAAACCAAGATTTCAGTAAAAGAATAGAACAGGGCAAAGTAATAAGAGCATAAAATGGCAAGAAAGTGAAAGAAAAAGTTGTTAATGAAAAAGCAATAATTGTTTCAGATCCCCGACACACAACCAAAATATTTGTTATTGCTTACCCAAAAACCAATGATGGAATTAGGTCAATGTTACCACCTTCACTTGCCGATCGTTGTACAACTATTGGATCAAATCGCTCCTAGTACCAAGAGAAAAAGAGTGTTAACAATAAACAAATAGCAATACTGAAGCCACTTCCTGCTAATTATTCCAAGAACATTCTGAACAAACCTAGTATAGATTACTCACGTGAAAGATAGCAACAGCGTCAGATAATAATGATTTGGCATCATCAGAACAATTTCTTCTCCCATTAAGAAGCCTCCATCTCACATCTAGGTTGTCACCCATCTCTGTAGCATTATCCCCTAGCCTCTTCTTTATAACATTCAGACAAGAATCCGGAAGTTTTTCTTCACCACGTATTACCAATTTCTGCAAAGCTGAATACATTCTAGCACAACCAGAGCAACAAAACCAGTCGCCTTTTGGTAACTCCTGTTAGAAAAATTAAGTCAACTTCATCTTTAGGTCTTCTTTTTTCAAGTACATTAATCTTTTGCATGATAAATAGAAACTTGAACACACCTTTAGGTCCTCTATTTTGTTATCCTTTAAACAGCCAACATGGTGCTCCTTCTCACACTGAGGAAAGTACTGCATATTACTCCACAACTCAATTGGCAAGTAATTTATATCGAAATTATGATTTGATACAAACCTGATCACAAATTATTACAGTGCGAGGACCAAAATCATTCTCAAAGTCATGCTCCCTGTAAGACCATGAACTTGGAATATTAGAAATGAAAATATTAAGCAAAATAAACATTGAGATTCTTCAATAGAGCGAGTAGTCTCTTCTCATTCAGTGCCCAGTTACGAGAAAGTGGTTTGGATTCAGGATCAGAAACTTATTGGATTCTCTCGAAGCAAAGCCAAACACGCAATTGTTTATCTCTTAACAAAACTTAAACAGAGGGTTATTTTCACTTCCTTGCCTCATCCAAAGTCACATGCATATAAATCACATTATCTTACATTCTAGATTCAAATACATCAATCTAATATTGCCAAGAAGCTAAATGAGCATTATATGCCACATGGAAAATCAGTGCAAATTGGTTAAAAAAAGTAGAAATGGACAGAAAAGAGATATACACAAATTTAGAAAACATTGGCATTATTGGCATTTATTATATATACCGAGAAAAGGACTCAACCTGCACAAAACACATCCTCCAGATGCATTCTCTAGCTTGACAATTCGAATGCATCGTCTGGTTATTTGTTCAATGGGATCTACACCAGCAATTCTACCAGCAGCAATTGCATTGGCATTTTTCTCCACAAGTTTCTCTTTCTGGTAGGCATTCAGGCAAGTTCTACAATACCATTTTCCCTTGGGAATGGTAAGCAGAGAAAGACATTCTGAAGTAAACAGACAAAAGCTCATTAGATAAAATTGAGTAAACTGGGATTTGACAATCAACAGTACGCAGACTAATTAATTAAATTGAGATTTGATAATTTTGGAATTTTAGCATCCCATGTAATCAGAACTTATCAGGCAAAAGTGCTTAATGTAAATGAACAGGCGTATGATTTAGACAAACTCATCTGAACACAGAATGTTTCACTTACTTCTCCAAAAATAATGTACAATTGCGGCCTCTCACGAAAACTAACATGAGATAGACAATGGAGGACTAATTCAATGTTCACAAAATGCTTCAACATACAATGCATGATTCCATCAATGTTTGTATGACAACTATTATATGAAGTTCCAATTAATGCAACTTACAAAAGCTATCAATAGCTCACCTCGATGGAAAGCCCTTGGACATCCATCACAACACAAAAGATTTCCACCATCTTGACAAATCTGGCACAGGTCATCATTTTCATTGGTAGATAATTTCCGATCTTTGGAAAGAGATATTGACAACTCATGGAGAGACACACCATTAGATGTGTAAATGTGCAAGTAACTGTAAAAAGGAGACATAAATGAAACAAACAGAAGGCAAAACAAGACCAAGCACTTGAACTTCTACCAAATAAAAAAAAATCCTGAAAAATGCAACATCACATAGCCAAGCAAAAACGATTTTCTGATTAATAATTTCAGGAGTCAGATTTTGTTCAACCATGAATATAAGACCAATAAAAGATGTATACTCACGGTTTCCGGCGGGATGCCCAACCAGCATGAGCTTCAAATTGAGAGGGGCTGACCTGCATCGGATGTCAACAAGAATCAAATCACCAGCAAGAACATCATGAAAGATAACAATTCCAGCGGAAAAGAACTTCCATTCATCATTTTCAGTTTCTCTTTTGTAGGGAGAGAAGGACAACCCATCGTCACAAGAAAACATACCTCACAGCTGCAGCAATAACAGAATATACCATAACCATTCTTGTAACCGGTGAGTAATTTCTGCCCAACATTATGATGCCAGTTAGTAAAGATAAACCCAATCTGAAGTAAACAGAAATTAATTTATATCAGCATATTATCAACCTTTCCCTGTGAGTAATATGCAACTTCAGTTCCATCTGGCAAGACATCTTCTTCAAACACCAACTTATGTAATCTCAGATCCCTATTAAAGAGAGAGAAAAAAAACAAAAATGGTATAATCTAGAGCTCTGGAAATGAAGATTATGATGCAAATAATGGTTTAACTGCAGAGCTAAAAAACAAATAAATATGAAAAAATGTTAGGCATCCAAAAAGAAAAAGAAAAGAAACTAACTTTCTCGTGAGTCTTCCATGGCTCTTGCTCCGTAATGAGCTATTGTTCGTCAAGCTATCATATTTTGGAACAGACAGTGGTTTTGGTGTTCTGAGAAAACCAAGAGTGCAGCAATTTCAAGCTAGATATCAAACTATCTTTATATTACAGTTAAAAGGAAACATTTTATTGAATGCGAAAACAGATGGGACAATATTCGACAACTGCATTTGTGCATTTGCAGCAGACTGATACTTGTGTCTGTTAGTCCCTTTATTCTAGTTCCTTTGTTGCTAAAATACAAGCTCTAACAAATTGGAGGCATTCAGCAATGACATGTACAGGTCAGAAAGCACACATTTGTGATGTAGAACAAAAAGAGACATAAGCATTGAGAGTTTCATGCTTAGCAGCCAAGCAAGTTTAAATAATACTTTTGATACTCCCAAGTGGAAATTGGTAGAATTTCTGTTAAGAATATTATCAGTAAAGCAGAAAGAGGCATAAGCATTGAGAGTTTCATGTTTAGCAGCCAAGCAAGTTTAAATAACACTTTTGATCCTCCAAGTGGACATTAGTAGAATTTCTGTTAAGAATAAATTATCAGTAAAAACAACCTAGCAACAACAGGAACAAGGCTCTTCACCACAGACAAGGAAGTGGTAGGCAATCCTAATCTCATAAGGCATCTCTTTAATTAATCAAGTAGATTGAATTCCTGAAGGAAAGTTAACTGCCTTTTTTTTCAAATCAAGATTATATTTTCAAAGAGGTTATAATATTAATTCAAGAAGAATAATTTAGAGACAGAACACAAGCAGATGTTTACCCTTCATTTGTATCACCTGCTCCTGCTGAGACAGATTCAGAATCCATCAAGTTAATGCACTGACCACAAAGTACCAATGATTTTCCAGAGTTGACATCAAGAATAACCCCTATAATGTACAATGGTAAGGAGGTGGGAGCTAGGTGGGAACTAAGTTTTGTAAAGAAAAAATCAACCGAATCAAACACCATGGTTAAGAAGGGAAAAGAAACCTCGGCAGTTCAAGCAGAAATTAGACTTCTTCAAATTAGGACATCCAATAGCAAGATCCAGAGATTCATCCAAAGTCTCCAAAGAAGCATCCCTACAAACATTGATAACATCCCGGAGTGTGTGTCCATTATCCAAGTATATATACTCCGGTGGTCGTTTATTTGCACTGGCTGCATGCAGCTCAAATACGCTAGGCGTAACAACCTACTTGGCAGTAAAAAGAAAACAAACTACATTTACGTTAGTCAGAGAACCTTTGTGTGCCTTAAAATAACAATTTTATTACAAAGAAAGCACTAGACTCACTTCATTTCCTCTGCAATTATGGCAAAAACACAAAATCCCTGATCCGTTGATTATTCCACGCAGCCCAGCCTCCCCAACTCCTCTAACCTACAAATAATTTAATCAAAATTTTTAATCCCAAGTTGAACTAGTAACAAGTATCCATCAGATAAACAATTTTCGCATGCAAAGTTATACCTTGGAACCCCGCAAATACTTCACGTTCATCCCTTCTAGTAGTCCAGAGTCAAGAAGATCCTTCAACTTGGTAGGAAACTTGCCATTTTTTGATGTCTTACGTGACATTGAGATGGTAGCAGTAGCTGCCGTAGCTGATGAACTACCGGAAGCACCACCTTTGGCTTCAGGATCAGTATTACTCTCCTCAGTGCCATTCTGAGAGATGAATTTGGTTTCGACCTCCTGCGCCTTCAAAGCTGACCTCGTAAACCTCCTAGAAAATGGTTTTTTCTCCTTACTTTCACTATGAGTTTTCGAAGCTGGCAATATGCCTTTCCTAGCCGACCTTCCATTCGCTAAATCTGGCGGCGACCCGCTAGCCCCTTCTTGCCACTCGTCAACAGTTACTGTTTTTGAAGCCCCATCAAACGTGGCCTTCCCAGGTTCACTCTTAGAATCATCAAAACCCATCGACACTGGCACCGACCCACTAGTCCCTTCTTCGCATTCGTCAACAATTTGAGCTTCTGAAACCCCATCCGCCGTCGCCTTCCCAGGTTCACTATTGGAATCATCAAAATCAATGTAAACTGGCACCAAACCGCTAGTCCCTCGCTCACATTCACCACTTTCATCAAGGCCACTAATTGGCTCCAGATTATCTACACCCTTTTTATTACTCGCCTCTATACACTTGGAATTCACTGCATTATCGTTAACGTCCACGCTCTCCACATCACAGCTCTTCTCAATAGTCACAGACTCGATCAAAACAACCTTAGCTTCCTCATCACCAATCCCCAATTCCACAACATCACTTTTGGCCTCTTCTTCCCTCACGACCTCCAGATCACTCAACTTTTCACCAGTTTCAACATCGCTCTTTTCACTGCTCTTAAACCTCTTCTTGCCTTTCGAGTTCCCCGCACTAACCTTGCTAGGAGGAAGAGAAGCCCCGGTTGGGACACGACCCGATCGAGTTCGACCCAACCCATAGATTTCCGAGTGGTACCTGAAAGCGAACTCAAACTCCCGTTTCAGACCGGGCCGGACCTTCGCCACCGACATGTCCTTTGCGTCCGCACCTTTTGCCATGACACAATCAGATTCAGTTCTCCCAACCTCTATCGATGCGCAGAAATCAAAACCTTGAATGTTGCAACACAAAAAAAGGCTGATTCTTGATGGGTTTGAAAGATCAAGAAGAATAGACTTTGGAGCATCTGAAATATTAAAAAAAAAGGATTGAAAATTAGGGTTAGAGAAAGACGAGGGGTTACAGAGACCGGTCTGTTTGAAGAGACAGAGAGGGAGAGGACAACCTTAAATTATCCGAGAATGACAAAACTAGCCCTTTTCGAATTGCCAGAGGAATTGTTGTTCCACAATCTTTTGTATTTTTTGTAATCTTGGTGTTATTAATATAATATTTTTTTCTCTCCTTATTTAACTCTTTTATTGATTGAAGGGAAATTTGCAGCTTCTTAAATATGAAAATCGTCAATTATAGATATGAGCTTTTAAATTTATAAATTACTTTTTTAGTTGAATTATGCAAAAGCTTTTTCCAATTAAATTTAAATATTACTAATAGAAAATTAGAATTATTAACCCTTCCTTTTTTATGATAAATTTAATAAAATTAAAACTAAGAAAAACAATTTATGTGGAAGGGTATTTCCGTCCGCACGAATTATTTAGCGGGTAGTTGTATCGTTCTCTTCTGCAGTTTGGCTGTGGCGCTACGTGGATATATTAAACACGTGAATATTCGCCAACAACTCAAGACGCCAAATAATCGTACAAGCTGATATGTGTTGGCGTAAGTGTAAAAGCTCTCGGAATTCCCAAAGACAATGCAGTGCCTACAAGATCAACCAATGGAGATGGTGGGTCCTCACAATTGTAGTTACGATTTAAGGATTTCAGTGAGGAAGCTGCGGACCAGATTGAAGCACTTTGGATACTGGAGCTTCATCACCACAAGAAGCAGCTGCTAACCCTCGATTGCCTATCTTGCCTTTCAAGCTCAGTTTCAACTGGTGCCTGACCACGTCCATAGGGAAGAACCATCCTTGTATGCGATATATCATCCTTGTACACTGGGCTTTAGGTTGTTTTCGTAGAGAAATTGGGAATCAAACAAAACTTCTTCAACTTACAAAATTTAAATATAATTTAAATGTAACACGGAATTTCATACGAATACAAAATAAAAATTATACATTATAATTTAAATCTAACAATTAAGATTCATTACATCACGTGAATGTCACGTGATATAATAAAACTCACCTATGATATTAAAAATATAAAATTTATACATAACTAATTTTATTTATTTAAGATTTATTTAAAATTTTGTTAAAAGAGGGTCTCAAGTGACAACTAAACTTGTTAACTAGTATAAATATAAGAAGGGAGCTCGTAAGTAATAGAAAAGGCTATTCTCCGTAAGTCGAATGGGTGGATGGGGAGATTCCCTCCCAACCCCACAAACTTCCATTGCCTTAGTTCCAATCTTAGAGACCTGCATATCGAACGGGGCTTTTATAGTCTGATTTTTCTGATCTAATTTCTTTAAATCTATACATTCAAAACTTGAGATAAAGAGTGTAATTCAAAAAAAGATATAATTATTTATAATAAAAAATT
Organism: Erythroxylum domingense; assembly: GCA_025594535.1. NCBI lineage: Eukaryota > Viridiplantae > Streptophyta > Magnoliopsida > Malpighiales > Erythroxylaceae > Erythroxylum > Erythroxylum domingense. The sequence continues at coordinate 7,707,426 of JANQBM010000008.1, forward strand.
GATTTGGGACTTTTTAAAATATTAAGATTTAGTTAACATTTTAATGAAAATGTTATGATATAATTTAAATTTTTTGTTAAATACTAAATACCAAATGGGCAATTATTTCATTTCCAATATTTGGATTATAAGAATTTTTGTAGAAATTAAAATTTTAGATTTGCAACAAAGTAATCATCCCCCAATAAAAAGCATCATGTTTAAGTTTCATAAATCAGGATATTAGAATACCTTCTTGATTTTAGTTATCCTTATGAGTTGAAGTTTTAACTGGAAACCTTCGATCGTATGAAAGCAAGTTACTTCAGTCGAGGAAGCGCATGCTGGAATATATTGTTATACGCGCAAACTTGGGAAGTGCGAATAAAAAGGATTGAGATAATAGTGGAATGCCACGTGGATTTCATCCATTATCAAGCGTTCACTCCAAGTTTGACTATATTCTATTATAATGTGAAATCTTAAATAATATTTATTACATTATATGTCATTTTTAAATGTTTTAGTTTTCTCCTTAAAATTTGGATACAAAAAGGACTAGAAATTTAACCTAATTTATATTTGAGCAACTAAATTTTATTTCAAATAAATTATATTTAAACTAAATTTTATCTATTATAAACAAGTTTATAAAAACTAAAAACTCGTATTAGTTTAAACAAATTAATTTTATATCTAAATATTAATTTAGCTTTAATTGTCGTGTCTTTAATTAATTTTATAATTGTTTTAATGAGATATGTAATTCATCTTCTCTTCTTTAAATTTAAAAACGTCACAAGTCATTTATATTATGAGATATCGGTGCTATTATAGCAACTCTTTTAGATGTAGTGAAATTAAATAAGATTGTCGAAATATTTATGCGACCGTCAAGCTTTAATTGGCTTTTTTCTTTATGATCGCTAACTAACAAGTTCATTGATTTTCAACCGATTCACACAACTCGAATTTTGGTATTTCACATATCCTTTTAACACACAAGTATTTAGAAACGTTTTTAAAATCAGACTGGAAGTTAAACAGATAAGGTAAGAAGTTTAAGGTTTAAGTGATTCAACTGATATTAGATCGGGGTAAATCAGTTAAAGATTAAATAAAATTAAATAATTTGAAATACCATTAAAAGAGATTGTCTTTACCTATCGAAGAATTTGAAGTTTAATTAAAAATTTTGTTAAATAAAATTTTATTTATTTATTTTAGTTTGTAATAATTTATTAATTTATAAAAATTGATCGATTAATTAATAAATTAAATAGTTTGTTACAATAAGGGTTATTAAAACAAATCAAATCAAAAAGTTAAAAAATTCAAAATTTTATAATTAAACCGGTTGAATTAATTGAGTTTCTTCATCATTATTAATATTTGGTACATACCAATCATTTCCACGTAATAACATTTTATTAATCTATTAAAAAAATAAAGAACTTGAGTTACTTTTAACTTGAAGCATTCTACAATATAATTGCTCAAAACCTTCACACTTTAAGCTCTCAACAAGAGCTTGTATGGTTCATCCAAGTACGTACATAGTATAGTCATATTACTTTATAACCTAAGTTAGAAATAATTTGAGCTATCATATAATAAATCTAGCATATATGTGTACTTTTTTGACCTCCTCATCAAAGTTAAGTATCTATGCACATAACTAAAATTAACACAACTTAATTACGCCATCATTGTGGTTTTATATTTAGATCTCACCCGTCATTGAAGATTTTTGTGAATGCGCAACAAATATGTTAACATTCACCTAATCTCAAGCTTTCATTGATATTGCTTATTTTGCTTCGCTTACTCGCAGTTGTTTAACTTTTTTTGTCATTAACATGCTATCTTCATGTCAACTCGAGTGTTAAATATTAGCTAAAGCTCACCAACATTTATATGCTCTCGTTATTTAGATTTAGGGATCTAACAAATACCTATATTGGAAGAATTTGAAACCCTCATTAAAATAATTCATAGGCAATCCTTTACAATCGATTCCCCTAAAAGACTCCATTGTTTAAGTTTGAAGACAAAAACAAGCCTTCAATTCCATAAGCATACAAACTACTATTATTTTTCCTCTTTATCGAGTTTAGTTTTTTGTGTACGCTTCTTTATAAGACTTACTGCACTTAAATAGTATAGTTATTGTGATAAACTTCTTTTATTGAGCTCCCACATCTTTTTTTTCTTTTTTTGGTCTTTCATATCTATAGAATTGATTTACTTCTCACTCATCTTTCATTTAATGCATTCATAAGAAAAATATGACTCTTCACAAATCTTTCATTTAATGCATTCATAAGAAAAATATGACTCTTCACAAATAAAATAAGTAATATCTCATTTTGATTATTTCTTTAACTTATGATGAGAAGTTTTACATACCACTTCCATTCCTTTCTTCAAGTCATTATGACCCACTATTCTCTTTGTCATCTCTGCTAGTTCTAGTTAGTAGTGGTATTTAGAGATCCACTAAGGTATTTGCAATCATTAGGGAGATCTTTTACATTTTACCTCTAAAGGTCAACATATTTCCATCCTTGCAAGTCACTTATGAATTTAAATAACTTCTCCTCTTCATACATGTTTTGCACGTCCAACATTAAAGATGAAAATTGTCTCACACACTCCCTTACCTAGTCGCTTTGTCTTAACTGTTTCAAAGCTTCCTGCGATAACTAATAAGTGTTATTAAAGAGGAACTAATTCATTAGCTCCTTTATTTTATCTCAAATGTCAATAAGAGGTCTACCCATACTAATGTCATTAGAGGTTCATTTTTTCCACTATAACTTTACATCATCTATTATGTATGTTATCTTAATCAACACCTTTTCTAAATTATATGCTCTTTTTGTTGCAAAGTATTATTCTATATCTTTAAAAATTGAATATTTGTCGCTCCGTTTGGAACCTAAATAGCTCTCATACCTTTACTAAAGTGTTCCCTAATGGAGTTAAGCATCAACAAGTAATAGTTTATCTCCTCATAATCTTTAAACTTTTCCTCGAGTGCTCTATCAAAACACACCTAGAGCATAATGTAAATTACATTTCTTAATGACCCAAACGAGTAATAATCTGAGTCACTATATAAACAACCATTGTAGATTTCCATACCTTTCAACTTCCTCGTCGAAATTAAGTGTCCCCGTACATCCTTAGACTTCGAACAATTTAATTGCATTATCATTTTTGATCTCACTCATTATCAAAGATTTTCATCAATAAACTACCAACAAATGCTGACACTCACCTAGTTTCGAGCTTTTGTCGATATTGTCATTTTATCTCGTCCACTTATAGGGCCTTTTCCTTGTTCCATAGTCATTACGATGGTTTCATATTAACCTGAGTACTAGTTATCAACCAAGGATTGCTAACAGTTATATGATTATACCATTTAGACTTACAATAGTTTCATGTTAACCTGAGTACTAGTTATCAATCAAGGATTGCTAACAGTTACATGATTCTACCATTTAGACTTACAATAGTTTCATGTTAACCTGAGTACTAGTTATCAACCAAGGATTGCTAACAGTTACATGATTCTACCATTTTGACTTAGAATTCTAACACATACAATGTTCCAATAAGTGTTAAGGGTATGGTTCTTACCAACGTTATAGGTGTTTCTATCCCTTGAGGACCTTACTGTAGATAGTATATAATTAAATTTACATTGACTAGATTGTCCTTAGGGTTTACATTGTAATCTCTATACAAACTCAGTCATCATCAATAACAAAACAACGTAACATCACATTGGTTCATCATGGTATCAGAGCCGTCGGTCCTTACCTGTTTCTCTGTCAAAAACCCTAGTAACTACAGCCATTCTCTACTGCGTTAATCATGTCGACTGAATAATCTCTGGCTTCTCCCACCCTTCCCAGCCTTTCAGACCCTGATCAACCTTTGATTATCATCCACTCCAATGGCTCGCAAACAACCAAACTGAATTCTACAAACTTTCTTGCCTAGAAGATGCAAGTCCAATCGACGTTGCATGGCTATGACTTAATCAAGTATGTTGATGGATCTGCCTCTGCCCCATCACAACGTGTCACTATTGGTAGAAACGAAGTTCCTAACCCTAGCTATATTTCATGGTTTTGATAAGATCAGCTTATCCTCTCCTATCTGATCAGCACTCTCACGCCCACTGTGGCTCCTCATGTGTATCTTGCTTCCACGGCAAGAGACGTCTGGGACATTCTTCACTCTATCTATGCCAAGGCTTCCAAGGGCCATATTGATCAGATCAAATCCCATCTGAAAAACCCTAAGCAGGGCTCTCAAAGTGTCTCTGATTACATATTCACAGTTCGCAGTAAAGCTGATCAGTTGGCTTTAATAGGGAAACCTCTTGATGAAGAAGATTTGGTTGATCGCCTCATGGATGGCCTGAATGATTGCTACGCCTCTGTTGTTGATGCTGTGCGTGCACGAGAAACCCCCTTTGGGTTTGATGAACTGCACGAAAAGCTGTTGCATAAAGAGCTTCTTCTATAGCAATCAAGGATCTCCATGCCTCTTCCAGTCTCTATGCATCCTACTTTGGGCCCATCGAAATCTCGTAATTGATGAAAGTCTGCCCCGCCTCCTGTTCCTGTCTCTTCCCAGTGGTCTTCTTCACATTCCTGGAACTTCCCGTCCTCTCAAACCTCCTAGACATCACCCACTTCTGGTCGTCCCTCACGTCAACCCTCTTGGCCTTTCCTTGGCTACTGTCAAGGATGTGGTACACAGGGTCATAAGATGCGAAATTGTTCTCAGTTTGGTTGGATGCTCAATCAGTATGGAGCTGCACCATGTCCACAGTCTCCAGCAGTTCGTGCTCTTGCTCCTCGCACGCTTACTGCTCCTTCTGGTTTTAATCTCCCACCGCCTGCACCATGGCAACTGAGAGTACATGTTGCCACCAATTCCTCTGTCTCGTCTTCCTCTACTCCCAGCTGGATGTTGGACAGCGGTGCCACGCATCATATAACCTCTTATTTGGAGAATCTGTCCCTCCACAGTCCCTATCTCGGTACCAAGGATGTTCTCATTGGTGATGGAACGAGTTTGAAAATTTCTCACACTGGCTCAACCTCTATACCTACATCTACTAAATCTTTATCTCTGTCTAATGTCCTACATGTTCCCTCCATTCAGAAAAATTTGATCTCTGTCTCTCAATTGTGCACACAAAATAATATTCATGTTGAATTTACCCCCCTTCTTATTTTATCTTGAAGGACCAATTCACGGGGGCGCCACTTCTCACAGGTCCAGCTCGTAATGGTGTCTATAAGTGGCCGACCTTCACATCATCCTCCACCCTCTCATTTATTTTTCTGAACTCAGCACCTCTCGGTCCGTCTGGCATCAAAGACTCGGTCATCCTTCCAGTGATGTCTCCAGTCATGTTATTTCTAGGTTTCAGCTTCCATTGTCTAGTAATAAGACATTTGAGCCATTTAATGCTTGTGCTTGTTCTAAAAGCCATAAGCTTCCCTTTTCTCATTCTACTTTGTAGACATTTAGGCCTTTAGAAATTGTTTTTTCAGATGTTTGGACATCACCTGTCCTATCCTACAATAATTTTCAATACAATGTTATTTTTGTTGATTGTTTTACCAAATATGTGTGGCTTTATCCCTTAATTCGTAAATTTGATGTTCTATCTGTTTTCACTCGCTTTAAATCTCTTGTTGAAAATTTTTTTGAGTGTCCCATTAAAGTTCTTTATTCTGATAATGGTGGCAAGCATATTGCTCTCACCTCTTTTTTGGCGTCTCATGGCATTACCCATCTCACATCGCCGCCTCATACTCCGGAACATAACGGATATGTTGAGCGGCGCCATCGCCATATTGTCGAGCTTTCTTTAGCTTTACTTCAAGCATCCTCCATGCCTCTACATTTTTGGCCCTTTGCTATGTCCACCGCAGTCTATCTAATTAATCGAATGCCTACACACAAACTTGTGTTAGTCAAGACAGCAGCCTTTTTTGGCTGCTGCCTAACTTTGACAGCAACCATTTTAGGTTGCTGCCAAACTTTGTCAAGGTTAGGCTACCTAACCTTGACATGGAGGAGATTAGGAGGCCTCCTACATTCAGTAGAAAATGAGAGAAAAAGAAAAGAGGAGAGTGTTTATTTTTGAGAGAATTTTGTGAGAAAATTCTTGGGGATAATTGGGTGTGAGG
>JANQBM010000008.1:7720519-7738243 GCA_025594535.1 Erythroxylum domingense
CTATGACTGCCATGGAAGTACCTTAAGAAGCTGGAAAGCTATGTGTGTAATAGCAGTAGCAATTTAAGTTGCTTTTAGTTGTACGTTGTACTAGTGTTAATAAAAGCTCTTCAGCTTCAATGTGACGTATATCCTCAGAATAATTTCTGAATCAGTCGTACGAGTTAGTGCTTGTTGTTTTTTTTTTTTTTTTGATAATTCTGCTGAATTTAACTTAAATATAATGGGTTAAGTTTAATTTGGCCAAATCTTCTCATTCTAAAATTATATATTTAAATATTTAAATAAGATCATTTTAATAAATTATATGAAAATAATATTATTTTAATATCTAAAACTTTTGAAAGGTATCTTTTAAGAGTCCCACATAAATGTGTAGATGAGATGGATTGGAATAGGGTTGGAACAACAAAAGTAGAACATGTGATTTGTTCCCCTAAACAACACCCTAGATCACTTGTTCTACTTTTGTTATTTCAACCCTGTTGTAATCTATCTCATCCACATATTTATATCCAGATTAGAACAAGGTTGAAACAACAAAAACCCTACAAACAAGGACAAGGATTTGACAAAGAATAAGGTTATAGGTCTTTGATGTTGGGTTTTTGGATAAGAAATAGATAAAACCTAAGATTTAAAAATCGAATTGATTCAAATAGTTTAATCGTGACCTGATTAATTTTTTAGTTTGATTTTTAATTTTTTAGTTCGATTTACTCTAATAACTCTTATTGTTAAAAATCGATCAGTTTATTAATTAATCAGTTGATTTTTCTAAACTAATCAAATTTTAAATAGTTTTTCTTTTTAATTAAATATTAAATTAAAGATAATCTCCTTCAATTATATTACAAATTCTTCAATTTCATTAAATCTTTTACCAATTTTATGACGATCTAATATTAATTAAAATTTTAAACTTTTTCTCATACCAATTTAACTTTCGGTTCAATTTTTAAAACATTATATATTAAAGTTTGAAGGGCCAAAAAGATTTGACAAGTTGTAAGATGCACTTGGGCCACACCTACCTTCAATAGCAACTCAAATCCTCTATTCCTTTACCCTGTTCTTACCATGTTTTATTGTATCTTAATCATTCATTTATGTAGGTGAATGGCTGAGATGCAATGGAACAAATAGGGACGGGAGTAAGGGCACAGAGAAGAGCTTAAGTGGTGGAATCCTACGATTATTTGAACTCTATTTAGTGTCTATTTACTAGAATTTTCAATAGGGCAGAATCCTTTGAAATTTGAGTTAAAAATTAAATAATTTTAATTTAATTTATTATTTTTAAAGAAACTCAATTTAAAATTGATTAATTATATAAAGTTTATTAAATTCAAATTAATTTATATAAATTAAATTTAATGTGATGATTCTATTTAAATAAATAGTTAAAATACCATGTTAAAGGTTGTGGAAAAGCTAGAACCGATTTAATTAGTTTAATCAAATTGTTATTAAATTAGCATCTTTATTACTAATTGAAAGAAATTAGAAACAGCCCGAGTATTTGTCGTTGTTGTAGCTCCAGACAGTGGAAGATGAAGCTGATGGACAAAAACGTGAGCGGCAGGATTCGAACCTGCGCGGGCAGAGCCCACATGATTTCTAGTCATGCCCGATAACCACTCCGGCACGCCCACGCTGTGCCCACGTTTTCACGTTTTAAAGTATTTAAACTTTCAACAATATTTGAACAAATTATTCCATAAACTATTTATATAATTTTTATTAAAATTATCAATAGAGATTATTACGTAGGTAACTGTCCCAGGCCCGCAATTTTATAGTCCGACCCGAAACTTAATTAGATTTAAGGCTCCCAATTTGAGTTTAAATTAAATTAAAATATTTATTTTTAAATTTAAAAATAAAAAATAGTGATCAAACTTAAATTTAGTTCCAAAATAAAAATTTATAAAAATATTCAAAATTTCATAAAATCTAATTGATACAGATTGAGTCATTAATTTCGAAACGATTCGTAATATTTAAAATATAATGAATATTTTTATTAAATTTTGTAATAGATATTATCATATAGGTAAGTGGCCAAAGCCCGAAATTGCATAGTCTGGCCCAAAAGCTAAATAATTTTGAGGTTCTTTAAATAAAATAAAATAAAATATTTATTTTTAAAATTTAAAAGCTAAAAAATATGTTCAAAATCAAATTTGATTCGAAATTTAAAATTACAAAAATTTAATATTTATTAAAAAATATAATTAATTCAGAATTAGTGGATTAAATCCGATTAGCCCATTCTTGCTAACCCAAACTTTAAAAATTGTCATAAAAAAAGAGTCTGATACGTAATTGGGCTTTGGGCTTATGCTGTCATCTTTTCGCGCCCGTTCACTTTTTATGTTTGTACTGGTCAACGCTTTGTGGGTTACTTTGACTTTGTTTCTCAAGGTCAACAGTTTGAAGAAATCTGCAATTTGTGGTTCTAGTTTATGTTCAGACAACCTTATTGTATGGTTGAGAGATTTGTAACAGGACGAGATAGAATATAATACACTTTTTTAATTTGATTGAAGGTTTTATAATGGAATAGAATAAAATAGAATGAGATAGAAGCAAAGAGTTTCATGTTACGTTTCATTCCATCCTAAACAGTGAAAATAAGAAACCTCCGATTTGAAAAGTTTAGGATGAAACGTAAACTAATAAATACATACTACCTAATATATCTTCAATAATTATTCTTAATACTAATTATTTCTTCTAATCTTAACCCTCTTTTTTTCAAACTCATTTATTATGATCCACAAGCTTATCACTCTCAACAATATTTTTAAATTATTAATAAAAATTGTATATAATTAATAAATTTTTTATTAATGAAAAATAAAAATTTATAAAAATTTATAATGAAAAATAAAAAGATAAATTAATAATTTTAAATATAAATCACATATAATTGAATAAAATTTATTAAATAATTAATCATAATAGTTTTATATAATTAATAATAAATTGTATATAATTAATAATAAAATAATAAAATATTATTATTTTTAAATAGAAAATATATAAAAAACAAATCACGACTGTGACTTTTTAATTGAACATGATTTCTATTTTAAAATCATAGAGTTAAATCTCTTGCAACAACCATTTTAATATGAGGGGTATAATAGTCATTTAGTATACATTACATTACATTTCATCCATCTTCTAAACAAAGGTTCACTACATTGCATTATAAACCCTTCCTTCTTTCTCAAGCAACTTTTCACTATGTTATATTCCATTATATTATAAATCGTTCCATTATATTTCATTCCGTTATACCTGAAAGGACCTAAAGAAGTGAAACTCTAACAGATTTGGTGGCATTGACCAATTCTCCTACCTAAGTTTCTAGGAAATGAATGTACTCTCCTAAGTTTAGTATACGTAATACGTTACAACAAAGCAAGAACACGTTCCCCAAAATTTTAAGAGAAATCTATAATGTTAGTCAAGACAACAGCCTTTTTTGACTGCTGCCTAACTTTGACAGCAGTCATTTTAGGCTGCTGCCAAACTTTGTCAAGGTTAGGCTACCTAACCTTGACATGGAGGAGATTAGGAGGCCTATATAAGGCCTCCTACATTCAGTAGAAAATGAGAGAAAAAGAAAAGAGGAGAGTGTTTATTTTTTAGAAAATTTTGTGAGAAAATTCTTGGGGATAATTGGGTGTGAGGTATTAATGTTGTAAACACTTGTAAAATTTCTCTTTAGTAAAGATCTGCAGCAGCTCCAAAGACGTAGGCAAGTTTGCCCAAACTCCGTTATCAAATTGTGTGTTTTTATTTTGCTTTCCTTCTAATTTTCCCAACAACTTGGCATGTCTTCTCCCTATGAATGTCTTTTTCGTAAGTCACCAAATTACTCCAAACTCAAAGTTTTTGGGTGTCTTTGTTATCCATGGTTAAAACCTTACACTAGTCACAAAGTAGAGCCTAGGTCACTCCCTTGTGTTTTTGTGGGCTATTCTATCTCTCAAAGTGCCTTTCTTTATCTTGATCCCAACTCGAATCGTGTCTATACTTCTCGTCATTTGCAATTTGTGGAAACCATCTTCCCTTTTGCATCCAAATATAGTCCTGATTCTCCCTTTGATTCGGTCGACCCTGAGTCCTAGTTCCCTCCTATTTCTATTATTCCTCCTTCTACGTCGGCCACTTCCCCTTCCTTGGTTGCCACTTCCAGCTCTAGTTCCTCACTACCTGACTCTACTACTTCTTCCACAGCCCCTTCCTCTAACTCATCTATTCTGCCTACAAACACTCATCCCATGTCCACACGTTCCAAAAACCATATCACCAAACCTAATCCTAAATACACGCTTGTTGCCACTACCTCTTCTGCCTCTGTTGAGCCAACCACAGTTGCCCAAGCTCTCAAAATGCCTGAGTGGCGCCAGGCCATGGGTGAAGAATTTGAGGCCCTTGTTCGCAACGGTACCTGGGAGTTGGTGCCTCCCTTGTGTGCTAGTAATGTGGTGGGTTGTAAGTGGGTGTTTCGCACTAAATATTTACCTAATGGTTCTGTTGACAAGTTTAATGCGCGTTTGGTCGCCAAGGGCTTCCATCAAAGGCTAGACGTTGACTATCATGATACTTTTAGTCCCGTGGTTAAGCCAACTATGATCCGCCTGGTTCTCGCTTTGGCTATTAGCCGTAACTGGTCCATTAGATAGTTGGACGTCAATAATGCCTTTCTACAAGGCCATCTTCACCGCTAGGTTTTATTGACAGGGATCATCCTGATTATGTTTGCAGGTTACGCAAGGCCATCTATGGTCTCAAGCAAGCTCTGCATGCCTGGTATTCAGAACTTCATACCTTTCTCTTATGCCATGGATTTTACAATTCTTTAGCTGATGCTTCTTTGTTTGTCTATCGGCATTTTGGTGCTATTATTTATTTATTGGTGTATGTTGATGATATCATTATTACTGGACCGGACACTGCCATCGTGTCTCGCTTTATTGCCTTGCTTTCTAGTCATTTTTCCTTGAAGGATCTCGAGGAGCTGTCTTACTTATATTGTCCTTAGGGTTTACATTGTAATCTCTATATAAACTCTGTCATCATCAATAACAAAACAACATAACATCATATTGGTTCATCACTTACTGTAAGTAGAGTTCGTAATAGGCCAAATGGGTCTAGAGACCAATTCTACCCTCCAAGCTCTAAACATCAACCCATGCAATTTTCAAGCTTTCAAGTTTCCAATCGTCGACTTGTTGCCAAAAGTCCAAACATTTCCTCGTTGCTAAAGCTTTCCCTAAAAAGTAGTAGATGGTTTTACCAGATAATACTTGCTCATCTTCTCTAACTAGCATAACGGTAGATAACTTTCTCCATTTACTCTCCAAAACTTCAACAAATTATGTCGAGTCATTCAAAGTTGAGAGATAAATGAATGTTACAAGAGAGAACAATGACGTTGTTTTCTGTTGAATGCTCTTGTTGTCATTAGTTATTAGATGTTGTCGTTGTGCTTATTGGGAGTGAATTTAGGGTTGGGTTCATAGCCCCCAAGCTTAGCTCGCGGTTATATATATATATATATATAAAACTAATCCTAAAATGCTCAACTTTTGTGAGATGTTTTCAACAAACCGCGAGCTAAGCTTGAGGGCTATGAACCCTATATATATATATAAACTTTGGGATAGACAAAAAAAAAAGCTAATCTTGAACTTTTTTTACCCTTTCTAATTGTAATTTTGAATAGGCTTGACAAAAATAGCTAAACTTAACCTGACCCAACTTGAAGGCAAAAGACCTGAATTAATTTAAAAAATAAAAAATATAAATTTAATCAAGCTTAGCCTAGGTCTGATCAAGCCAAGCCCGCCCTTGAGCAAGAGCAGGAAAGGCGCTTACCCAAGGCCCACTCTCATTATCATCAATGTCTAGTTGAAGTCCCACACAAACGTAGGGCCTGAGGAAATCTAATAGTACACAATCCTACCTATACCTAATAGAGATGTTGTTTTCAATAAACCCACATATAATGTGACATGAAGATATTACAAAAATTATACATGGATGCACAAAAAAAAGCAAATAAACATAAAAGGTAATAAAATAAGTAAATACAAAATTATAAAAATGTAATACAACAATACTCAATAGAAATCTCATTAATTCGTAAGATTTAGGGAGATCCAATAATACACAACCTTACACTTAATAGGGCCCACTCTCATGAAAAACAAAATAGGCAACAAAAGGGCCCTATTTTATTTCGTTTTGTTCTTTATAAGGGTTTAGAGCCCACTTTTGACCCTGCTAGAAAGAGTGGGTCTTCATAAAGAACAAAAAAGGCAAAATGAAGAGTTTTTTTTACTTTATCTAGGGCCTATAAAATGTCAAGAATGACCCTGTATATAACTTATGAGTAAAACTTATATGAGACATCTAACTAAGTAGATTCAACTAAAATTTTGTAATTTAACATTGCGTGAAAAACTTACCAAATTATTAATTTAATTAAAAAAAGTTCTTAGAAGGTCGTGAATTTTGTTTTGAAAAAATGGAGTTTGTATATATATATATTTTTAAATATACTTATATGTTATAAGGTGCATTAAAAATTGACTAGATAAATATAATGTGTTGACTAAAATTATTAGATTGATGTTCTTGTATAGTTTAAACTCTTATCTAAAATCTTACTCTTAAACCATTTATTGTCAAATCACTACTATTTATACAATTTCTTTTAAAATAAAATAATATTTTATTATTTTAAACAATGAATTAATATGAAATTAATGAATATAACTTATTAAAATGTATATTTGTATAGATTTATTATCTATTATAATAATAATAGCTGTGAAAATAAATGAATTGGGATGTCCGGTAGGTTTTGGTTTTAAATACAGTTGAGTTTTGAATTGGTATTTTTCAACAATACATTTAAGCTTTGCTTTGGTAACAAATCATCCAATGATGTTTGCATATTTGTATGCAGGATATTTCCCAAATGTTTCTTCCCGTTAAATATAATATTTTCACAAATCTGGATGTATAATTGTGAAAACCAAAGTTTTTGATATTTAATTGAGAAAAATATAAAAGGTTTTTTAGGATGTATAGGTACCATAAGCTAGAACTGGTCAACTTCCCACTCATAGTTGAAACGTTTATGGCGAAGGAGGCCTTTCAGAAATGCCACCACACCATCTCTCTAATTTGTATACTTTTTCCGTGCACATGAATAATTATGAAAGCATGTCAACTATATATATATGATGCCTTAATTCAACTGACCTTTGTCCTTAATAGCTCTTCAATATTAATGGATATATAAAAGAAATCAGAAATTATTTACAATCTTGGAGCATAGTGGTTAGCTGTATAGCAGTTGACGACTATCCTACAAATATCGAGGTCCCAGTCGGTGCTTATTAAGTTATCCAATTTAGTTTGCAATTGAAAAAACTATAAATAAGTAGACATTTGATAGGATAGAAAATACTTAGAAATTTGCGAAGAGCGAGCCCAAACTGGTCATAACAATGATTGCGTTCCCACGGTAGAATGGTTTTCATCAGAAGTTTACATAGACCATTACGAGCTCATGGTTATACTAGCAATTGAACCCAAAAACAAAAAGGGATAATACGTTATTTCCGCACATACCAATACAACTTCTGGAGTTTTAGGTCTCCAAATAATCATCACATGAAGCAAAGAAAGAATCAATCTCCGGATGAAATGAAGTGAAAATGCCAAAGGATTGAGGTTGCCCAGCATCAAACTTTTGTTCAGCCACCTGTCACTGCCACCACCCTTACCCATGACCAATTCCTCACCAAAGGTAAAAGGCATTGGCATGGTGGCGGCAGCGGCGGCTACCAATATGCTAAGAGACGATGATGAACTGTAGCCTAGCTAGTTCATACAACAAGAGAAATCAAGGCCTTGAGGAGATGTGAATTGACATGGTCATATGTGTGCCTTAAAAAGGGTGAGAAAAGTGAAATGGGAAGTGGGTTCCTTATACCATGGTTTAGCAATGGCCGCATCTTCCATGGGATATGCGGCGAGCACCTCCACCATTGCTTTCTCCACGTGTGGTCACCACTACTTCCTTTCATTCTATTTCTTTTTTCTTATTTTTTGTACCTTACGATAACATTACAAACGTTTTCATTTATTTATTAATTTCTGCGCATCCCTAGGCCATAGCTTCACTGCATACAATTACAAACACGTATATTATAACTTCGGGAGAACAACTTTAAAGTACAACCGCCGAATTCTACATGTTTTTTAAAAATTAAACATGATTTTCATTAATTTAATATAACGTATATCATAAAATTGAATGGCTCAAATTCTCAGCCATTTAATATAAAAACAAAAACGAAAAATCTTTGGGGTAGGCCATATCTGTAATTTTCCTGTAGATAAAAAAGAGGATTGAAACCATATTTTATTTTGTTTTGTGAATTAAATTATTTTTATTATAAAAAGAAATAGAGGTTCATTAGGAGATGGAGTATTGCATTTTTTTAGCAAAGTATTCTAAATTTAAGATTTTGATATGAGACATGTATTGGAAATTTAAGGTGGGATTCAATCTCAAGTGCAAGAGAAATAAATACAAAATCTTTTTATATGATTTTTTAAAAGCTGAAATCACTTTGAATTCTATAACATAATTAATCCATAAACATAGTAAGCATAAATTTTTATTTAAATTAGATACGAAATAGTTTTAAAATGAGCATCATCTACTTAATATTTTAGCCCATAAATTTAAAAAGAACTCAAGTTCGGCTCGAAACTTGGATAACTTAGGTCAGACCCATTGATTCGGGTCAAGTTGGGCAAAATTGTCATCCCTACTTTAGAGCCATGTCTATTAATAATATTATTTGAACTTTTTACTAATTTAATTAAAATAAAAATATATAATTATAATTACAATTAAATACCAATTAGGTCCAAATAAGATACAATATCTTATATTGTTATTTATTTATTAAATATCTCATGTTTAGTTTTAAAGTTTTTCAAACTTAATAATCAAGTTTAATTTGAAATTTTTTTTTTCTTTGTTCAATTGTTCTTTGTATATAACTCATTAGTTTATTAACAATCATGACAATAGATATAGATTATAATCTAAATCATATTTAAACTTATATAAATTAAATTCTATTAATTTATCTTTAATTCTCTAGTTAATAATTTGTATTAATAGATCAAGATTAATGTTTAGCAACATGTCATGACTACCTCAATATTGTTAAAAAATAATGTAAAAAGTTTAGAAATTGTTACGAAAATTAATCTAGAAAGTCTAAAAAAATGTGTACAAAATTGATATAGAAATCCTAAGAAAGTATGTGCAATTAATTATGAAGAAATATCTTATATGAATTCTAAGTCCAAAATAAAAAAAATAGGAAGTAAAATAAATATTAGGCAAAATATTTAGAATATTTTAGAAGTCACCACCGACTTCCTATGAGTATAAATTGAAATGTAACTCATTGAAGTAAGAAGAGAAACATTGTAAGCATATTATAAGTCAAAGCAATAAAGCTCTTTTTATACAAATCCCTCTCTTCTCCTCTCACGTTCCAAAATCTAACAGTTGTATCAAAGCAGTGTTGATCCTTTTTAATGGTCTTTCTTGCTTCACCTAATTTACCAACCTTCAATTATACCCAAACGTTAATTCTCATCTTCAATGAGGAAGCATATAATTATTAGAGCATCCAAATAAAGATTCTATTCTTCTCATAAGACTGGTGGGATGTTATAGAGAATGGTTATGAAGTCCCAACAAGCCAAGAAGAATTAGCTATATGGACAAAAGTACAATAAAAGGGGTTATAGGAAAAATAAGCAACATGATGTCAAGTCCTTACTATTTATCCAACAAAGAGTTTATACAATCAAGCAAATTAAAAGAGTCATGGGAGACATTTATAATTGAGTTCAATGGCATAAACAAAGTAATATCCATCAAACTCCAATCTTTATAGAAAGATTTTGTCACACTGTTAATAAGAGAAGATGAATTCTAATGTCTTCAATTAAATTAGAAGTATAGGGACATAGTAAAAGAAAAGAAAATAATAAAAAAATTAAGAAGTCTTCTTGCAAAATATGATCATATTTTGGCTACCATAGAAGAATCAAAAGATTAATCAATACTCACTCTAGTGGAATTAATAAGCTCTCTAGAAGCTCATGAAGCTAGACTAAAAAGATTAGAGTAACCAATAGACCAAAAATTTCAAATAAAAATAAATATCTCCAAAAATGATGGAGATAAGAAGAATAGCCACAGTAAAAATTTTCAAAAAGGAGGAGCAGTTACAAACCGTTGAAGGAAAAAACATTGTTGTTATTAGATCCCAAGATGGTAACTAAAAATACATTCATGATGTTTTCTATATGCTAGGCCTTGCTCAAAATCTATTAAATGTAGGCCAATTGATTTGCAAAAATTATAAAATAATCTTTGATGGTAATAAGTACATTATTATTAACAACAAAAGGCCAATTTATATCTTCTATTAAAATGGTTTCCAATAAGTTTTTGACTCTAGAGATTTTATTTGGTCATAAATCTACATTGAGAAGTGAGAATACGCATGAATCAAAATTGTGGCACTTGAGGTATGACCATATTAATTTTAATGGCCTTAAACTACTAAAGTAAAAGAACATGGTGCTTGAGCTTCCTTCTATTTCTTTTGAAAACAAAGTATGTGAAGGGCGCATTTATAGTAAAATGTATAGGATGCCATTTCCAAAAACATCTTAAAGGGCTAAGACTACTCTCCAGTTGGTGCATATTGACATTTGAAGTCCATTAAGAACCACTAGTGCTAGAGGTAAAAGATATTTTCTTCTCTTCATCGATGATTACACACAAATGATGTGGGTGTATTACATCCAATAAAAATATGATGCATCGTCTTGCTTTAAGGAGTTCAATGCCCTAGAAGAGAAATAATATGGGCATTTTCTCAAAATCTTGAAAACTAATTGTAGGGGAGAATTTAATGATTATAAGTTCATAATTTTTTACTAGGAACAAGGCATCAAAAGGAGCAACTTGTTCAACTGCAACAAAATATTGTTGTCGAAAGGAAGAATAAAAACATTGATGAAATGGCTTGATCAATACTACAAGGTAACAATTCCGTAAAGAAATTATGGGTAGAAGGAGTTAATACTATAATATACATTCTAAATCATTCTCCTACTAAGACAGTCCTACTTATGAAGCATGGCTCGAAAGAAAGTCAATTGTTGACTATCTTAAAATTTGTGGATATAGCATACTAACTCATTCCAAAAGAGAATCGAGAAAAGATAGATGAAAAAGGAGAAAAATACACCTTTACTGGCTTCAACAAGCATTCAAAATGCTACTGAACATATAAGAGAGAAATAAAATAACTAATGATTTCAAGAGGCGTCATCCTTGACGAAAGAGCAAGCTAATAATGGAACAATAAAGGCACAAAAGGAGTCAAACTTTATGTAGAAGTCTTGAGTAGTACGAAGCAAGTTATCTAAGCCCAAGTAAACCATCACCATCACTATCACCATCATTAACAGAATATGATCAACAACATTAAAAAAAAGAAAATTAAGAAAAGGAAGAAGTGCTTTAACCTCAAAGATCAACGAGGCAATGAAAGCCAAATCCAGGATATGCAAATGTTGCATTCTTATTGAAAAACTTCAAAAATATGAAGAAGCTACTAAAGAAGAAGTTCATAGAAAAGTTATGGATGAGGAAATCAAAATGATTAAGAAAAATGGTATGTGGAAACTTATGCAAAAGCCAAAAGAGAAAGAAGTCATTGGGCTAAAATAGATCTACAAAATCAAATACAATGAGGATGGATCCATTTAAAAACATAATGCTTAACTTATTACCAAAGGCTACTCATAACAACCAAGTATCGACTTTAATAGGACATTCACGCCAATTGTTCGCATGAAAATAATAAGAGCAGTGTTAGCTTTAGCTGCATAACTAAAGCTTCAAGTATATCAATTGGATATGAAATTAACATTCTTGAATGTAGAAATTGAAGAAGACGTCTACGTGGAGCAACCAAAAGTGTACAAAATTCAAGGAAAAGAAGACAAAGTTTATTGGTTGAAAAAGGCGTTATATGGACTTAGACAGGCTCCTTGAGCAGGGAATAGTAAGATTGACAAATACCTCATAGAGCATGGCTTCACAAAAAGTCCGAATGAGCCATCACTATATATGAAAATATGAGGTAATGATTTCCTAATAATGTGCCTATATATGGATGACTTGATTTACACTAGCTACAACACAAAGATGATGGAAGAGTTCAAGAGGTCTATAATGTAAGAGTATGAAATGACCAATCTTGCACTCACGAGACACTTCCTTGGTATGTGAGACAGGAGCTTGGCTGGATCTTTATCTCATAAGAAAAGTTTGCAGATGATCAATTAAATGAATTTAGTATGAGAGGCGTTCAACCACTTACCACACCTGTGACAATGAATAAAAAGTTATTTAATAACAATAGATAAGAGAAAGTTAATGTAATAATATACAAAAGCCTCTTGACAAATACAAGAATAGATATTATGCATGCTGTGGGCATTGTGTCCAGATTTATAGGTGATCTTAGAAAAGCACAATTTATGGAAGCCAAGAGGACACTAAGATATGTAAAAGGTATAAAGAAATTAGTATCATGTATGAGACAAAAGAAATAATAATTTGATAGGATATACAGAAAATGATTGGGTTGGAAACTTAGATAATAGAAAAGGCACAAGCAAGTACATGTTCAATATCATGGGCATCACATAATCAAAAGATTGTTGCTTCATCTTCTACTGAAGTAGAATGTATGGCTGCAACAAGGGCTACATGTGAAGCTGTATGACTCAAAAAAGTTTTGGAAGATCCAATAGTGATTCATTATGACAATTAGACTAACTGAGCCAGAGGCAACCTAACTTAAAAATTTTTTTAATTTAAAAAAGCAAAAAATAAAGCCATTTAAAGAAAAACAACATCGTTTTGCTTATAAAGGTCGAGCCTCGAGCATAGGCAGTTGACTTTGGGCTAAACTGGGGTAGGCTGGGTTGAGTCCGGTCCTAGTTGCCATCTCTAGTGACAATATGTCAACCATTGCAATGACAAATAATCTAGTATTTCATGAGCGAACAAAGCACATTGAGATAAGACACCCACTTTATTAGAGAGCTCATAGATCAAGGAGGGATCTAGATGGAATTTTGCAAGATTGATGACCATTTAGCAGATATCTTCACCAAGCCAATCTTAACATAAAAGTTCATTAAATTAAAAGACATACTCGGAGTGCTAGACATTATAAATTAAGCGTGAGTGTTGCAAATTAATATAAAAAGTCTAGGAAATTGTGCAGAAAATTAAGCTAGAAAGTCTAGGAAAGTGTGTGCAATTAATTATGAAGAAATATCATATATGAATTCTAAGTCCAAATTGATAAAAGCTAGGAAGTAATATAAATACTAGGCAAAATATCTAAAATATTTTAGAAGTCACCGCTGGCTTCTTACAGTTATAAATAGGCCTGTAATGTAAATCACTAAAGTAAGAGAGAAATATTGTAAGCATATTGCGAACTAAAGCAATAAAGCTATTTTTGTGCAAATCCCTCTCTTCCTTTCCCACGTCCTGAATTCTAACAAATATTAGGAATGTTAAAGTAGTTTTGAGCCTTTTTATTAGTTGAGGGTAAGACTGTGTACTTTTGGACCTCTCATACATCTTAGTGGAATTTTTGTTGAGATGTTGTTATTATTATTAAAAATGAATGGAATAAACTTTTTATACATAATTTTTTATATAATTTAATCCTTTTATCAATATTAAATTAATATTTATTCTATTTGAATCAACTCATATTAGTTATCCACTATTAGTAATTAATTATATTGTTGATATTTGAAAATTATTTTTAAAGTGTCATTCTACTTTGGTTAAAGATTTTCTAAATCAATATTAATCAAGAACAATATTGGAACATTCATCCCAATCATTTTAGGGTGATGAATTCTATATTGATAATGTAACTACTTCCATATAGTTCATGTTATATCTAATGACTATCGATTGAACTATCATTATAAGCTAGATCATAAGTAGTATCACAATGTAACAATCCAAAAATGCGATACTTTGGAGATCTTAAGTCAAACAATTATTTATATAATCATTATAATAAGAATTTTCATAGATACATAAATGATGTTATAAATGAAAATTTTGTTTGAGATTAGTTCAGGGAATTTGTTTTATGATAAGCACTCATATATTTGTTTAAATATCTTCATACTTTAATTTATGAGATTGAATATTTATTTCACAAGGAAGAAGTATAATGTGTTTTAGATTTTTTACATTCTATTAATTTCTAATCTTAATATAATAATGATTAAGAATAATTTAGGAATAATATATAAATTCAATATGAATATCATAAATATGGATTCATCATACTATTGTTTGCAATATACATTTATCTTATGGACTTTATTATATACATCTATATTTGTATAATATAAAAATGTCTTTAAATAATTAAAATCACTAAAACTATAATTAAGCGATTGAATGTAAAGTGTAAACCTCTAACGTGAAGGTCACTACCTTAGTAGGAATGTGTTATTATTTGAGCACTTTCAGACTTGTACATACATACATTATGTACCTACTTTTAACATATATCATGTATCTATTCTTACCAATCAAAAGCCATATGTTTAAATTGGTTTTTAGTTTCACTTGCAGTCTCTGTAGTTTGACATAAAAAAGATGAGTGGTCCCTCTTCTTTCACGGCCTAATAATGAACAAAAATGTTTACATGCTTAAAACAAAGTCTAATACACAACCATTAGGAGGATCTAAATTAACAATAAAAGGTACCGAGTAGGACAAATAGAAGAAATATTAACTAGTAGCTAAGCTCACAAAATTAAGAAATATGACTAATATTAGGTTACAAAAATATCAAAAATTAAGTCTAGATTTCAGCTAGGAATACTAAAATTTCAGTTTCGTATAGTGGAGTTTTTAAAGTTTGAATGTTGAAAGTTTAGGCTTAGAATTTTCAGGGTTTAATATGGCTGGAATTTATTAAGGAACACAAAAATGGAGGTAGAAATCTAGGAATTACTCTTAGGGTCTAAGAATCACGCTTAGAAGAAATCATCACACCTTTTAGTTAAAAACTCAAGTTTGTAAAAAAGAAATTCAAATTGTTTGTCAATGAAGGGTTGGATATGCATATATTCATAGATAAGTTTTTAGAACTTTATTCTAATATGATCCTAACAAATTTAAATCATATTCTAATAAAAATTCCATAAGTTCTAAACAAATAGGTAATATATCTAAAATATAATAATGTATTTAAATTACTACTACTTCTTATCTAATAAAAATCCTAACACAGTCTAAATTTCAACCCTTATCTTTGATGTCAACTCATAGGACAAATAAAATAAATATTAACTAGTAGCTAAACTCATACCATTAGGAAATATGACTGTTATTAGATAGTTGGAAGATTAAATTTTAGGGCCAGATTTCAGTTAGGAATATTGAAATCTCAGTTGGATATAGTTAGGTCTTTAGAGTGTGATTACTGGAAATTCAGGCCTAGAATTTTAGGGTTTAATATGACTAAAATTTATTGAGGATTATAAAGAACGAGGGGTAGAAATCTTGGAAACACTCTTGGGGTCTAAGCATCACTCTTAGAAGAAAGTATCACACATTTTACTTGAAAACTCAAATTTGTAGAAAATTTTAGATCGCTTATCATTAAAGGGATAAATATACACATATTTATAGAGACGTTTTTATAACCCTTTTTTTTTAGTTATTAAGTCTTAAACAACTAGGAAAACATATGTAAAATAAGATAACATATTTAACTTACTACTATTTCCTGTCCAATAAGGAATCCTAACACAATCTAAATTTTAGCACTTACCTTTGATGTTAACTCAATTCATAATCCTCATCCCACCAAATTAAAGCTTGTAGTTGACTAATCTTTCCTCTTTTATTTCTTTTATAAACTTTAAATTGTTTTGCATCAATTCTCAACAACTTGTGTAAAGGCATCCTCAACGTAGAACGTGATAAATATTAATCATAAAATTTTGGATTCAACTTCTAAAATTCAGACTCTAAAATCCAAGTACTGTCAGAAATCATTCTTTCCATTTGATAAAAAATTATCAATACCCTCCATCTTTTGTGGCTATAATTTGTTCATCAAGAACATCCTTTATATCCTCTTTAAGACGGGGAATGGTTTGAATTCTTATAGCTGCATTATGAGATTGTGTATCTTCATATCCATGATAAATATTTAAGTTTTCAATATTAAAGATAAGACTACTTCCCATGTCACATAATAATTTCAAAACATAACCATTATCAATTATCTTCTTGATGATCTTATTGTATGACGTTCTAAAGTATTTTAGAACGTGCTAACGCACATTAATTGTTGCCCATATCGTTTATCCTCGTGTGGATATTGGTAAAGGACGTTCGCAAGATGCAGTGTCAAGATATCTGAAAAGAATCCCAATCCGCGCGCTTCAAGAGGTAATTCCGTACTCTTCTTGTTGTGAAATTTCGATTAACCAAGGCACAAGACCTGAAATCCTATGGTATATTCTGCTGCGCATTGTGCATTCCTGGGCCATAAGCGATCTAACAGTGGTATCAGAGCCAGGTTCTGTGCTTCTGGACCATCGAAAATATGCATATTTTGATGACATGTAGTTTTGGATTTGAATGAATGATAGTAATGTGATTTATGTTCATGCATGTTGTTTTCGGATTTGTTTTTATTTTTCTCTTAGTACTAATGTGAATATATGATAAGAGAGAAGTTTTGGCCATAGAAGTTGATTACATCAAGGTGTGTTTCGACCATAGCTTGTTTCGGCCAAAGGAAGAATTCAGGCGTGGAGATGTTTCAATCATGTTTGTCTCGGCCAAAAGATTTTCGACCAAGACATATGTTGATTCCTGAAGCTTCCTTCAATGATGGTGGCAAAGCTCTTGGCCATGACTCCCATGATAGTGGCAGCTAGGGCTTTGATCGAAGCCATATTGTTGTGGCGGCTAGGGTTATGGCCGAGGATGCCTAGATGACGGCTGCTACAATGTAGGACATAGGTTCAGAATAGGAAACCACAAGTATCCATGTTTGACAAGGATACTAAAAGGGGAAGAAGAAGAGTCCATATATGATATGGATTCGGGAAAAAAGCTTCCTTATTAGATAAGGATTCTAAAAGAAATAGGAAGCTTCCAGATTCGATATTAAACATAGATCCAAAAATAAATAGGGAACTTTAAGTTTCCACATTATGTGTCATTATATTTTGAGTGGCTTTACATATGTTTTATTTATATTATTTGAATATTTATATGCATGTGTAAATTACTATTATACGCTTCTAATTTATATACTTAAGTATGTTGTCGTATATGATTAGAACTAGTATAGGACAAACACCATTACTAATAGGGTTAGTAACTTTCATAATGTACTAAGAACAACCATCATGACAATATTAAGTTTATATGCCTTCCATAAAACTTTACCAATGTTTATCTCTAGATTATCCTTATGTGGGTTTGCCAA
>JANQBM010000008.1:7738343-7748478 GCA_025594535.1 Erythroxylum domingense
TTTCAATTAACACCATAAACTTTCAAAAATTAAACCCATCAATCTTAATTTCTCCATTTAATAACTCCAATCTTAAATATATATAAAAAATTCTATCCCCAAAATCTTTATAATTAAAGCCTAATCACAACAAAATAATAAAATTATTCCCAACATATAGTAAGAAGAAAATCGGGGTCCAACAATACCGGTAGAGGAAGTTCGCGACCTACAACGTCAAAATATCTAAAAAGAATCCCAATCTGTGTGCTTCAAGAGGTAATTCCGTACACTTCTTGTTTTGAAATTTCGGTTAACCAAAGCATAAGACCTAAAATCCTATGGTTCATTCCGCTGCGCATTGTGCATTCCTGGGCCATAAGTGATCCAACACTTATAAGGTCCAACACCCCGTGAATGAAGTTTCTTTTTCTTTTCCTTTCAAAAAATGCTCTAGATGGATCCTAACCATCACTATATCCCCTTCATTGAATTCCACCAGTGGACAATGTTAAGCAACATGTTCTTTATAAGAAAAGTTTTTGGTTGTTATCTTTCATTGTACCTCATTAAAGATGTCCCTCATGTATTATGCAAAACCTTCAACTTCAACACTAACTATTATTGTTTGTGGTAAAGGAACCAAATCAATAGACTTCCTTGGTTGAACCAAATTAAAGGGCTTTTGCTCAGAATTGTGAATCTCGTACCATACTGGCCGAAAAATGGTACGAGATCGAGATGGTTGGTACCGGGTACAAATACCTGTCAAATATTTGTCGGTATCAGAAATTTTGAAAAATATAGGGACTAAGTTGTAAAATTTTCAAATTTTTTTAAAAACTTTTATCTTTTGCCACCCAAACCCCCCCTCTCTTTCTTTTTTTCAAAGTTTTTTAATTTATTATTTAGTTAATCTTTTATTGTGATTTTAAATTTTTAATTTTAAAATAAAATAAATATTTTATTACTAACAATAACTATACATTAAATAAAAATTAAAAATAAGTTAATTTATGTAAATTTATTTTAATCTTTTATATAATATTTATTAATAAAGTATTAATAAAAATATTTTATTTTTAAAAATAAATATATAAAAATTATTATTTATAAACTAATATTTATTATATATATTTTTAATTATTAAATCAAATTTCATTTAAAATCTATTTTTAAAAATAATTATATTTATTAATAATTATTAAATTAATTTTATAAATTAAATTAAATTGTAATATTTTAAACATTTTATTTTGTTCTTAATTTTATATTTTTATGATAATGATTGTCTTTTATTCATATAAATTGTGGTTATTATTTATATGTGAAATATTTGAAAATTATCGTTATTTCATATTAATTGTGATTATTATTTATTATTTTAATTTTTGGATACATGGTTAAAAATATACAATACAACTGTACAATATGATAATGAACTATTTTATAATTTTTTTTAAAAATTCAAGGACTATTTCATAAATTTAAAAAATTACCTGAAACGGTATCTGATATTGATCGATACCGGTACAGTATCGTACCAGAACCCAATCCGATACCAAGTTCGGTACGGTATTCGTAACATTGCTTTTGCCAGTAGATATATTTATAAAACTATTATATACAAATTATGCCATAGGAAGAATTAGGTCTTAAATATTATCTTTAATCAAACATCTTAACAAGTCTTCCAAGCTTCTATTCACCATCTTCGATTGTCCATCAGTTTAGGGATGGAAAGAACTTGAAAATTGAAGCTTAACGTTCAATATTTTCCATAGAGTTCATAAAAAATAATTTATAAACTTCATGTTACGATTAGAGACTATGGTTAAAGGTAGTCCATAGAGACATACAACCTTTTTAAAAAAGAGTTTAACAATATAGACAGCATCATATGTTAGCCCTAGGTCTCGGTTCTTATTTCATGACGACAAAGCTCCAAAATTGGGGAATTTGAAACGTAATAGTAAAAAATAAATATAAATAAAGTAAACATAAGTCATAGTTGGGAGTAAAAACAAATACACAAACAAAAAATTAAAAAAATAAGAATGTCACGATTGTGCATATGAAAATCTCACGCCCATGACATCAAAAGTCAAGGGCGTGAGGGGGGGGGGGGGGAGTTGCGGTCGTGCCTGTGTACGATCGTGACTCTCCAACTAAAATAGCATTTGCACGATCGTGCTTGTGTACGATCGTGCAATTTGATGAATAGTGCAACTTTTTCACACCCACTTCTAATCTTCATAACTTTCAATTCTGAAGTCCAAAAATTTCAAACTTTATGTCGTCGGAAAGCTAAAAGAAAGAGCTACAACTCTCATGAAGATAAATTTGTCAAATTCTACCTAGATTAATACAGTTTATTTATTGAAGTTTTAGAACACACTTTTATCCCCTTATTCTCTTATTTTCTCTCATTTGTCAATAAACATTCTCACAAAACAAAAGACCTGAATCCAACAAACACAGTCCATACATATAAGACTCCCACTTTAACCATTTGCTTAAGAAAATCTTTCTAAGAACCATTAAACATCCCTCACTTGTATTCTTAACCGAATTTAACAGCTTAACAGAGAAGAGGATTTGAACATGAACAGAAAAGAAATTCTTCAACTCTTACTTACATTCATTTCTCAAACAAAACAGAGTATGTACATTTCTCCAATTAGAAAAAAAAGTCACATCAGTAGCATAATACAAAAATACAATACGGATGTTCATGCCTAACATGCTAATAAAGCTACAAAAAATGATTCAAACTAAATTAGTTACAAATGAAATATTTCTTGGAGATTTGCCGAAGTTTTTGCAAAGTTCAATGTCGATCTACTATTTCTACACTTGAGGAGTGGAAAGACAATGGGGTGAGCTGGGAAGCTCAGTGGCTAATACGTTTATAGCCATTGGTGATGAGTCACACACACACACAAAACCAAACATATTTATATACACCAATCCAGTTCACTTAACACTTAATTTAAATTACAGTCACATAATCCATATCATATATTTTACAATCATCAAACAAAGCATTCAATTACAAATCATGCTCAGCAATTCACATCAAAGTACACAACAATATGGCTCGAGAGAATCCTATAAAACAGAATGGCGAAACTGAAGTTTACACCATGAACATAATGAGTCCATTTTTCGGAGCTCATGTACCACAAGCGGGCAGTCGGGAGAAGGCTTTAGGTTAACATACATGTGACGAACAAAATGGTATCTCTCTTGCCCACACAAGCAAATTTCCAATACTTAAATATTTCATATCATATTCATATTTTCAAGCTTCTTAAATTTTCTGTTTTTCATTAACATCAAAGCTGCAGAATTCTTACAAAGCAAACATGATATTAAAATCACAGAATATTTTTTCCACATTCACAATGATTCAAGAT
Organism: Erythroxylum domingense; assembly: GCA_025594535.1. NCBI lineage: Eukaryota > Viridiplantae > Streptophyta > Magnoliopsida > Malpighiales > Erythroxylaceae > Erythroxylum > Erythroxylum domingense. The sequence continues at coordinate 7,741,742 of JANQBM010000008.1, forward strand.
AAGCATTTATACATACAATATCAAATAATACAGCCCATCATCACAAAAACTATAAACATATTACCTACCTATTTACTTGTAACTCCAAGATAAAGTTTGTCTTTCCTCTTGTTCTTGCCTTCGACTTTCTTGGTTCCCTTTAAACAAACATATTTTCATTCAAACATCATATATGAATAGAACTTCCATAAACCTCTATTATCCAAAAATGAGCTTAGATTTAATCTACTCTTAGTTTATTTACTAGAAGAACTAAGATAAAGTTAAAAGTTCACAAAAATCTAAGAACATAAATCTCTTGTTCCTCTTCTTTCTCTCTTCATTTTCAGCACATAAAAAACTATTTTCTCTGATTTCTTCTTCTATCAAAACAAAAAAATAAATAAAGGTTACCTATAAACTCAGCTGAATATTCTTTTTCCTCTTCTTGTCTCCTTTATCTTTCTTTCCTTCTTCTTTTTTTTCGGTTCGGTTTCTGTTTCTCTTCTTCTACTTCTTTCTACATTTTTCTTCTCTCTTTCTTTCTTATTTTACACGACTCTCTCTTTTTTCCCTAACCTCTCAAACACGTATCTCCCTTTTCTCTTGTTGTTACACGACTATCTTCCTCTTTCTCTAGTTTCTTCTTTTCTTTCTTAACCTCACGAACATGTCTCTTTTTTTCTTCACTCACACACCCTTCATTTGTTCTTCTCTTATTAATCTAAAACAAACTCTAATATTCTAAACATACCCTTACATATTTACTCTAATACCTTCTAACTCCTTAACCTAATTCTAACACTTCCATTTAATCCAGGCAACCATATAAAATAAAAAATATTCATAAATAAACTCTATAAATTTCTAATTCAAGAATTCTAATTTTTACTCATGACTAAATGTCAATGATTTCTCATTTAATAATTCTAAGTTCCAAGAAAAGTTCGGGGTCTAACATCATAAGTCTTAGAACATGAAATGAAATGAATAGAAAACCTATCCACTACCATGAAAGTATAATCATGACCTCTTCTAGTTTTAGGTATAAAATTCATACTTATGTCCTGCTATAGTTCATCAGGAACAAGCAATTGTGTGTATAATCTATACTTTTATTTCTTTCCTTTAGCTAATTAATTTGTTCAACATTGTCATATGAACTTAGACATATCCCACTTTAAAGAGGGTCAATAAAAGTGATCTTAAACCACTGCGATAATTTTATCTCTTCTAAAGTTTTCTGCTCCTCCTCCTTCATGTAATTCCTAAATCATATATTCCTTTATTGAAGTATTAGGTAGGTAAAGTCAATTTCCTTTGAAAAGGTAGTCATCATAGATCATAAAAGGAAAGTATTGGTCTCTTTGTCTAGCAGTGGTTTCTGAATAGACTATTCCAAAATCTCGATCTGAAATATATTGTCTTTTATTTTATCGAACCCCACAACCTTTTTTTGGTAAAGTGATAAGCAAATGGCTCTTCCTACTTAATGCATCTACTGCGTTATTCTCAAATCTTATCTGATCTTTAATAACAAAGTTAAATTGCTACAAAAATTCACTTTATAAAGCATGCCTTTTGTTCAAATTCTTCTAGAACTTTGATTGTTTAAGAGATTCATGATCTGAATATAGAATTAACTCCTTTTATAAGAGATAATGGTGCCAATTATAAAAAGCATGTACTACTATATAAAATTCCTTATCATAGGTTAAGTATCTTTATTTATCTTCCCTTAAGTTCTCTCTTAAGTGAGCAATTGGGTGTATCTCTTAGCTGAGTATGCCTCCAATTCCCATATTGGTAGCATTACTAGCCATTTGAAATACGTTAGAAAAATTTGGAAGTTATGAAATAGGAGATTCAGTCACCTTTTTTTTTTATTCTTCAAAAGCTTTAGTTGTTGTCTTTAACCAAGTAAATTGTCTTTTGTTTATAAAAGCAATAACGAGTGCCATTATGGTGCTAAAATTACAAATAAATTGCCTATAGAATGTTGCTAAACCATGGAAACTTTATGTTTAGGCACATCTTTTGGACTAGGCCAATCAAGGACGGCCTTAATCTTCTTAAGATCCATCTCCTCTTCACAATAGGATACAATAGAACCTAAAAATACAACACTTCATTGTATGAAATATCACTTCTTTAAGTTCATATAGAGTTTTTCTTGCCTTCAAACTCTCAGTACTTATTGTATATGTAATAGGTTCTCTTCTTTAGTCTTGATATATGTTAATATATCATCAAAAAATACCACCAAGAATTTGCCCATAAATGGTTAAAACATTTGATTCATCACTCTTGTAAAAGTGCTAGGTCCATTAGATAGTACAAATGACTTCCCCAATCGTTCATAAAGTCCTTCTTTAGTCTTGAAAGTCATTTTTCATTCATCTCTAGGTTTAATTCTAATTTTATTGTACTTACTTCATAAGTCTATCTTGGTAAAAATTCTAGCATCAGTCATCATATCTAACATGTCATCAAGCTGAGCTATTGGAAATCTGTACCTTATTGTGATCTTATTAATTGATTGACAATCAATATACATGTATTAACTTCCTCCATTTTTAGGATTCAATAGTGTTATAATTGTTAGAGTAGTGCCCTAAAGGCAATTGCCTTTAGTGTGTTTTGTACAAAGTTGTATACAGACTTTATTTTCAATAATAAAGAAAAGTATATTTCATTAATTTGGTGTTCATTTTTTATGAATTGATATTGATCTATAAGCAAATTAATGAAGTCCATGATTTATGACATAGCATGAAGGAAATTATAATGTGATCATACTACTGAGATTCCTATCATATGCAATTATGTCAGTATCTAAATTATCCCTAGTTATAGGAATAATGAGACTGGACATTGTTAACCCGGATAGGCTAGCATATGTCAAACTCGTTAATTTGATCAAGCAGTAGATCTTAGAAACTGTAAACATGAGATGTTTAGAGTTGAGATATGGATGCTTACTAAAGGTAGAAGTACATTAGATGACCTACCATGAGATCATCTCATGGATGTCCTATTCTAATGTCAGTGATAATTTCGTCGTAGCAATGGTGCAAGTATCCTTAAACTTGAGGTACTCAAGGATATCTTGGATACTGATTCTGTTGTTTAACTTCATTCTTTGTTTTCTTGTAGAGGTCGCTTATAGGGTGGTGATTGAGTACAACTTAAGGCATTCGAAGGTAATTGAGTAGCCAATAGAGGATTCACCACTTCTGTGATAGTAGAAGATGATACTCACGGCCTCTTGTCAGCATCATCACTTGGAAACCTTTGACCGGAGTACATGTGTCATAAAGAATGTCTTCATTGACATAAAGAGTAATGAGTCCCAGGACGAGAACTAATATCAGTTGGGCTAAATTTGACGTAGTCAGTTTAGTGAGAGTTGACACTTTGCCCATACTTATAACCAAGTGGGGTATAGCATGGTGAAAGGATGAATTGCACAACAATTGTCTATGGGAGGGTTCATGAGATGGTTCCTGATGACCACGGGGTTCGTTTATCAAACCACTTACTTTCCGATCAATTGAGGTCATGATGTGTTGCCAGATGCCACTCATGACTTACTTGAATTAAGTGTTAATCCAAATGGCCAACATAAATGGGAACCTAATATGTTACACGCATAGGAGTGACTCGGAGGATTCGTAAAATGGTTTTGGATAAAGATCCATTATATGGAGAGCAAGAGAACCAAATGGATCCCGATGAGATCAAGATATGCCTCGATGAGATCGCAACATCGATATTGCTGAAATAGGTCTTTGGTGTTTTTTCCACACCCGGGACCCAGCAGAATCGATCCCAGTGTGACTGGACCACCTCAGCATATTATATATATATAAGATATGGCAATGTGGAAGAAGAAGAGAGCTTTCCTTAAAGTGATTCATTTATTGTCTTTAATTGATAAAAGACAAAACCATAAAAGACGAAAATGAAAAGTATTTAATGCGATATGAATCGTGAAAATGGATTAGTAAGTTATCTTTCACGATTCTCATCCATCTCTCTTCATCTTTCTCATCTTTTTCCTCTTCATTCTCTCTACACGATTTGCTCTCGATAAAACAAAGAAAAGAGCTAGCACTCTTGTCTTTGTTCTAGTCATTTCCAGATTAAAGAGTTTGATTCAGTTAGTTTCTCTGATCTCTGTGTGGATATTGTTGCAGACGATCTATTTTAGTCGTTGTGGTTTCCAACAACTTGACGAGTAGAAGATTGAAGAACGAAGGAGACTAATCACAAGGTATATGGTTATTATATGAATGATTGATTAGTGTAAATGTCACGAATTCCTATATATATATATATATATATATATATGTTATGAAAATGTATATGAATTAGGAATTTCAGCTAGGTTTAATGGTATTTCCTTGTATAGGCATATAGATCCTAGAATTTGGGAAAGTCCCGGAATAAATTTTTTTATTTTTCTGCACATAGTGTATATGATGCATGCACCAGAATTTTCCTACAGTAGTATCAGAGCCACTTATACCCCGTATAAAGGAGAAACCATAACATGTGTGATGCTGTCGATTGGTTATGACAGTCGTGCATTCTGATTGTGTTGAATTCGAAATCAGCATAGGGATATTGTTTTTTAAAATTTTCTTGCCCAAATTTGCTCATTAGATGTTGATAAATATATCTGTGGAAGGAAAAAAATTATCAATATGATTTGATATGTTTTTGCTAATTAATTACATACTGTTCTAGTTGCTGTGTTTAAGCATATTACATGAACAGACATGCTTACAAATTTGAGAATAAATTCTATAAATTTTTTTGGGATTTCCTTTCACCAACCTCTTTCTAAGATATTTATAAATGTCTATAAATATGGAAAAATATTTTTGAGGTGATTGAATATTTATTTAAGAAATTCTTTAGTGTTGTTAGGAATGTCTGTGTTGAGGAACACAGATTCTAGATTGGCTTGGTTACTGAGGTTGTTTGAATTTTCTTGGAAATAAATTCTAAACAAATTCATAGAACATTTTGGGAACATTTTATACTCGCTTTAATTTTCTTAGCATTTATTGAAATTGTTTCAATGATTTTTCCAAGCAAAAGACAAAACTGGACAGTTTTGAGAAAACTGCTGGACCTGGTTTGTTTGAAGTGGTGATTGTGTGTTTTTTAGTTTCAATGCCTCGAATCATTTTTTATGTGATAAGAAATATGTTACTTGGATGTTGTATGCATGTCAAACTGATTTGTTTGAAATTAAGTTTCCAAAAAAATTTTCGGATGTCAAATATTTCATATTAACTTCTTGTTGGTATATTCAGTTGTCTTGATTGTTTTGGTCGTCACAAGTTATGTGACAAGTGCTGAAGTAGTCTTGATGAAGTGGAGATTACCTAGAGATACTTAGGGTGATAGTTTGATGTTCTCAAATTATTTGAAAATATAAGAGATTAATATTGTATTAATCTATTTCGAGTATTTCACGTCTAGTATGACTAGATATGACAAGCATGATAAAATTAAAGTGTTTAATTGGTACATCAGAGTAGAGGGTATTACACTTGGTATATTGATATTTTGAATTGGAATTAAAAAACATACAGATTGAGAAATTAGTCAATTCCAACATTAGAAAGCAGTTCGGTTCAAGAATTGAATCTAACGTCAAATCTTTAGATGCATAACACGTCACAACCTATAGAAGAAAACCTTGTGAGATGGTTGCATTAAGGGATGCATGCTATGGTTGGTTAGGCGGGATGATAGATGGTTATGGATATAAATTCAATGTGATTGATGAAACATCCTAAATCATACCATATAGTCATTGTGACTATAATTCTGTGACTTAGATGAGACCAAAATATGAAATCCCTCATACAAAATATGAAAACTAACACCTTTCATTAATATGGGGAGAACCAGAATTCTTTTAGAGTTAAGGTTGTTGGGTAAACCAAAGCCTGCTCTATATGGATATGTTCAAACCATAAAAATAAGATTTTCAGATTAATGGGTCAGTTTTCACTAGAAGCGTTAATTTGTTGAGTAAACTCAAGGTCAACATAGATAGAGGCGCAATTGAGTAGCATACATCAAAAGTACGCGCATTAAGAGTTGATAACCCAATGTGTATGCATACATCACGAGTTGATAAAACTAGATGATAGTTACAGTTATGATGCAATTGATATGACCGATATCAGTGCCGGCTCTGGGCAGGGGCAGGCAGGGCACCTGCCTAGAGCCCACCATAAAACACCTTAAAAAAGGGCCCATATATGTGTAACACTTTTTTTGGAGAATTTCGATCTTAGAAATGAAAGAAAACATTGCAGCTTTATGTAGCATTAAATGGCATCAACGTCTGTGTATAAATGGCCCTCAACGTATGTGTAGTAATAAATGTAGAGAATGTTGGTGGAGTAATGTAGCATTTGATTAAGTTTTAACTTTCATAGTTAATGTTAACTTATTATGCTTATAAATAGTTTTGAAATATTTAGGTGTATTTTTACTCTCTAATTTTTTTTATTTTCATCAATATATGCATCTAAGGTACTCCAATTCAAAAATTGGCTAGAAAAAATTTTCACGATTCTATCTTCTACGTTCTAAGTTTAATTTAATGGTAAAGTTTCTGATTTTTAATATATTTTTAACTTATTAAATATTAATATGTTATAATTAATTTGTAATTTGTCATTAACGTGGACATTATATTAGCATTTTAAATCATAACATTAATATTA
>JANQBM010000008.1:7750737-7764096 GCA_025594535.1 Erythroxylum domingense
TGATAATATTTTTGGATTCTTATTTGATTCAAAGAAGTTGAGGTCATTGGATGATAACGAATTAAGAGAATGTTGCATTAATTTTACAATGCCTTTTTCTCATGAGAATGTGTTTGATGTGGATTTAGATGATCTTTTTTTTAAATTGGAGCCCTTTTTTTATTTCGTCCAGGCCCTATAAAACGATAGGAACGACCCGACCGATATCTACTAATTGACCTAAGGTGGCTTGTTGGGTAAACCCAAGGTCATTTTTAGTAATGTCGGATATTGACCCACTAGGACATTTTGTTATAATTTTTCTTAGATTCGTAGAGAGGGTTATAGATTCTTTGAAACTAGTGGGAGTTATAAGCATGTCATGCAAGTCTTTATGATCATGCGTGTATTTATATTCTAACATCCTTTCTCTCTTCACATTTAGGTTGATTGAAGATGTCTTCCAGTGTGAATTTGCACTCACTTATGGATTCTAATAAATCGACTAGACCCAATTTTCTTGATTGGCTAAGAAATCTGAGAATTGTTCTCAGATTTGAGGAGCTAGGCTATGTCCTAGACATTCCACTTCCTTATCCCCCTACTGTTGATGCTTCTAGTGAGGATCAGAAAGCATATCGTAAGCATCTCAAAGATAGTGACATGGCTATTTGCATTATGCTGGCCTTTATGTTACCTGAGCTGTAGAAGCAACATAAGTCTAAGGATGCTAATACTATAGTGTTTCATCTTAGAGAGCTTTTTGATGAGCAAGCTCGGTTTGAAAGATTTGAGACCACGAGGCTGCTTTTCATGACTAAGATGACTTCGGGGACATCTGCAGTGCAGTATGCACTGAAGATGAATGGTTATATTGAGAGGTTGGCCACCTTGGGTTTTTTTATGGACTATGAATTAAGTATTGACTTAATTCTGGTTGGATTGTCTAATAGTTATTCACATTTTGTGTTGAACTATTGGATGAACCAAATCTCCACGACAATCCCTGAGTTGATCAATCTGCTCAAGACAGCAGAGCAAGCTATCAAGAAGTGTAGCAAGCAAGTGCTAGTGGTGGACTCTTCTTCTTCTGGTTCAAAAAAAAGAACCTAAAGAAGAAAAGGTCCAAAAAACCAAAAGAAAGTGCAGCCAAAAAGAAACCCAAAGAGACTACACCGAAAGGAACTTGCTTTCATTGTTACAAGAATGGTCATAGGAAGCGAAACTGTAAAGTCTATCTGGAGCATCAGATGCCCCGACTCCTTCAAGTATATTTGTCATTGAGGCTAATATTGTTTTTGATCGTATCATATGTGTATTAGATACTGGTTGTGGCTCACACATATGTAATGATATGCAGGGCCTCAGGGATAGTAGACAGCTCATGAAGGGAGAATCGGACTTGCGCGTGGGTAGTGGAGCAAAAGTTGCTACATTAGCTATCGGCACTTTTTGTTACTTCTTATTGGCCTTATAATTAAACTGGATGATTGTTATTTTATACCTGTTTTGACAAAGAACATATTGTCTGTTTCTTATTTAAATAAATTTGGTTTCCATTTAAATTTCAATAGCAATGGTTATTCTATTAGTTTGAATAGATTGCTTTATGGTATTGGTACATTATGCAATGGAATTTACATATTAGATATGTCGCATCCAATTATGAATGTTAATGAAATGAAAAGACATAAACAAGATAATTTAAAATCAACTTACTTATGGCATTGTCGTCTTGACCATATAAATGAGAGACACATAGCTAAGCTCCACAAGAGTGGTAGTTTAGGGTCATTTAATTATGAATCATATGACGTGTGAATCTTGTTTATTAAGCAAGATGACTAAGTTACCCTTTAAGGGAAAGGGTGAACTAGGGACTGGAGTATTAGACCTAATACATTCCTTGTTGCCTTGCAGAGGTTACTCATAGGGTAGTGATTGGGTACAACTTGAGGTATTCGAAGGTAATTGAGTAGCCAATAGAGGATTCACCACTTCTGTGATAGCAGAAGATGATACTCATGGCCTCTTGTCGAAGTCATTACTTAGAAACCTCTTACCGGAGTACATGTGTCATAAAAAATGTCTTCATTGACATATACAGTAATGAGTCCCAGGACAAGAACTGATATCACTTGGCCTAGATTTGACATAATCAGTCTAGTGAGAGTTAAAACTTTGCCCATACACATAACCAAGTGGGGTATAGCATTGTGAAAGGACGAATTGCATAACAATTGTCTATGGGAGGGTTTGTGAGATGGTTCGTGACTAGCATGGGTTCGTTTGTTAAACCATTTACTTTCTGTTTAATTGGGGTCATGATATATTGCTAGACGCTGCTCATGACTTGCTTGGATTAAGTGTTAATCTAAGTGGCCAACATAACTGGAAACCTAATGAGTCACACGCATAAAAGTGACTCGGAGGATTAGTAAAATGGTTTTGAATAAAGATCCATTATATGGAGAGTAAGAGAGTAAGAGAACCAAATGGATCCCGATGAGATTGAGATATGTCCCAATGAGATCGCGACATCGATATTGCTGAAACAGTATGATCGATCCTAGTGTGACTAGACCACCTCAGCATAACGTGGAAGAAGAAGAGAGCTTTCTTTAAAGTGATTCATTTATTATCTTTAATTGATAAAAGACAAAACCATAAAAGAAAAAAAATGAAAAGTATGCAAGAAGATATGAATTGTGAAAATGGATTAGTAAGCTATCTTTCACGATTCTCATCCATCTCTCTTCATCTTTCTCATCTTCTTCCTCTTCATTCTCTCTACACGATTTGCTCTCCATAGAACAAAGAAAAGAGCTAGCACTCTTGTCTTTGTTCTAGCCATTTTCGGATCAAAGAGTTTGATTCGGTTAGTTTTTCCGATCTCTGTGTAGATACAGTTGGAAACGATCTGCTTTGGTCGTTGTGGTTTACGACAACCCGACGAGTAGAAGATCGAAAAATGAAGGAGACTATTCACAAGGTATATGGTTAGTATATGAATAATTGATTTATGTAAATGCCATAAATTCCTATATATATGTGTGTGTGTTATGAACATGTATGTGAATTGGGAATTTTTAGCTAGGTTTAATGGTATTTCCTTGTATAGTTATATAGATCTTGAAATTCAGGAAAGTCCCGGAACAAATTTTTTTGTTTTTTCGCACCGTGTATATATGATGCATGCACCAGGATTTCCCTACAATAATTACACACAGATTAAGACTTTATTGAATAAATCCTTTTTTCAGTAACTCCTCTACTTATCTCTTTAGCTCTCCATTCTCAATAGGATTCAAGCGATATGCTAAAAGATTTGGTATAGTTATCCAGGTAATAAATCAATAGCATGCTGAATATATTATAAAAGAGGTAATCACCTAGTAAATCATTCGATGAAAGGTCTAAAAAAAATAGCTAGCAATTCACCCACTTATTTTAGTAAGGTAAGGGGTGTTTCAGGTGTTGTTTTTGTTACTTCCCTCACTACTATTGTAAACACAATTCCCTTCCCCTTGCTAGCAACTTCAAATTCTCTTTTTTTAAGGATATTAAGAGGCTTCTTCTTAGCATTTATGGTTGTTTTGTTACGTCCTCTTTGTTTTTCTACCTTATCTACCTTATAAGTTTTAAAGTTATCTTATTTTCATGAAATATAAACTAATATGTGTTAGCTTTGCCAAAATGTTGCACATCTCGATCATAAAATTATAGTCGACTAAATAAAATGTGAGATACTTTCTTAAGAGTTAGAAATGACATCTCACCAAATATGGTTCCTCACATATTCTTAATTAGAAGACACCAAACACCTTCGAGCAACTAGTATAGTACTACCATCTATACAAGCAACTTTGTAGGGATTTAAATGTTTCTCCATGAGTAACTTCTTTCACCATGTTTTCTGATACTATATTCATAATACTTCCTTTATCAACGATAAGCTTGCGTAATTTTTTTTCACATCTAACTTGAGCTTCGTGACTAGAGTCTCCTTCCAACTCCTCTTTAGCTTCGTGCTTACACATACTCATTAGATTCTTCCTTTTCTTCTTCTCCCACCATATGCAAACCTCTATTAGGATATTTATAAGCAAATTGGCCCCTCTCATTGCATCAGAAGCACTTCTTGTTGTTGTTGTCTCCTTTAATCCCAGTCTCAACTATGACTTTGCCTTTAGGTTTAGTTCCCTAAAAAGTTTTGTATTTTTTATGTGATACAAATTTTGATGCATTAGATGATGGATTAAAGTTTTACAGGTTCCTATTCGTTGCTTCTTTTTTTTCATTTCATTTTCTTAGCTAACGATTCCATTTTGGTGTGTCGTAGTTTTCTTCATGCCAAACTCATTGGCTTGACTTTGAAACCTTTTTAGTTACTTGTTGTCCTAAATATTGTTTAACTCTTAAAGCTAAGTGATATGCATCTTCAAGATGTATATCCTTTGCATTATTAACTCCTTGAAAATTTCTGCTCTTGAGCCATTTTTGTAGTGAGATATAAGTTGTTGTTCTAGCACTATCCCTTCACATCAGATAGAAAGTTCATCAAATATTTCCATGTACTCAGTTATAAATATAATTCCTTTTCTAAGGGTTTTGAGTTGGTTTTGAAGACCTTCCTGATAATTAAATGTTAAGAATTTTTTAATAACTCAAGCTTCATCTCTTCCCAGTCAACAATTGATGGTTGGTCTATTTCTCGAAGTCTATCTTATATCAATCTCCACTATATTTTAGTGTGTCCAATTAGCTTCATCTTTGTGAATCAAACTTTTCAATCTTCTTACAAGTGGTACCAATTAAAGAAATCTTCTATTACTGATGTCCAATCTAAGAACATGTATGGATCCATCCTTCTTGCAAAATCATAGTCTTCAATATGAACTTTCTTAGTAATTTAATTGAGTATGTTGTGTGTTTCAATCTGCTATGTGTTTCAACTCTATCGTGGCCTTTAAAGGCTCACATCCACTCTCTATGTGCTACTGAATGGTTTCTTTGTCTTGGATCTCTTGGTAGACATTAATTTCCTAACCCCATTTATTGTTGATTAATTTTAGCCTCTTCATTTTGGATTTCACTTTCTCCACCCTAACCATCAAGTGTAGTTTGTTGTTTGATATTATTTTCTGAAGTAATTCTAAAGCGCCTTGTGATCAAGGTTATTAAGGTCTAATATTTTTGTAACTTTTAGATGTATTTCATCTCACTCTCATTCGCTAAATATTCCTTCATATTCTCTTTTATTACATGTCACCATCATGAACCAAAGTTTAGTTATGTAGACAATATCATAAGTCATGACTAATATATTTGCAAATGATTTCAAAACAAACCATATGGGTTTTTTACAACAAAGCACAAGAATATACATATTGTTGATTCTTGTAGTCAGATGCATTAACTTTCCATCATTACTCAATTTTGACTTTGCAAATGCACTCAAAACTTCTTCTTTATTCCTATATTGTATTGATTGTGCATCTTCATTCTAAGTCTACTCCTTCATCAGTCACTACAACATAATCTTCATTAACAACACCAATGATATCATCAAGTTTTGAACCAATAAGCCATGGAACCCTAAGTAATTGCTAGTTAATCTTTTTAACTCCATGTTCTGTTAGTTTTATCTTGTTGTCCCAGTCTTCAACCTGTTGCACAATGTTTTAGCTTGTTGTTTATGTGTTTGAACTTGTTTTTCAATCCATTCAACTTTAGAATTTACCAAAGAATCCACTTCGTTTAATTTTTCTTCATCGTTAACGCTTTTATCATCTCCTATTGTTAAACTCTCCATGTCATAATCATCTTCCATTGCCAAACTCTCCATATCATCATATTTTGAGCACGTTCTACATGTCGGCTCAAAGATTTGAATTGATATACTAAATTTGGTAATCAAAATCGATACATGATTTTTCAACAAAGTTTTTCCAGTACGTTGCATGCTGTTGATCAATATCAATGCCTTCTTCTTGCTTATTACCACCTTCTCCATGTTTAACATCAAGTATAGGTTGTTGGTTGGTATAATATTTTCTTATGGGAGTTTTGACTTTTAGGGAATGCATATCAAGGTTGTGTAGCCTATATAAAATCTGTTGAATATGTTTTCTTATAAGAGTTGTTATATGTAAGTTAGGTTTTGGAACAATTTGTGAACGAGGATCGTTGATGTCTTTTTTTTTTTTGCAATATTCAGAAGTATTTCATTTTGCTCTCTAAGCTAATGAGTTTTTTTCTATATGCCCTTCTGCTACGTGTTACTATCGTGAACCAAAGCTTTGATACCAAATCGATGTAGGACAAATAAAAGAAATATTAACTAATAGCTAAACTTACAAAATTAGGAAATATTACTGATATTGAGATGTTGGAATATTAAATTTTAGGGCTGAATTTTAGCTAGAAATATTGAAATTTCAATTTGGTATGGTTATGTTTTTAGAGTTTGATTGTTGAAAATTTATGGTTAAAATTTTATGGTTTAATATAGCTTAAATTTATTGAGGAACACAAAGAATGAAGGATATAAATCTAAGAATTATCCCTAAGGTCTAAGAATCACTCTTAAAAGAAAGCATCAAACCTTTTAGTTAAAACTTCAAGTTTGTAAAAAAATTTTAGATTGCTTGTCATTGAAAAGTTGAATAGACTCATATTTATCGAGAAGATTTTAGAATTCTTATTATATTATGAAATGGTTCCTAACAAATTAAATCCTATTATGATAAAAATTCTGTAAGTCCTAGATGATTAGGGTAACATATCTAAAATAGAATAATATATTTAACTCACTAGTACTTCTTATCTAATAAGGAATCCTAACATAATTTAAAACTTATCCCTTATTTTCAACTCATTCTTTCTATATAATTTGAGCTCTTTTACATTAGGTACAGCCTATAAAGTGCTTTTCTTTGGAAGGTGTTTTGGCGATTTGCTATTTAACTGTTATTAAACTTCAGAATTACTTATAGAAAGAGCAAGAATCATTACTAGTGTACCACCACGAAAGTTCCATGCAAAGAATGGAGAATGCTCGAGTGACGAGTAATAAGAAGAAAGTCAAAATACTTGCCAATGCTCAAAATTAGCCTAATGCCAACTTTAATGGCTAGCGCGAGAACTTTTATGCATGTTGATTTCACCTTCAGAATTGTCATAACCCTTTTTTAACGTCAGAATCATCATACCCAAATTCCACAGTCTTTTTGACTTGTAAATTAAACAACTTTTCTATAGCTTGCTTTGGCATGGTGCAACGTTTTGTTAATCTGAAGGAAATAGAACTCATAATTCAAATTTTTTTGTTTAACATACCCTTAATATTTGGCAGTTAACTGGAATCATCTCTCTTGCAGCCAAAACTGGTTACACTCAGTTCAAGAGGAAAGTGAGATTGAGGGCTTGCATGCTACAAAAGCAAAACTAATATAGCCTAATATGTTCCTGCTTTCTCTTTGCAATTTACCAGGAAAAGGAAAAAGGTACAGAAGGAAATATTAATGAGAAAGTTCTGTAGGGATACCGTAGGACTGAAGCAAGAAACAATTAGTAGTAGTTGAACATCCTACTCGGCCCTGGAGATTTTCTTCTCTGCTTTAGAATTCCAAATAAAGGAAACCTTATCCAACAAGCAAGCAAACTGATAAACTTATATTGATTTGTAGTCCAAACTCCGAAGAGCATATCCATAGAATAATAAAGTAGACATGGAACTGGGCAATTTATATCATATCCTAATCAACCATAACAAATTGTAGAATGAATCCTGCAGCTTTCACTCTGAAGAAAAGAACAATGAATCCCTTAGATGTTTTGAGTATCGTACAAGAAATTCTAAAGAGAAAAAGTGTTCCCATGACAGTGAAAAAGGAGCAGAGGTGCCATATTCTTTACAATTTAGCTAAGTACATAGGAGCTATCAAGCAACAAGCTGTATTAATTGTTGCACTTCTCAATCAAATTATTCCCTACCTTTTCTTTCCTATAAATCATTGTCCAGCACTTGTGAGCGTAAACCATATCCTTCCAAAATGCCTACGGGTGGCACCAACCGGCCGCTTCTCCGACTCATTGCTATAACCATACTAGCCCTGATAGTCTTGGTGGGCTTAGCTGTGCTCATTACCTGGCTAGTAATCAAGCCTAAACGCCTTCTTTACACTATTGACGATGGCTCAATCAACGACTTCAACATTAACACTGACCATCTTAATGCCACGTTTGGTCTCGTCATAATGGCACACAATCCCAACCACAAAATCTCCATATACTATAATTCAATCGAAGTGTCAGTGGGTGTGCATGGCCAAACCGTTGCGTTCAATACCCTCGAGCCATTTTATCAACCTCGCAAGAACATGACTCGACTAGATGCAAGGCTCGAGTCCAGAGATGTGGCGTTGTCAAGCTCTTTGTCCAGAGACCTCAGGTTGGAAAAAAGGTCGGGGCAAGCAGAATTAGACGTCCGAATTAAGGCCAGGATTCGGTACAAGATAGGAGTATTGAAGCTGAGACATCGTACGCTCAAGATCGAGTGCCCTGTAATCATCAACTTCTCTTCCTCCAAAGGTTTCGAGAGGGTTTACTGTGATATACAATAGAGTTTTCTGTTGGAGTTGCAGGATTATTTATTTATTTGTGTCTATTTTTCTTGGATTATTAAGATTGATGTTTTCTTTGGCAATCATTAAGAATTGCTTGATATGTTCATCCCATAACTGCATAACCCATACATTCTGAAAAGTGATTTGTTTTATGAATCCAATTTGGTTGGGTTTGTGCGGTCATCACGCAGTAACAAAACTCAGTTACTCAAATTTTATTATCAGATTAAGGTTTACAATATGTTGAATTTATAAAAAATAAAAGAAATAATTTAATTAAAATGATTCTCTTTTGTATTTAAAAATCTTCTTTTATCTAATTTTATGAATTTGAACAAATCTTTGCACGCTGATATGTATTTTAATTTTTGAAAAACATACAAAGTTGATTAGTACATATTAATTAAGTAAAAATCATAACAAAATAAATATGAAATTAAACTCTTTTATTCTATACATTTATTCATAATTGTACTTATATGATACGACCAAACTTACCAAGAGTCAAGAAAATCTATAAGAAGTGTCACAATTCCTCTTAGAAATATGTTCCCTTGTAACTTCTCTCTATCTCTCATAGCGTAAAAACAAAAATTTGTTCAACTGTTCGTGTTTTTAAAAATTGAATTTAATCAATTTATAACTTAATTAATAATTATTAAAAGTATCCTAAAATATTAAATTCATTAAGTTATACTCATCACAAACGTAAATTTCTGAGATCTTACATCACACTTCAATTCATATTTGTTAAATTTGAATCCTTAATTTGTAAATTTTGAATCCATTATAAATTTAGGTGCTGAAATATAATATCCATAAATTTAACACTCAAAAGACAAAGGGGATAACGATTTTTAAATAGTCAATTTTATTAATGCGGGATTTTATAGGGACACTCAAATAAACTGGTGAATTTTTTTATAGGAAAATCAATTTAGTTTATAACATTGGCTCCTTAATTTTCTAAGAAGGATCTGCATCATCGCTTCTATTTAAGCATCCTTTTTTTAAAAAAATTTCCATTCTAAAATTATCTAAAAATTTTAGAACTCTTTCAATCAATTCTATGTCTCCAAGTGCACATAGTCAATTGTAGATAGCCTATTAAAATCGAAGTTGTTCCAGAGTACTGAATCCTCTAAAAATTAATAGTAAAACATTTAGATAAAATCAGAGAATTTACTTAAGAGGATTTAATTATTAAACTAAAGAAAGCAAACAACAAAAGTAACAAAGAAAGATCAATAAAACACATATTAGGAATTTGGGGTTTACTTATATGAAATTTAATTATTATACACAATTGTCTAGGTCGACATAACATTTAAGGTATCTATATGTTGTGAAGAGTGTAGGATCGTAAAATTTTGTCTGAGAAAGTTGAATAGAGTAATGGAGCAACAAGTAGAGAAAAATGTGGGAAAAATAAGGCACAAGAAATTTACGTGGTTCACCCCTTTGAGATGGGCTATTTCCACGAGCGAAGACTATAACACCCACATACCAAATGCCATATAAAATAGAACTAAAACATACCAAACATTCCAAAGCACTTCCAGAAACTCAAGCAAACGTACATTACCTGTCGTTAGATGTTATTTTATAAACAGAACATATCAAACATATTGTACTATTCCAATTACATGCCATAAGTTCCAAGTCCATCATGTGTTAAGGTTATTACAAACCATTAAACAAAATACAAAGTGTCTCATTACATTTAATACAACTAAAAAACAACTCAAAAACTCAAACAAAACAACTTCCAAAATAGAACACATTCTTCTTGGCCACTGCAGTATTCTTTGTCCCAATCCTTAAATCTTCTTATCAGAACCTACACGGGGCAAAATCATTGTACTAAGCATGAAGCTTAGGTGGGAATAACTAAACATAATGCATAATGGTGATTGTTTCTAATAGTTGTTTAACATTCATATATACAGATTCAAATCATATCACAACAATCTTTAGTTGTTCATATTATAGAGTAGTTCAAACATTATGTATCAAAACAAAATATGATTCATCAATATAGAACATTCTTGCATCATAACAAAACTCATAAATATCAGAACATAATGTACAAGTAGCAAAATTGAATATCAGAACAGGATATAATCCTTTCTGATCAAAGTATGACTTGTCTTAGGTCAGAATACATTTTGCATCAAATCAGAGCTTATCTTGTATCAGATTAGAACTTGTTTATATCAAAACTGAACATGTATCAGAATACAAAACATATTCCTGCTAATCCTTTTTACAGAAGTGGATAACGGGACCAGAATAGGAGATACCATGATTGGTATCACAAAACAGGAGAGACTTATGTCTAAGTAACAGGAGACACCAAAGTGTCAATATCAGGAGAGACCGAAGTGTCACAGGAGCAGTTGCAGACCCTTTTAAGTATGCCTATTTACCCACGACTAGGACTTAATAGTTTTAAAACAATCTATTTCAAATTTCAGAATCACAAGTAAATAATGTAGTATATAACAAATGTCTTTATTTCATTTTTCTCAAATTGTAAATATTCACTCCCTTTTAATCAAATTCAATATGCCTTATAAACATTTGCATCAATAAATCAATGAAACATTAAGTCATTACAGGTTATATAACATCATAGAAACTCCCAAGTCATAAACATCCATTTCTAATTCACATCACATAAAACCCTTGGAACACATTGGTATTCTTAAGAACACAATCCTCTTGAACACACCATACATTTTAACATCAGACACATTATTAAATAATCACACATTCTTTAAGTTATTAATTAGACATATTATAAATAATCACACATTCTTTAAGTTATTAACTCAATTAACACACCATAATTTTCTCAATTAATCTAACATCATCTAGGTTCATTTTCAATCTCAATTAAGTCTAATTAAACCATTATTAAGTACCTTAACCTTATATAGTTTGACAATTATCTAAAACCAACATTGTCTTCTTCCTAAGTACTGCCCACGACTGTGGGAATAAGCCTTATAAATCCCCCGATCGTAGGATGATTCACTCACCCACAGCCACCAATTTGTTTCCAAAACTCTTCTTCACTTCCATTCAACTCACCTTTACCAAAGTCCAACAATTTCACTTCAATTATACTTTATACATACTTCAATAACTCATCAAATTCATGTCCAAACCAATTCAAAAATCATTCATTAGACAACTCACAATTCATTAGCTTACATAATCAAAACCAAAACAAATTTTGCCAAGCAAGAATCATTTTCCAGCACTCAATTATCAACATCATAACACATATTTTGTGCCAATTCAATTTTCATAAAACTTGTATTAATACATGCTATCAAGTTTAGGATTCCCTTACCTATGTAACTTCAAATTCAACTCCAAAGTACCAACTAATCAACACAACGTAAGATGAAAACAAAATGGTTTTTGGATAGCAATATGGAGACCACTTTAAATTGGTTTCTTGGTGGTTTTATGTAGGGTTAAAGTATGATTTTCGTGCATCAATAGCTAGGATTAAGACTACAATGCAGAGAGAAAAGAAGAGAAAATTCGGTGGAGAAGAGAATGAAGGAAGCAGAAACTTGGCTGATGGAATTGCCCCATCAACAAGCTAGGTGTCATTAAATTACAAAGCCATATGTCTTAAGGCATGTAATGTCATTTGCCTAGTTAAGATGTTGCCACTAATCCACATATTTAGTTGTCATTTGTCATTTATACAATTAGTCCACGTGTCACATAATAATTGTTCCATTTGTGCTGCCACTAATCCACACATTTAGTTGCCATTTGTCATTTATACAATTAGTTCACATGTCACATAATAATTTTTCCATTTGTCACAAATTTTGAACTATGTCAAAAGTCACTCAAAGTATAGGATTAGTCATACTAATTTTCATGTCCTAACTTATCCTACTATTAGAAATTTTCCTATTCCAAATGTCCATTTTAATACCTCAATTCTCTAATGGTATTAATTACTTCAAACTAGCTAAGTATGATAGATTAACTAAAATTCAAGACCAAACCAAAATTCAATACGTATACATTTTACAATCATATCACATTGTAACACCTATCAGATATACCTTTATGAACATGTAACATTCCAATTAGGGTACAAATTAGGACCTTATAAAGACAATCAAAGAAATTTTACTGAGAGAAAAATAAGAAAAATTACAAAACACTCAATATTTTTCTCTCAATCCTTTATCCCAGTTACACCAAAAAACTCATAGTATTTCACTTAGAATATCTTCTCTCAAAATACCTTAACTCTCTCTGCACCTTGTTATTCACTCTCTATTGCCCTTTTTTTCCAAGAATACAATGGCTATCCTTTTATAGGTGAAAGAATGTAATGTTTGTCAAAAAAAGATCTTCGAAAAACATTCAAAGATTTGTTTGGTTACCAAACATTGAAAAAAAAGGGGGAGGTGCCTAATATCTTGAAATAAAAAGTTAAGTTTGACAATTTCAAAACAAACCTATCAAATCTCCACCTTGTTTTGAAATTGGGACTATGTGAAAAATTCATTCAATTATCTTTAGTGTTGCCCATCTAGGGCATTTATCATGATTTGTGTAACATCTCGTTTCCATAGAACGGGTCGGACCAGAGAAACGGGTCCAAGTGAGGTAAATAAGAGAGATTAGGAAAAACACATCTCATGCTCATGCATTTGTGAACAGTGATATGTGCACATGAAAATTTATTGTACATGCATTCATGACA